>CAUJNA010003337.1:0-162500 GCA_963377175.1 Effrenium voratum
AAAAAAAGCTTTCAAAAGGAGAAGCTTTCAAAAAGAGAAAGCCTTTACAAGGGCAGCCCCTCAAATTCAAAAGCCGCGTGCCCGCACAAACGTGAACGTACAGTAAACGTACAACCATAAAGCTTGCTAGTAGTATTCTGGCAGTGAAAAAATCAGCGTATTTAGGGCGTCGCTCCCCGCCCAGATCACTTCGAGGAAGAATACATAGGAGTCGATCGCCGCCTAGCGCAAAGGCAGGGAACAAAGAGCCCCGTGAAGAAAAGCAGAGCAGTGCACCACACCTCAGACAAGTGATTCTTTTTGCGCCTTGTGATGAGATTATTTGGGCTGCAGTGTGGCTGATACACAGCCATGCCCGTCATAAAGGGGCCCCTCAAGCCCTCCAGCTTGCGCAGCTTTGCAGAAATGTTGGACTGGTCATGTGCGTGGTAGTGCCGGAGACTGGTCCCAGGCTCATGCCCCACGAATAGCTGCAAGGATCGCATCTGCAACCAGAGATAAAGACATAACCTAATCCTTTCCTCAAAGGTGATGAATGCCCACAAACGGGCCTGGTGAGGCATCGACACGATCTTAGGGTCCTGAACCAGATGCGCTTCGACGGCGCCCCTGGTGTCTGTGGAGGTGGCCTTCACAACCTTGTTGACACCCTTCCGGAACACATCGTACGAGATCCCAAAGAACGGGGCAATCTCGATGGACATCCTCAGCCGGAGGGATCAGCTCCCCACGAATAGCTGCAAGGATCGCATCTGCAACCAGAGATAAAGACATAACCTAATCCTTTCCTCAAAGGTGATGAATGCCCACAAACGGGCCTGGTGAGGCATCGACACGATCTTAGGGTCCTGAACCAGATGCGCTTCGACGGCGCCCCTGGTGTCTGTGGAGGTGGCCTTCACAACCTTGTTGACACCCTTCCGGAACACATCGTACGAGATCCCAAAGAACGGGGCAATCTCGATGGACATCCTCAGCCGGAGGGATCAGCTCAGGCCCAGTAGGTGGGAGCTTCAGGTATTCCATGAGGACCGGGAAATCGGTCTTCATGTGAGGAGAACTCACGCCTTGGACAAGTACTTGCGGGAGACAAAGTACTGCCTAGCCATACGGCGGGCTTTTTCATTCTTCCTCGGCGCCACCTTGTGAGGAACGTAGAAATACTTCTCCGCGTCCTCATCGAGAAAGAGGGTTTTGCCAAGCACCCTGGTTGATGTCGAAAGAGGTGGAAAAGGAAGCCGTTTACACCAAACACCCAAGAATAAGGCGAAGAAGAAAAAGTACAACTTGGTTAAGGCACGAATTTCTCGCACACAGTCCCAACCCGCTCGTTGGTCTGGAGTATGGCACTCCGTCCCAACCCGAACGCCCGGTACTTGGCCAAACGGGCCGTCATGTACCTGCGCTCTTTCTCAGGAGTGTCCTGAGGCAATCAACAAGGTAAACCTTCAAAAGACTCTTTCAATCACAAGACCGCTTCAAAGACTTTTTAAAACACAAAAAGAAGAAGGTGCGAGCAACAGGAAAACAAAAATGCTATGTTACAAGAACAGTATGGTGATGGAAAAAAAGAATGAGGTGGAAAAGCAGGAGAGGTAGGTGATAAATCAAGAAGAAGCATGCAAAATAGAAGAAAAAGCAATGATAAGGTGATTGCGTTGGAACCTTTACGAACCTTACCAACTTAGGGTTAGGTGGTGAGGATGCTGGTATTAGCGTTGGGGAATCGGATTCATTCCAGGGTTGGGTGGTGAGGATGCTAGTATTTGCGTTGGGGAATCGGACTCGTTCCAGGGTTGGGTGGTGGGGATGCTGGTTTTTGCGTTAGGGAATCGGATTCATTCCAGGGTTGGGTGGTGAGGATGCTGGTATTTGCATTCAGGAATCGGATTCATTCCAGGGTTGGGTGTGAGGATGCTGGTATTTGCATTAGGGAATCGGATTTATTCCAGGGCTAGGTGGTGAAAATGCTGCTACTTGCGTTAGGGGAATCGGATTCGTTCCAGGGTTAGGTGGTGAGGATTCATTCCAGGGTTGGGTGGTGAGGATGCTGGTATTTGCGTTAGGGAATCTGATTCATTCCAGTGTTGGGTGGTCATGCTGGTATTTGCGTTATGGAATCGGATTCATTCCAGGGTTAGGTGGTGAGGATGCTGGTATTTGCGTTGGAGAATCGGATTCATTCCAGGGTTAGGTGGTGAGGATGCTGGTATTTGCGTGAGGGAATCGGATTCATTCCAGGGTTGGGTGGTGAGGATGCTGGTATTTGCGCTAGGGAATCGGAGTCATTCCAGGCTTGGGTGGTGAGGATGCTGGTATTGCGTTAGGGAAATCATTCAGGGTTGGGTGGTGAGGATGCTGGTATTTGGAATTTGCGCTAGGAAATCGGATTCATTCCAGGGTTAGGTGGTGAGGATGCTGGTATTTGCGTTGGAGAATGCGGGTTAGGTGGTGAGGATGCTGGTATTTGCGTGAGGGAATCGGATTCATTCCAGGGTTGGGTGGTGAAGGATCTGGTATCTCTAGGCTTGAGGATGCTGGTATTTGCGTTGGGGAAATTCATTCCAGGGTTGGGTGGTGAGGATGCTGGTATTTGCGTTAGGGAATCGGATTCATTCCAGGGTTAGGTGGTGAGGATGCTGGTATTTGCGTGGGGGAATCGGATTCATTCCAGGCTTAGGTATTTCCATTGGGGAATCGGATTCATTCCAGGGTTAGGTGGTGAGGATGCTGGTATTTGCGTGGGGGAATCGGATTCATTCCAGGGTTAAGTATTTCCATTGGGGAATCGGGGTTAGGTGGTGAGGATGCTGGTATTTGCGCTAGGGAATCGGATTCATTCCAGGGTTAGGTATTTCCATTGAGGAATCGGATTCATTCCAGGGTTAGGTGGTGAGGATGCTGGTATTTGCCTTGGGGAATCGGATTCATTCCAGGGATAGATGGTGAGGATGCTGGTATTTGCGTTCGGGAATCGGATTCATTCCAGGGTTAGGTGGTGAGGATGCTGGTATTTGCGTTAGGGAACCGGATTCATTCCAGGGTGGGTGGTGAGGATGCTGGTATTTGCGTTTGGGAATTGGATTCATTCCAGGGCTAGGTGGTGAAGATGCTGCTACTTGCGTTAGGGGAATCGGATTCATTCCAGGGTTAGGTGGTGAGGATGTGGTGAGGATGCTGGTATTTGCGTTAGGGAATCTGATTCATTCCAGTGTTGGGTGGTGATGCTGGTATTTGCGTTATGGAATGGGAAATTCATTCCAGGGTTGGGTGGTGACGATGCTGGTATTTGCGTTAGGGAATCGGATTCATTCCAGGGTTAGGTGGTGAGGATGCTGGAATTTGCGCTAGGGAATCGGATTCATTCCAGGCTTGGGTGGTGAGGATGCTGGTATTTGCGTTGGGGAATCGGATTTATTCCAGTGTTGGGTGGTGAGGATGCTGGTATTTGCGTTAGGGAATCGGATTCATTCCAGGGTTAGGTGGTGAGGATGCTGGTATTTGCGCTAGAATCGGATTCATTCCAGGGTTAAGTGGTGAGGATGCTGGTATTTGCGTTGGGGAATCGGATTCATTCCAGGGTTAGGTGGTGAGGATGCTGGTACTTGTGTTGGGGAATCGGATTCATTCCAGGGTTAGGTGGTGAGGATGCTGGTATTTGCGTGGGGGAATCGGATTCATTCCAGGGTTAGGTATTTCCATTGGGGAATCGGATTCATTCCAGGGTTAGGTGGTGAGGATGCTGGTATTTGCGTGGGGGAATCGGATTCATTCCAGGGTTAGGTATTTCCATTGAGGAATCGGGGTTAGGTGGTGAGGATGCTGGTATTTGCGTTAGGGAATCGGATTCATTCCAGGGTTAGGTATTTCCATTGAGGAATCGGATTCATTCCAGGGTTAGGTGGTGAGGATGCTGGTATTTGCCTTGGGGAATCGGATTCATTCCAGGGTTAGGTGGTGAGGATGCTGGTATTTGCGTTGGGGAATCGGATTCATTCCAGGGTTAGGTGGTGAGGATGCTGGTATTTGCGTTGGGGAATCGGATTCATTCCAAGGTTAGGTGGTGAGGATGCTGGTATTTGCGTTGGGGAATCGGATTCATTCCATTAGGTGGTGAGGATTCTGGTATTTGCGTTGGGGAGTCGGATTCATTCCACGGTTAGGTGGTGAGGATGCTGGTATTTGCGTTGGGGAATCGGATTTATTCCATTAGGTGGTGAGGATGCTGGGGAGTCGGATTCATTCCAGGGTTTGATGGTGAGGATGCTGGTATTTGCGTTGAGGAATTTGATTCACTCCAGGGTTTAGAGCGGGAAGGGCTATGGGCGTGTCTTCCAGGAAAACCCCAAAAAAAGTGGCCACGCTGTATGGCAACGTTGGTAGCCTCCAAAAAACACCCATATTATGCTCTTTGAGCATCCCTTGCTAGAGAGGAGCGCCTAAACCCTAAGAGAGAAGGAGCCGCCGGGGCTCAGTTTGCCATTCGCCACCTGGCGATAAAACCCCCACCCTGTAAAGGCCCTTGACGTATGGTTCTACCAAGATGGTTGAATGGATGTAGCGTTACATCCCAGCAAGCCAGGTATTGGAACCCGCTTAAAACCCCTTTGCAAATGATGTTGCACATCCAGTCGACCCTACAACAGAACACAATTGCAAGAGACCCCCTGAGAGTAAAGTGAGGGGCCAAGCACCCAATCGACCGCCGTCCGTCGACTCACAAGACTCAAGCGTCGCCTTGGTGGTGGGTGCAACGGCGTCCGCCTGGATGACGGAGAGCGCTTGCCACGCCATAAGCACCTGTCCGAGTTTGATTTCGCAAGGATCGCTCAATGTCAACCATAGTCTAAGATGGGGCCCACTACCAACCACTACCCCCAAGCGGAAATTGGGGTATATGCCCTTTATGTATTTAGACTTGAACATCACCCCGCCGCCACAATTGCTCCAAAAAATGCTGTTTAAAGTGGAAATATGGGAATTTGGGGTACCTTTTGCTTCAAAGACCAGTCCTTCAAAGACTTCCCAACCACCCACCACAGATAATGCATAAGGGGCATGGCCCTTGACTTTTGGTGTGCCCCGGCAATAACAAGCTTTATATCAATGAGGGCCAAAGGCAGAAGAACTCACCCAGTGATTTGCCCCTGTATAGTAGGTAAGCAAGGGAACTAGAAAATGGTTGCTGATCCGCTCCCCGTATTGACCACTATAGATTTTTCAAGCCCAAATTACACCATCATCGAAACAGTGAGAACCACACTCAATTGCATCAAGAATTGTTCTCAGCACATACACGCACACACACACACACTCAGCCCTAGTCAGCCGATGTTTTGACGGCTGCAACAGCGCCCCGCGCAGCTCCGGCACTCTGCGTCTCGGCCTGCAGCAATCCTGAGTCTCGGCCTGCAGCAGCACCGCGCGCAACAGCACCCTGCAGCAGCACCTTGCAAAAGCACCCTGCGCAGCTCTAAGTGTTGGCACGCAGCAGCACCCAACGCGCCTTGCAGCAGCACCCTGCGCCCTGCGCAACCCTGCAACAGCACCCTGCTGCAGCACCTTGCGACAGCACCCTGCGCAACTCTGAGTCTGGGATTGCAGCGGCACCCCGCCGCAGCACCAACAGCACCCAGCAGCAGCGCCCTGCGCAACTCTGGGTCTCGGCCTGCGACAGCACCCTGCGTAAGTCTCGGCCTGCGGCAGCACCTTGCAACATGGCCTGCAGCCTGCCTGCAGCAGCAGCACCCTCCAACAGCACCCGCAGCAGCACTCTGCACCCTGCAGCTGAGTCAAATCATCTTGTGACAGCATCCAGCCCAGCAAGTGCGTGAGGAAACGAGTGGGGAGACGAGACAAAGAGACTGAGCCAGACCATGTCGTGACAGCATCCAGCAAGCACGTGAGGAAACAAGTAGGGAGACAAATGGGGAGACAAAGCGCTAACCGAGCCATCTCGTGACAGCATTCAGCCCAGCAAGCGCGTAAGGAAACAAGTGGGGAGACGAAGAGCTGACCGAGGCCAGACCATCTTGCGACAGCGTCAAGCCCAGCAAGCGCGTGAGGAAACAAGTGGGGAGACACAAGGAAACAAGTGGGGAGACACAGGGCTGACCGAGCCGAGCCAGACCATCTCACGACAGCATCCAGCCCAGAAAGCACAAGAGAAAGAGAAATGGAAACAAGTGGAGCCAAAGAGGTCACTGACATCTCGTGAGGAAACGAGTGGGGAGACAAAAGGAGGAGACAAAGAGCTGACCCAGCCAGACCATCCCGTGACAGCATCCAGCCCAGCAAGCGCGTCAAGAAACAAGTGGGGACACAGGAAACAAGTGGGGAGACAAAGAGCTGACCGAGCCAGACCATCTTGCGACAGCGTCAAGCCCAGCAAGCGCGTGAGGAAACAAGTGGGGAGACAAATGGAAACAAGTGGGGAGACACAGGGCTGACCGAGCCAGACCATCTCGTGACAGCATCCAGCCCAGCGAGCGCAAGAGGAAACAAGTGGGAAGAAAGGCAAACAAGTGGGGAGACAAAGAGCTACCGCGCGAGAACTGACCTGGGGAGACAAAGAGCTGACCAAGCCAACCCAGCCCAGCAAGCACATGAGGAAACAAGTGGGGAGTAAAAAGGGAGACAAAGAGCTGACCGAGCCAGACCATCTCGTGACAGCATCCAGCCCAGCAAGCGCGTAAGGAAACAAGTGGGGAGACACATGCAAACAAGTGGGAAGACAAAGAACTGAACGAGCCAGACCATCTCGTGACAGCATCCAGCCCAGCAAGCGCGTGAGGAAACAAGTGGGGAGACAAAAGGAAACAAGCGGGAAGACAAAGAGCTGACCGAGCCAACCCATCTCGTGACAGCATCCAGCCCAGCAAGCGCGTGAGGAAACAAGTGGCAAACAAGGGGGAAACAAAGGGCTAACCGAGCCAGGCCATCTTGCGACAGCATCCAGCCCAGCAAGCCAGTCAGAAAACAAGCGGGGGGAAACAAAGAGCTGACCGAGCCAGACCATCTCGTGACAGCATCCAGTAGGGAGACAAACGGAAACAAGCGGGGAAACAAAGAGCTGACCGAGCCAGACCATCTTATGACAAGTGGGGAGACAACGAAACAAACGGGAAGACAAAGAGATGACGAGCCAGACGAGTGAGGAAACAAGTGACAGCATCCAGGCCAGCAAGCGCGTCAAGAAACAAGTGGGGACACAAAAGGAAACAAGCGGGGAGACAAAGAGCTGACCGAGCCAGACCATCTCGTGACAGCATCCAGCCCAGCAAAGTGGGGAGACAAAAGGAAACAAGCGGGGAGACAAAGAGCTGACCAAGACAGACCATCTCGTGACAGCATCCAGGTGGGGTGACACAAGGAAACAAGCGGGGAGACAAAGAGCCGACAGACCATCTCGTGACAGCATCCAGCCCAGCAAGCGCGTGAGGAAACAAGTGGGGAGACAAATGCGAGCAAGTGGGGAGAAAAAGAGCTGACCGAGCCACACCATCTCGTGACAGCATCCAGCCCAGCAAAAAGTGGGTGGACAAATGGAAACAAGTGGGGAGACAAAGCGCTGACCGAGCCAGACCATCTCGTGACAGCATCCAGAAACAAGCGGGGAGACAAAGAGCTGTCCGAGCCAGATCATCTCGTGACAGCATCCAGCCCAGCAAGCGAGTGAGGAAACAAGTGGGGAGACAAAAGGAAACAAGCGGGGAGACAAAGAGCTGACCGAGCCAGACCAGTTCGTGACAGCATCCAGCCCAGCAAGCGCGTGAGGAAACAAGTGGGGAGACAAAGGCAAGTGGGGAGACAAAGGGCTGACCGGGCCAGGCCATCTCGTGACAGCATTCAGCCCAGCAAGCGAGTGAGAAAACAAGTGGGGAGACAAACGTAAACAAATGGGGAGACAAACGCGTGAGGAAACAAGCGGGGAGACAAAAGGAAACAAGCGGGGGGAAACAAAGAGCTGACCGAGCCAGACCATCTCGTGACAGCATCCAGCCCAGCAAGCGCAAGAGGAAACAAGTGGGGAGACAAAGGCAAACAAGCGGGGAGACAAAGAGCTGACCGAGCGAGACCATCTCGAGACAGCATCCAGCCCAGCAAGCGAGTGAGAAAACAAGTGGGGAGAAAAAAGGAATCAAGTGGGGAGACAAAGAGCTGACCGAGCCAGACCATCTCGTGATAGCATCCAGCCCAGCAAGCGCGTGAGGAAACAAGTGGGGAGACAAATGGAAACAAGTGAAGAGACAAAGAGTTGACCGAGCCAGACCATCTCATGACAGCATCCAGCCCAGCAAGCGCGTGAGGAAACAAGTGGGGAGACAAAAGGAAACAAGTGGGGAGACAAAGAACTGACCGAGGAAACAAGCCGGGAGACAAGGCCAGACCGTCTCGTGACAGCATCAATTCTTTGTAAGAAATAAGAATCCCAACAGTAAACTGTTTGGGGGAATTACACAAAAAAAAACTTTACGTTTAATTGACCTCAAACTAAACCGTTACCAAAACTTTGCCAGCCCCTGTGGGGGGGGGGGGGGCGGGGGGGGGGGGAAGGCGGGGGGGGGGGGGGGAACTTTCAGCACTATCCTTCTTTTGTTTGCAAACTCAATTCAATTGCAATTGTGCTTTCGCCACCCAAACAAGTGCCTTGAGCAATGTCACATAAATGCCTTGCTCGGCAGGTTACGATCTTGATGATGGTGTTTGCGCCCGGCTAACGGATGGAACGTTTGGGGACCTCCTGGGACCCTATTAAGAATTCCAAAAAAACATGGGGCGGAATTGATTTTTGGGGAAAGGAGGCAACTGGGATCCACTGGGTCAGCCATGTAGCTGGCTCCTTACTCTGGCGCCCTGCAAATTAATCTGGAACCGACAAAGGAGTCGTTCAGTGGCTCAGGTATATGGGCGTGTCCTTCTTTGAGGGTACCCGTGTTAAAGCGAAACCCCAAAAATCAACACCATTCTTGGGGTCCCCTGTTTTTGCATATCTACTTCTTGGGCTGACTCCCTGTTCAGTGGGTCCCAAACCCAACCCTTCTGTCAGGGTCGAAAGTTGCAACCCATTTGAGGGGAATCCCCAAACGGTTCATGCCAAATCCCGAACTCGGTCCAAAACCCCTGACCATGGAGCAACCCAAGGATTTGGAACACACGCCCTCGCGTCCAAATTTATTGGCCAGGAAAGTGTGTTTTCGCGTGCTTGCTGAAAATGGGTTGTTTTTTTTCATCAAACCGAAAAACCCGCCGGGTTTTCGAAGGGTCCCTCGAAAACAAACAAACTCAAATGGCTGTGGCTCAAAAACATGCACTAGAATGGCCCCTTGGTAAATGGAACCAAAGCCTAAAACCTGCGGTTTGCCCCAGCTCTTAAATTTTGAGCCACACCCAAATGGTTAAAACCCTGTGACAGTCCCTTGAACCCCGTTGGCCCAATGGCCTCCATGCCCGTGAGCTGATGTTCCCAGGATAGCCAGCCTTCGAGGCGACGGATCCAGCCCTCTACTTGGCCTCTGGGTTGTAAAATGGGCGTATAAGCGAATGAGCATAGGCCTTTGGGAAAAATAGATAGCCCTGGTAAATGGACCCAAACCCCACCTACATCAGTGGAACCTATCTATATTTAATCAAACTCACCTAGAAAGGACACTAATGCGCATGAGTCTTGGGCGTATATAACCTGACCAGCCGAACTGAGGTTGAGTGGTGCTTAACTTCCAGTCCGTGTGACCGCAAGGGTCCGATGCGTGCCGATGTTGAGTGCAAGAGGAGCACAAGGAATCTTCACCGACACCACACGCAGCTCTTTATCGTTGTCTAGCATACCCGAGCAAACAACAAAGCCAAAATACGGGTCCCTTGAACCCCTCCAATCATTTGTTTTGTATGGGAGTTCCATCTGTGCCATTGGTTGCAAGGAGAAATCCAACAACAGGGTTCTACACAACGCAAAAGGAGTAATTCGCCCCCAAAAACGACACATACAGCTAACCATGCTGCCACTACAAGTTCACCCAAAAAAATACGATACCCGTTGACCTGCAGACAACAAAAACAAAGTACATCCAACAACCACCTGCATCGGATCCTCTAAAAGGATATGTTTCAAATGTGGGGCCTGCACAAAATAGGAATCGGTGCCCTACAATGGCAAGGGTTTCCTTTTGGTTTCCCTTTAAGCACCAACCAAGAGGAACGATTGCGCCAATTTGAGTCTTTTTGTTCATGGCGACGCCTCAAGAGTGGTTGGTGGACCTAAATCCCGACCGACATCATGCCCGCCACGGGGTCCGTATTTTAATGAAAACGCTTGCATTAGGCCTGCATTCCAAAAAATAAACGAGGACTCCCAAAACAGGGGTCTTTCAAAGCCTTTCGCCCTAAATGCGCCTTCCTAAAGAAAAAAAGCGAGCTCCCCCAAAAAAAATGTTTTGCAGGAAGCCGCCCTCTGGCGCGTCTGCGCGGCCGTCGGATTTGTTTTGCTTTTTTGGGGCGGCGGCCTGTGAGTTTGGAGGCGCCGGAGACGAGGCGCTGACCCAAGTTCCTGCGAGGGAAAAAAAGACACGACCCCCCAAGGGTGCCTCAAGGTCGCCTGGGCGAAATCTGTGAAACGGGCAGCTTTTTTGGGCTACCTAGTTTTGGGGAGGGGTTTAAAGGGAAGCCAAAAGGAACAAAACAGCGATTTCGGGGGGACCCCTACAAAAGACACACACACACACACACCCATGCCTGGCTGTGTGCGTGGAAACCTCCCGTTTGCAATCCTGTTGCTCGTTGTTTTGTGGTGGAAAAGGCAAAAACAACAGCCTGCTCATTTTGCTCCTCCCCAACAACCCGCCAGATCATGACTGCGGGAATTCCCTTGGTTTTGCAAATGGCAATATAAAACCCGATCTTCCACAAGCAGGCACAGGGAAGCTCGATCTCTTTTGATACAGGCTTCGCTCATCTTAATCTCAGGGGGTGCATGCCAAAACAAAATCCAAACAAACCAAGGGGTCCTGCACCAAAATGGAAAATGCCAACCAAGATCCGTGGGGATTCTTAGATAGGCTATCCTCGGGGTATATGAACCAAAACCCAGGCACACAGCCCAACGATTCGGATACGTCAACGGCCCACCTTGGCCGCGCCCCACCACATTGCCCCTCAAGGACATTCACTTGAAACCGGGGACCAAGAAATGATGCGTTTTGGTTTCGTTTTGGTCTCCCTTTGACCCCAAACAGGGTTCCCTCAAGTTACTGGGGAACTCTTTGGGGGACTTCAAACTTCTGTGGGGACGTATGTCCACTGAAAACTCATCGCCATTTTGAGTGCTCGCAGAATGGTGGAAGAGCCCTCTTTGGGTTGGCACTTCAAACCAAAAGGAACCTGTTGCTATGTTTGGTTTTAGGGTATCGATTCGATTTTGAGGAGCGCCCCCACATTTGGGCCATTGCGGTCTTCCTTTTAGCTTTCCTAACTGACCTCTGTAAAGGGTACTGTTCGCCTCGAAAAGCGAGCCAAAAACCCACATCAGAATTGCGGATCTGCTACTTGGAAGACTTTTGGGATGTGCTTACGTGAGTTTTGGTCTCGTTTAGGATTTTCTTTTGAAGCGCTCCAAAACGGACATACCCTCCCTCACATGGCATCTGGAGGCCTGGACGACTTTTTTGTTTCTGGCGGTCTGTGTCGGTGGCCATGTCTGACTTGACCGCGCCTGAATCTCCTCCATCGCGCCAGCTTCTGAACCTGAAAACCACATTTTCGCTCGCCAGGAGCTCGATAGGAGCGAATTGGAAGCGAACTGGGCAGTCAATTAAAAAAAACACCCCCCGGAAAAAGGGTTGATGGCCGGAAATTGCTGGACCGCACTTCTCAGGTCGTTCTTCGAACTTTTTTCTTGGGTTGCCGGGGGTCAAGTGGGTGGGGTGAGAAGCTGGATCAGCCGAGAGGAAACGGCGCTCGCGAAGTTCCATGGGACATCCAGAAAATTCCACCGGGTTTTGGGGTGGTTGGCTTGAGAGGGTCTCCCCAGTCTCCGATGAAGCGAGCCACCAGGGCGGTCTTTTGGGCTTGATATTTGAAACACAAACTCGCCGTTTTGGATTGGTAGTTTGGAGGTTTGGGGTATCTTCCCATTTGGCTTCAAGAAGAAGTGGGGGGGGTTCAAATCCCAGGCCATCAATTCCAAACCACCAATCAGGGGGAAGCTCACACAAGCTAATGTTTGGGTGTCTCAAAATAGGGGCCTCCGCTCCGCAACAAAAGAAGAAAATGATTCTCCCTTTGGTTTCCCTTTAAGATCACGGGTCCAAGCAAGGGTGCCGAGCCTCAAAAAATCCCGCATCCCTTTTTTCTCCCGCTTTTTTCCGCTTGTTTTGCGGCAAAAAAGAAGCAAGCAACTCCTGCGCGCCTGATCGCGCGATCCGTCCCCCAAACCCGGCCCAGCGACGCCGGCCACGGAACCAGGGGCACGTTGCAGCAGCCTCAGGGGCCTCGGAACCGCCGTCCCCCGCCTTCTCCTTGGCGGTGTCCTTGTAGAAGGCCGAACGCAGGTTGGCCTTCCGGGCGCTACGAACGCTAGGCGCCCTCTTTTCACAGTCCACATATGTCCGTTTGAAATATGACTTGATGATTCTCAAGATTGCCATCACATTCTTATAGGAATCGGTGCCCTGAAATGGGAGGCTCTCGCTCCCTTTTGCTGGGGGTGCGTACCCTATTTCCTTTTTTTGGGTGGCTTTAAAGGGGAAAAGCCAAAGGAAAACGGATTTTCCCATGTTGGGGGGTTCCGAAACAAGACACGCCCAAATGGTTGGGTTGGTTGCCTTTGGTTTCCCTTTGAACCACCCAAACAGGGATTTTGGGAAACCTCGCTGCAGGGCGTTGTGCAACTAAGGCTCTTTTGCTTAAAGGGAAAACCAAATTCAAAGCACCCAAGTTGGGAAGATTTGTTTGGAGGGTACCCCCCATGTTGGAGTTTGGTTGGAAGGGAAGCCCAAATTTGGAAAACCTTGGGTGCGTTCCATTTGCGGGCTCGGCTTTCCTTTTGGTTTCCCTTTAAAACCAACCAAACGGGAGAATATGTGGAGACCACTGGCAAGTTGTCAGTTGGATGTGGTTGACTTCCAAAATTTAAGGATTCACAGTGAGTTTGCTCATCACTCGAAGAAGGCAGCCCTTACATAATCTTCGGGAGCTGAGTGAAAACCCTGATGTTTGGTGGGTATAGCTTCCTGTGGAATTCGTGGAGCCGGTTCCTCAGGTGGAACCGAAGCACTACACTCATCCATCCAACTGCATCATCAATATCAAATACTAGAACCCAAAAATTGGTATTTAGTGACAAGTGTGCCATTGTCAAGAGTGCCCTTTTGTGATCACACACTTTCACTAGGTGGTATGGTCATGAATCCTTTTCAACCACTGTCCGCAACAATTATGAAGGCTCCTACTGATGGAACCATGACCATGACTGACACACTGGAGGGAGTTTAACCATGGCCTACATGATCATTGTGAGATCCGGTTGAATAGAAACTACTGGCCGAGGGCATCTTATTTCTAGTCGGCATACTGACCAGGTCAAACCCGGCCAGCCGCCTCCCCTCAAAACAGAGTCACGGCGAGAAAAACGCCAGCGGTTCCCGAAGAGCCGCCAAACAACACGACAGGAGAAAAGAGATCGAACCAATCCAAAAGCAGGAAACTTACTTGCAGAGTTCCCTTTTTTCGGAGTCTTTCTTGGAGTTGGTACCCTCGATTTGAATACATCAAAAGGAAGGGGGTCCACTAAAAAGTGGGCACATCCATATCTCCCCCCCTTGCGACCACAGAGGGTACGGTGTTTTTTTGCTTAACCCTGTCTTTTGCTTAACCCTGTCCCGTTCTGGGGCTCAGTTTCATTACCCGGAGCTACTTGGTTGGGACACGCTCTGGACAGTAAGAGTGCAACAGTTCTCGGCATTTCGGCCTTCGGAACCGATTTCCGGATGGGGCATTAGTCACTCCATTGCCTGGCCCCCCGAAAGACCAGAACACAAAGCCCACTCTGTTTTGGACTTCGGGACCGACTTCTGGAGAATAAAAGGCACGAGAAATCAAAGCCACCAAAATTATCATCATTTGACATGCTGGGCCGCCAGTTCGCGCGCGGGGTGTCTCTCTTTTGCTGTATGTTTGGCATTCACAAGTCCACTCTTAGCCATGCACTCCCGCTGGTACTCGCTGAAGCCTGGTGCCTAGACACTGCTCCGCTACAGCAATCGTACAACGCGACAGCCAAGGGCGTCCAGTATTGAGTTTCCATGTGCACCCGCTGGTACTGGCTGCAGCCTCGTGCCTAGACACTGCTGTAGCGATAGGGCTACGCCCAAAAAAAACACCCATTCCGACCACAGAGACCCACCAAAAAGAGACCAAAACCAAAAAGAGACCACTTCCATAACAACCACCCGTGCAATGAACCGCAAAGACAAAAAAAAAAAAAGCAAAAACAAGCGCTGCCTTCCGCACCCATCGGCCGACACCCACGGCCGCGCCTCCCACTTCCCGAGGTCCTTGGACATCTTGCCGGCCGCCTCGTGTTCGTCGGATCGGCTCCCTTGAGTCAAGAATAATTGAAATGGACCCAAACCAATCTTCCATTTGGGCAAGGCCAAATGGAAAAAAATGGAAAAATATGTCCAGTGGTGATAATTTCCTTTTGAAACCAACACGGGAAAAGAAAGAAATCTTCCTTTCAGCAAATGGAGGCCATGTGAAAAACCTACCTGGCGGAGATCGGTACCTACGGTTGGGACATGTTGGGACTCTTCACTTCTCTGGCTCTGGTGGGCCATCCGGACACCATGGCTCCAGCGGGTGTCCCAAAAAAGGGAAGTGCGTTGGGATGGTGTTTGAAGGGCTTTCGGCAAACAAGAAACCGATCAGGTTTGGGGGCCCGAAGAAAAGCTAAAACTTCAAGGACCCAGGAGGCGAGAAAAACCCGGCACTTGCATGGGGTATGTCAATGATTCTGTCGGGCTAACCCAGAATTGCGATTGAAAACCCGAAAAAGGAGAATTGCTCGCTTCCTGAGCAGGCCAACCGCCGAAATAAGGTCCCAAACTTTTGTTTGCCACTACTTTGGGAGTGACATTCAACATGTTCACCACCACCAGAGACAAGCCCTTCCCCTACGCCCCTTTCGGGACGCCTTGGCTACCCTTGGCTGCCATGTCCTTACTGAACTCCGATCCGTAGCTCCCAACGCTCCAAGAGAAAAAACGAGAAAAAACCGGGCGTTCCTTTGTCAGATCCGCTCAAAGCTTTTTGCCTTGTGGCTCATGGAAATCCAACCAAACCGGCCAAGCAACTAAAAAGCTAAGGAACCGGATGGTTGGCCCGGAACCGCCAAGATCTGCTCTCCAAGCACTGGCTAGGTGAAACCAACTTTAAGGCCCTCACCAACTAGTATCCTTTGGATACAAAAAATAGACAGCGCTGGAAAATAACGAGGGGAACCAAACTGAAAGAGGACCCGTGTGTGTTCCACCAAATGACCCTCCATTTTGCTTAAGCCCCCTGGGAAATATGTCCAGTGGGATAGACTCCTTTTGGACCAGTTTATTTGCGTTTCCAGCGGTGGGATAATGTAAAAAACGAAAATTATGAAACGCAAATGTCAGAAACCTGAGAAGCAAAGGAGACCTATCCACGGCCGTCGCCTGGATAGCTTGGCACCACTGGCTGGCCGAGCCCGCATGGTCGTCCGGGAAGAGCCTAGAGCTGGAAGGAGACGCTTCCAAAGATTGAAAAGAACATCTGAGTCACAATCAAAACCCGGCATCAAAATGGTCTACCCAGAACCATGTAAAGAATTTAAGAAGGCGGCCGCAGCTATTTATGGTTGGGATTGTCCCTGACTAACCTTCATCTACCCGGGTTTGATTGTGGCTGGCTCTCTTGGGTCTCTGCAACGTGCCCTGCATATGCGTGACACGAACAGACATGACGAATCAGAACGGACCTATCTACGTGCGAATTAGGTGGCGAGACGCCGGCTCCGAGTGCGGTGCAAGAGTGCACGATAACGCCTATACCGTTCGGCATGGCCGTGCATCACATCGAATTCATCTGTGCTGCGGAGCACTAAGGGAAAACGCGCTGTGGCCTGCGGAATGGCCGGAAGCGGGGAATGCCCCTGAAGAAAGGCACGGACAATTTCGAGTGTGATGACAGGCTCAAGAATGCCCGGACGTGTCAAGAAGCCTGGGCGTGCCTGGCTACCAAACACATTGAGTGTCCTGACTTTGGTAGGGCTCTCTGCGGGGAGGAGCGGAGCTGCCCAAGCTGCCGGATGGCACAAACAAAGCCTGTGAGGATAGCTTGTGCTGTGGGCAGGCAAGAAAGCAGCGCTTCATGAATGAAGGGGTTGGCGAAATGGGTATCTGCCCCCCTCTGTCCGATGTTGAAAGGCACGTGGCTCTGTGTCAAGTACCTAAAGTTCACATAAAGCTCTAGCCAAGTTATGCCCGGTTATCAGCAGCAGGGGAAGCTGTGTCCCACTGCAGTGAAGAAAGCCAGTCACGAAGGCAGAATGCAAATCCACTACCATAAAGAAAGGCGTCGGCTACTGTTTGGGTGACCTCCCCTATGGCATAAGGCCTGGGTTCGAGCGGGACCCAATTCACAAGCTTGCCTTGTTGGCAGTCTCTGTCAACTCTTCTGGCCTCGGCTGGGTTGGGCTGGCGTCCCTGGCCGTCTAAGTGCTGCGCGCCTCAGGAACCACACTGAAGCGCTCGACCACTGGTTCAGATGCCACGCGATCTGCAGATCTCAGCCGCACCTCACCTTCCTCCGGCTTCTTGGGCTTCGCCTTTGATGCAGTGGCCGGCGCAGCGGTCTCCCTCGATGACCTACTCAGCGCAGCGTGAAGATCCTCCACCGCTCCTGGCCTGCCAGTGACCTCGTCCAACTGCCTGGATGCGCCACGCTTCCCAGCCGCCTCTAACGAGGGCTCTTCCGGATCCCACCTAGATTTGCGCTGACGACTACTCTTTTCCTCCAGAAGGTGCCACTCGAGGAGTGTCTTCAAGATACCAACGGAAGAGGCCCAATATCCACCGTTGGATAGACACCGACAAGGGAGACCCCACCAATCCGAACTTTCGGTCAAGATTGGTGGTCCAGGAAATCAAGGCCCGGAAGAGCCCTGAGGAGAGATCCGTGAGAACATGCTGTTTTCGTCAATTCAAAACTTGGGATTCAGTGAGACCAGCCCTAGAGCAGCTGGACGACCTCATGCGCAGAGCAGTTGGACGACCTCATGCGCAGATATGAAGCCTGAAGAAATGAACAAGGGAACAGAGAAACCCTATCAGAAGACATCAAATGCACTTCCTTGGAGTTGCTTGTTCCGGATGACGCGAGATGGAAAAAGAGGATGGGAAGACTAAGCCTATCCTGGTGATCCGAAACAGTCGGACACTGGCCGTTGCGGCCACCTTCGTGGACGCAAAAGGACCGACGCCATATGCGGTCAATTTCATGGCGAACTTTGTAAGCATCTTGGTTACCGTCGTGCAGTCTTCAAGAGTGATGGCGAGCATTCGATCGTTGCCCTGAAGGAGCAGGCGGCCAAGGACGCAGGTGTGGAGAATGTTCCACAAGAGTCGCCGGTGGCTGACCGCCGGGCGAATGGCGCAATCGAGAATTTGTGCCAAGAAATCAAGAGGCAGGTACGAGTCCTGCGATCCTAACTTGAGCAGAAGTTGGGCCGAATTCTCGACCCAGTGCTGTCTTGGTTTCCAATTTCCAAGACACTCAGCAGACCTGATTTGCAGGTGCAAGAGAGGTGTCGATGGGAAGATACCAGAGCAGAGGCGTAGCAGCATGGAGAAAGCCAGCTATTGCCATCGGAGAGCGCCTTCACTATCGTGAGGTAGGTGAGGGCTAGGCCGTTGAAGGAAGGCAGGTATATAGGTCACCATGGGAGAACTGGCGCCCTGCTGGTTGTGACATTAGAAAGAGGTCAGCGAGGGCCGGGTTGAGGTACCACCTCAGATCGTGCCAGTCATGGCACCACCACAGCATCCGGCAGGTCGACGTGGATAAGTACAAACCTACAGACGGATGCCCAGGCTGTACGTGTGTGTTGCTGGGAGAATCCACACAGCTTCCGTGCACGGAGGCATGCAGAGCCCGAATTGTTGGGCTCATGATGGATGATGAGCAAGGACGACGTCGGGTAGAAGAACACAAGAGGAAGCGAGGAATCCACAAAAGGAGACGGCAGTGGCGAGAGATCTCCCAGCCCAGAGGCTGTGGGAGAGTTGGCCTGAGGGCGGGGCAGGAGCAGGCCATGTTTCTGGACAGGTGATGGAGTATGAAGAAGACCCAGTAAAATAAAGAGAGCTGGCTAAGCCGACTACACAGATCAAGAGGCCAGCGCTGCACATTGGTTGGAAGAAAGATTGAGAGAGCTTTCGCAGCCCAGTAGATGGAGATCAATGCAGTGGACTTGGAGCAGATCACCAAGCTTTGCGTGGAGATGGGAGCCGTGGACATCATAGAGATCTACAGCCCAAAGAGTTTCACGGCCCAAGTCGATTGAGGCCAAATTTTGCGGTGGACCTGGAGGAACAGAAACCGGACGGAATGTACTGGGATGCCAGTAGGGAAGAGGACGTCCGAGAGCTCGAAGTACGTGGACGAGGTCGAGCCAACACTGCTCACAGGGAGCCCACCTTGTGATCAGTTTTCACAACTACAGAACATCAACAAACACAGAGGCTGGATGACCAATCATCTAGGACTAGCACAACTGTTGCAAGGAGAATGCACCAACATGGTAGCGGGGAAGCCCTGGCATAGGCACGTCCACCTGATCAGACTCGCAAGGCCGGCAGCCAGATACCCGCCAGCGCTAGTGCGGGTGGCGCTGGGAGCCTTGAGGGACTACCTGGTGGAGAGCGGAGTGCGCTGGACGCAGCTGTTGCAGGTCCAGTTCCTGAGGAATGCTTTGTGACGCCGGAGGACGCCGTGAACGGTGCCTCGGAACGATTGGAGATGAGGAAGGAGATAGCAAGGAGGTTCACTTTCTCAACAGACTCATTCGTTGTGAGCAACATCAAGGTACAAGCGCGATCCTGATCGAGCCAGATCGACGACATGTTGATTTGCTTGTTGGCATGCAGAACGCCAAGGGAGCAGAGACACCGGACGTGAAGAAGTCCGTGGAGTTGCAGATGCAGGAAGCCAGAAGCCCAGCTTTACCAAAAGACCAGGCTTCGCTGTGTCGATCTTGCGTGATGAGGGTCGCATACTTGTCTCAGGACAGGTTGGACGCACAGCAGCAATGTTCAGTCAACTATTGGGTCTTGGCCTCCAGTCGCTCCTGGAGGACTTTGCGGTGGAGACAAAGGTGCTGATCCAATCAGATGCAACTGCAGCAAAGGGTTCTGCACATAGAGCAGGCCTGGGAAGGGCCTTACCCGATGCCGAGCTGGATCTGGGTCTGTGGATTTCGCCCTTGGCTCCAACAACCGTCTCGATGAGCACCTCTATTTCTTGCCTCATCTCTTGATAAGTGGTCAATCTGCTTTTGTTCAAGATCAGGCGTCGTTCTATGTCAGCTGAGGCAAAAGCAAAGTCGCCCAGTATTGTCCGGCGCATGGAGAGGGTAAACACTCTCGTTGAACTGGTGATGATTGTAGTGTTTCGCCAGGTGGCTGAGAACCAGGCTCGGACCCTCAAGACAGCGCAAGAGCTCTGAAAGGGTCTCAATCCTCAAAAAAGTCCGGGGGAAGATGAAGCCAGGTGTGACTTCAGGGTAGTGTGGCCCTGTCCCCTTCACCGTGCTGCCCATCTTCAAATCATTGAAGGCCTCCATCACAACTTCCCGCGTGTCGAAGGCTTGCTCCAGCTGTAACTCCGTCAGAATCTCGTCCTGCGATGAGGACATCTCTTGAGCCAAAATGGCTACGAAGGTTTTGATTGTGGCTCATCTGAGTCATCCCATGCAAAACTGGTCGAATTTCATCCTGGCCTGGGAAATCTGACTCCCAATCAAAACCGGGAAAGAACGCCAAGGTGACAAAAGAGCACCCTCCAAACAACGCAGAGCCGCTCTTTTGGTACCCTCAAACCTCCTATGTGACTCCTAATCAAAACCCGGTGTTAAAACATCACCCCAAACCAATACACACTCACCTTTCATGGGCGAAAAGGTGAATGTGTAACCCCACCGAAAAGGGAACTATATCGAAACCCCTGAGTCACAATCAAAACCCGGTATTTAAATGGTCGACCCAGAACCATGCTTTTCAGAAGGCGGAGATCCGCAATTTATGGCAAGGGGATTGTCCCTTGCTAAGCTTCACTTGCCCAAATCGGTTTTGATTGTGGCTCATCTGGCATCTGTGTATCCCGTACCCTTTGGTGGGGATTCATGTGCAACCACTCTTAGGTGGCTCCTATCATGGTATTATATTTCAATATCACCCAAGGAGACTCACATTAAAGTTTGGCCAAACATGGCCATGGTTCAAATGGCGAGAGAAGAGTAACATAGGGTAATACAGGGGTTGAAGGCCGGGGGGGGGTGTTGAAGAGGTTGGGGAGGCCGGTTTGGGCTCCGACGTGTTGCCGCAAGAATCAGCTGCAACGTATTAAAAAAGAGGCGAGTTTCTCCAAATCGTGGCCCCTTTTGGTTGGTACTTGAAGGGACACCAACAGGAAACCAAGAGGAACCAGCGGACCAATCTTGAGAACCCCCAAAGGCTCAACCAGGGTGAAGAGGTCAGGTTTCAGAACGGGAGGAGGGGGTATGTTGAAGATGGAAGTGCGCCGAGAGGCTTGCCACGTGGAAATGGTGCCGGAAATCCTGTCCTCCGGACAAAGAATCTTATTTTTTGGGCATTCCAACATCTGAAGTCAGACTTCTGAGAGTCGTTACGGTTCCTTGAGGGGAACACCCAAAAGGCTTACGAGCACCTTTTTGGCTGCCCGGTCGTGCCCACGAAAAGCTTAAAGGAAGCAAAACCCACTGGGAAGCGTGTCCAAATCCCGAGTCTGGCACGTACCCGCTCGGTGCCCAAAGGAGGCAAAACCCTTTGAATGACATCTAAAGGCTCACTCCCAAAAGAAAAAAATACATGTAAATACAAGAATCGCTCCAAAACTGGAGCGATTCTTGGGGACCATTTCTTTGTGGCAGACTCGCCAGTCTCCGTGCTTTTGCATGTTTATTCGCTGTACACATGGCCATGGCTCAAAAGATGGTACCCAAAAAATGGAACCCTGGGTTATTTTTCAGGAGCCAAACCCACTCAAAAAAATCCTCCGGAGTTCGCCCCCGCCACACCCACATCCACCTCCCCCGCACGCTTGGGGCCGGCGCCTGTGCAGGTCTCCGTTCCGGGTGCGGATGGCCACCATGTCGGCCGTCGCCACCGCGGAGGCGTTGATCACGCTGAGCACCTGTGGGTTTTGGGGACGTGTGGCTTTTGGTTTCGTTGGGGCGTGTGGGGTGTGTGTTTTTCCCAACAGCTGAAAGAAGTGGATTTTCTGTCCAAAGTTGGTTTCCAGCTTGGCATTGGTCGCCCTGGTTTCCCTCGCCCGGGGTGGGGGGCGCTGAGCACGTGTGGTGTGGTTGTTGCTTTTTTTTGGGGGGGGGCTGTGGGGCCTGTGGTTTTGGGTTTCGTTCGTTGGGGGCGTGTGGTTTGGAAGGGCTTTTTCTTTAACCGCTGAAAGTCAGCTTCCAGGGAGGGTTCAAAAGGAGGGTTCCAGAAATTTCCGGGGCTGTTGGGGATACCACCTGAGGGCTCGGTACCCTTTTTGGGGTGTGGTTGTTTAGATTTGAAGTCTCTGGTGGCGCAGGTCCCTTGTTTCTCCTACAACCCCGCAAAGAGGTGGGTGTGAAACAGGCCAACCGTTTGCAGGCAAGGTTGCTACCCCCAAAAGAGCTTCAAGAAAGCGAATTCATATCACCCAAAGCACATCTCCATGTTTCACACTTCGAATCCGTACTCATTCGACCCATCCCAGAGATCAAGAGCAAGTCCATCGGCTTGGAAGCAGCTTTCATCTCACCAATAGCTGGTAGGGTCTATACCCCTTTCAGTGGTACTTCTCCGGGCTGTCCGTTTTCAGATCGGCGAAAAGTTTGACTCGTGGGTCACACGAAAACCCAACCACTGCAACCAACTAAAAAGCTACAAGCCTAAGTTGAAGGGGACGATGCACTGGCTCACCGCCAGAAATGTGACATCCAGAGCTCCAAAAAAAGGCTCGCCCTTTGTGACTGCCCTTGAAACCCACCCCGTCGCGGGTGGCCCGCGCCTGGTCGCTGGCTCCGGCCTTCTGCCCCGTCCACAAGGCGTCGCCCCGCAGGGTGGCGTGGCAGGCCCGGACCTCCTGGAGCGAGCGCCAAGGCAATGGGAAGGCCCCTGGTGTTCAGTAGGGAAGGAGGGAAAGAACCTGGGGGTCTTGGAGGAAACAACCAAAAAAAATGTAATAGGGTCGGTTCCTCATCCCCTGCTGAGCACCAGCAAGCAATGCGTCTCTGCGAAGTTTGGGGCTCATTTTAGAGGGAACCAATAGGAAAACCGAAACCCATGTTGGTGGGCCGCCTAAGAAGACAAACCCTATGCTGGGTCAAACAGGGGTGGGCAAAACGGGGGTCGCCAGGTATGTTTGGTGTGTTCCTGGGTTGATTTGGGGTGGAAAGACTTTGGGTGCAAAATCTGCAGCCTCCAGACACAAAACAGGGAAAACCACCTGGCAAGAAAAAAGCCCTCAAACTGTTGTTTGCCACTAAAATGGTCCAAACCCAAAAAGTGACTCAAATCCATGAAATCGAGTGAGTGTTTGTTCATACTGGGCTTTTTGGCCCCTCATATCAAAAATGTTGGCCCCCTTTGGCTGCTTTTTGAAAGGAGCCCGAAAGGGAACCCTTGCCACTTTTAGAGGACCGATTCCTAGTCTTTACTCTTTACAGGGTTCTGCTAAGCGGAAATAAGGAATCCTCAATTTAGTGTGCAAAAACATGGGACGTTACCAAAGGCAATGGACCCGTGTTTGGGCCCTCAGAAAAAGCGTGCCATCGTTTCACGAAAACCCCCAAAAGGGCCGCCACTATGTCAATCCAGCACGTCTTGCCTGCATCACTCGTATACTTCTTCCGGGGTGCGTGCCCCTTGAGTTCTTAGCACCTTTCACTGGATCAGTGACGAACCCAGTGCATCCTCAGTCGCTTCTCTTTCAAGCGGTTGCGAACTCCCCCTGGGGAAAACCATCCATTTTGAATGGACGAAGTGGCTTGTCGCCGCTGGTACTTACACATTGCCGTTGAGCCATTGAGTAAGGTTCAACTCAATGAGTGTCCATGTTGTGGTGGGTGTTTGAAGGGCAGAATGAAGGAACCCTAAAACTGATTGTCGAATCCATGCCGGACAATTGCACAAGGACCCTACAACACAAACATCAGCCTATGGGCTTTCATGTTGAATTTCGCTTCGAGCATAGACGTAGATCGTTTAGAGATACACTTCCTGAATTCCTGACCTTGGGTTAAACGGAAACCAAACGGAAAACCACGATAAATGTTTGACAACCAACTGGGGATGTAAAGACCCCTCCAATGCATCCGGACCATATGGAGAACCCTTGCCCTTCTAAACAAGCCGTTCTCGCACTGCGACGCAGCAGGCGCAACGTTAAGATGCCAGCCGCCAGCCCGGTCGAAAATCAACCGCGCCGGGTGGGCAAGGTGGAAGCTCACGAAGACGAGCTTGAAGTCGGTAGCGGTGGACGCACGCGGGGCCGTAAGCCGACGGAACCGGGTGGAGAATGACCGCCTTGCTGTCCTGACGCTGGTCAACCGCCTCGCAGCCCTTCCCACGACCAGGCAGAGTGTGGAAGTCTTCTTTGCGAGTGATGTCTCCTGGGGCCCCCCACCGTGGTCTTCGCCGGTAGAATGCAGCACCGCCCGTCCAGCCGGAAGTTGTTGCTGGTGGCAACGCTCCTTCGCATGAGCTCAGAACTTCCCAATGTCACCTTCTCTTGCTTCAAAACGGACATCACTATTCTGAAGAAAGCAAAAACCTGAACATCCAGTGGTCTGGGAAACAGGAAAGAAGGGAAACCCCATGACAGATCTGGATGGATTCAGAGCTATAGTACGGGAAGGATGGGAAGTTTGTTGTCCTGAATGGCCCTTGGTGGCACCTTTTTGTCACCAATGGTTGCCAGTCTGTAATCGTTTTTGCTTCTTTAAATATAAAAATAAAAGCACGACAAAACAAACACACATTGGGTTTTGGGTTTATAAAATCCGCATGTGTATGCTTTATTGTTTTAGTTGGTTTTTAAGAGACAATACAATGGCTCCCGCTCCCCTTGCTATGGATCTGGTTCTTGCACAAGCTATGCCGTGCGGGTTGCTTGAACTGAGTTCTACGCTTCTGGGTCAAACCAAGGCCAAAGGTGTGTCACTGAATGTTTCTCAAAGAGAAATCGGTCTCCCAACATGGCAAGGGGCTGCTCTTGGTTTCCCGTGAAGTACCAACCAAAAGGGGGTCCACCATTTAGAGAAGCTCCCATGTTGTGGGCAAAGAGTCAATCTACAACAGCATCTGCTGTAGTCAAGAGAATGGTACACTCACCAAATGGCAACTAGGAAAGCAAGGTTGCTCATCAAAGCCCAATGACATTTACAGACATAAATATTGACCGTGGCACACATTAACCCATGGCCACTGTGGGACAAACAAAAAAAGCATGTCCAGAACCATGCTTTTTGTCAGACCATGCTTCTCGAAGAAAAAAAGATGCGGCGCATTTCACGGGACTTTTTGAGCTTCCCTGAGACCCGGCTGCGCGTCCTGGTCTTCTTCTTCCGTGCAAAGCAGTTGCACTCGGGCACCAGCTTCCTCCGCAGGGACTGAGGAACCTGGCTGGTCCGGCGCTGCCTTTGGGACGCTTTTGTTGGGCGCCAAGGCGCCAAATTTCAGGTTGGGCCAAACCCTCTCCAAGAACCCAGCTTATGTTTAAGGCTCTCAACCCGAACCAGGTTCTTTGCGGGAAGCGCCGGCTTCTTGCAAAGTTCGAACGTACGGGCTTTGGTTTTTGTAGGGGGTTCAAAAGTAAGGCCATATTTGTTGTTGGAAAGCTGTGTTTTTGGAAAGCAACAGGTTCAAAGCCAGGTTTGACGTCTGCACCCTTTATTCTTACAGGTTCTTGGAGTAGAGGGACGGGAACCCAAAAAGGAAAACCACCCATTTTAATGTTCAAGGGGTCCTCTATTTTGGACACATGCTCGTTGTGAGTTCTCATTCGATCACTTTAGCGCAAACCCTGAGAGGCGTGAGTCGGCGCCTATAACCGACTTGACGAAAGGATCTGGAAAATATACCCCGTGCGCTTTCACAACTGGCTAAAATCAACCGGGCTAGGCCAAGCCTTTGTTGAAACATGGTTTAATACACTCATATTCCCAAAAGAAGATTCTTGCAGAAAGTGCCTCTTTCTGGGCTCATCAACCGCCATGTGCTGGTGTCGCTCTTTGTTTCTTTTACCCCAATCTCACAAGTACCTGGGCTGTCCTCAGATCCCCTGAAGGTTTAGCTTTCAGTGGGCCCAAGCACTAAACCAACTAAAACCCAACTAAAAACCTAAGGAACCGGACAGCTGGGAACTGCTGGGAACCGCCCTCAAAGAAGGTGACTTTAGAGCCATGGTACAATAATGAGGCCCAGGGCTGTGGGAAATGACCACTTCTGCGATACAACAAAAAGGGTCTCCCAAAGACTACCCCCATTTAAACAGGGGAGACCCTTGTATCACAGAAGAGGGGAGTTTATCAGTTTATCCCTTGTGATCCCACAACCCTGAGGCCAGAAGAACACCCCATGGTTTTTTTGGAGGTCTCCAACCCATCGGCCCATGTGCTCTCTGTCGATTGCCTGAGCCACCGCCGCGCAGAGGCCATAGGCAGCCCTCCCCATCTGCCGCCTGCTGGTCTTGGGCAGACGGGAGTTGGTTTCCCCAACAACAGGTAGAGGGCGTAGGGTAGGGGCAGACTAGTCGCTGGGTAGGGGTAGGGGTAGGGCAGCGGCAGGGTAGGGGCAGGACGCTCGTGACCCGTGCGGGGCTCCGAAAACGGAAGGAGCAATCGCCCTTCTCAACATAGGTGCCAAGGGAAATGCGTTGGCAGCAAGGAATCCACTTGGCTCCCATCTTTCTCTGGCCTTTCTTACGAAAAGACACCAATACTTCAGGGATTGCATGTCTGGATGCAGGACATCAAGATAGATCCCTAAAAGCGATCCCTGAAAGCGAGTGGTTTCGCTTTGGTTTCCACCATCCTAGATCCCTACCCTGCCCCTGCCCTACCCCTACCCTACCCCTACCCTACCCCTACCCTACCCCTACCCTACCCCTACCCTACCCCTACCCTGCCCCCCCCTACCCTGCCCCTACCCTGCCCCTACCCTGCCCCTACCCTGCCCCTACCCTGCCCCTACCCTGCCCCTACCCTGCCCCTACCCTGCCCTTACCTACCCTGCCCCTACCCTGCCCCTACGCTGCCCCTACCCTGCCCCTACCTCCTCAGCAAACCAAACCGCCCGTTGAAAACATGCTGCGCCGACGGGACCTCGTGCTGTAACTAGTGCCGGGGTGTTTTGGGGACAGGGAATCGCTTATTCTAAAACACCCCCCAGACAAGGCTCCCCTGAATATTGACATGCAACCCGGACAAAAACGATCCATTTCTCGAGGAAACTCATTCTCTTTGCCTCTTCCTCTTCTTTGTGTGTGTGTGTGTTGTGTTTGTTGTGTTTTTGTTTGTGTTTTTTTTGGGGGGGGGTTGGGGGGCCATGGGGAGTAAGGACCTGTGACCTTAGATTCAGACCCTCTCATCTCCGATCCGCCGCGCGCGCGAGATGCGCGCGGTCAGCCTCATGGTGGAGGCGCCGGAGAGGGTCTTGCGCTGGATGAGGTCCGAGGAGGCCTTGCCCTCAGCATCGGCTGAGATGTGCTTTTGTCGGTTGCTTGTTTGCTTTTCTTGTCATTACCACTATAGTAGTAGGAGTAGCAGTAGCACTAGCAGTAGCAGTAGCAGTAGCAGCGGCAGCGGCAGCGGCAGCGGCAGCGGCAGGGGCAGCGGCAGCAGCAGCAGCAGCAGCAGCAGCAGTAGCACTAGCAGTAGCAGTCGCAGTAGCAGTAGCACTAGCAGCAGCAGCAGCGGCGGCGGCGGCAGCAGCGGCGACAGCAGCAGCAGCAGCAGCAGCAGTAGCACTAGCAGTAGCAGTCGCAGTAGCAGTAGCACTAGCACTAGCAGCAGCAGCAGCAGCAGCGGCAGCAGCGGCGGCAGCAGCAGCAGCAGCAGCAGGAGGAGTAGTAGTAGTAGTAATAGTAGTAGTAGTAGTAGTAGTAGTAGTAGTAGTAGTAGTAGTAGTAGTAGTACTATGTTTCTTCTAATTACTAGTATATTATTACTATTATCGCTGTTGTTATGCTTTGTTTGTCACATGTATAGAGGTCAAGGCATATTTGTACGACGGATATTAAAAGTATTCCAGTATTATTTCTATAAATGAAATCGGTATTGTTTTGTATGTATATATATATATATGATGTGTCATTCCTTTTTATGCATTTTCTAGTAATAGTTCAGTCTAGGGTTATAACATTATGTGGCCCTCTCGTGTTGCACCCCTCACCTGCCACCAGTTTGGACCGGAGGGAAATCGAAGGTTGGCCTTATTGGACTGTGACACATGGCAACACAAGCAGTTGGCTCAGAAGGTCGACCTTGTGCAACTAATCTTAAGGCTCCAAATCGTTGTTTTTTTCTCGTCCCAAACCAAAACAACCCGAGTTTATGGTGGTGCCGCAGCCCGAACAAAGAAATAAACCCGCATGTTGGCTTAAAGGGGTTCTTATGCGATCCACCTGAACAGTACCCTCTCTTTGGTGGAAAAGGCTTCCTGTTTAGAATGGCAAAGTTGTATCATTTAAGGAGCTCTGTCGTGCAAGAAACACTATTCAAGTAGTGGCCATGTGGTGACAGCTATGACTCATAACCCCCAGGTGGTGTAGTGGTTTTAAGGAACTCCGCCACGGATGCCGCCGAACATCTTGGAGCAAATGAACCCCCTACTTCCAACCACAACACCCGAAAGGCACCACGCCTTTGCGCTCCATCCCTAGGCCCCCTACAGTGGTGCCGATCGCCGCTGCCATTTGCTCCGCCTGTCGCTCTTCAGAGCGCAGCTGAACTCCGGGAAAACCAGCCAAAAATCCCTCGGAAATGGATCTGGCTTTTGAAAAGAACCATGGCTGAGAAGAATACCAAGGAATCCACCCCTAGAAAGATGGGTTCGTATCCACAGAGAGCCCAACATGGAACCGGTTTTCCTTTTGGCCTCCGACTTTTGAAACCAAGGAATCAACCCGATTTTGGGTTGAAAAGATCGGCCCGCCGCTTTTGCTGAAAGCAGGAGCCGCATGCGCAAGAACACTTGAGGACGAGACCAACGAAAGCTTGGTCAAACACAGCAGCAGGCCGCCACAATGTTGCAAGGGGGAGGAGAAGGAGGAGGAGGAGGAGGAGGAGGAGGTGGAGACTTTTGGGGAGAAAAAAATCATTGTAGGTTACATATGTAGTTCGTTTCCCCCGTTTGTGAACCAATATTACCTAGGACCATCTTCCCTTACCTAAACTCTTGCCCCGAACAAGGAAGAGAGACCATCGCAACATGGGTGACCTTCTGGAAAAAAAATGACCATGGTAAATGGAATAAAACCAATCTTCACCAGTGCCATCTGTTTCTAAGCAAGCAACCCTAAAAAGTCTTCCTGTGCCGCAAGGTTGATTCTCATTCGCCACGGGTGCGCAAATGAGACACCCCTGGTTCAGGGCAGCCCAAGGAAGCCATTCACCAATCTTGCACTCGGCGGGTTGGCGACTGGCGGGCGTGACACAGACGAAAATGGTCTACCTCAGCTTTTGCCAAAAGACATCCCCCATCCAAAAAACATATTGAACCTGCTAAAGGGACCCTGTAAACTCCATGGTTTCCCACATTGGCCCGGAATTGTTTGATTCCTGCCCATGGGCCCTGGGAAAACTATGTCAAGAGAGCCTTGTGGAAAAGGGGGGACACAAAATCGGAAGGCCCAATAGAAGAAGGAATCGGGCTCCTGGGCTGTCCGTTTCCTGATCCCCTGCAAAAGATTGAGAAA
The DNA here is from genome assembly GCA_963377175.1 of Effrenium voratum. Taxonomy (NCBI): domain Eukaryota; class Dinophyceae; order Suessiales; family Symbiodiniaceae; genus Effrenium; species Effrenium voratum. The sequence continues at coordinate 29,224 of CAUJNA010003337.1, forward strand.
ACTAGTGGGTGAAATGAAACCCAGCCGCTAAACCAACGCAAAAAACAACGAAAAATGCCAAGGAACCGGACCGCTCACTGGGAACCGCCCACAGAAGGGAGCGAAGCTGGAAGAAAATTCTCCAAGGCTCACGTGCTTGGGGAAGCTCTTTCCAAACACGACCGACAACGTGAAAATCGCGAGAAAAACGCAACACCGGCAACATGTCATGCAAAATCACGCGCACAACTCATGCAAAACAGAATTTACGGAATAACAAACAAAAACGTGTTTTTCCGGAAATGGCGGCTGTCGAGCCGCTTGAGCCAGGGCCAACACTTTGGTCGGACATTTACAGGAAAAGAGACCGGCAACCAAGAGTCAAGAAGACTACCATCTCCACTACAATCACGTTCGGCGAGGTGCAGACCTCCTCAAAGGGCACCAAATCGGCGCCCTTGAGGTCCGAGGGGAAGCCGATAGTCTGGCAGCCCTGAACCCTAACCGTAAACTTTTAAACGAACCCTAAATCAACCTTAAACCAACCCTAAGCCAACCCAAAACCCACCCAAAACCCACTGTAAACCAAACTCTTAACCAACTCTTAACCAACCCTTATCCAACCCTTAACCAACCCTGAGCTAACCCTACACCCACCCTAAACCAACCCTAAACCAAACCTAAATCAGCCCTAAGCCAACCCTAAACCCACCCTACACCCATCCTAAACCAACCCGAAACCAACCCCAAGCCAACCCTAAACCAACCCTATACCCACCCCAAACCAACTCTAAGCAAATCCAAGCCACCTGTGGGGGTGCGGGGGGCGGGGGGGTGGTGGGGGCGGGGTTGGGGGGGAGGGGGGGTGGGTCCACGTCCTGGAACATATATACAGCCTCTAGACGAGGCTCGACAACTCGACGGTCGAATTTCACTCGACGACTCGACTCGCCTCCTCGGCGTCCTTGAGCCAGAGCCGCACCAACGCCAGGCCCTCGGGACCCCGCGCCTCGGGCTGAGGCCGGAAGCTCGGAACGGAACGGCTGTTGGTTTCTGGCCATGGGTCAAAAGCCAAATCGTACCCCCAGTGAACATCCCAATCCCCACTAAAATAGAGTTGAATGGGCGGTGCACCTACCCCAAAATGGTACCATTGGTTAGGTGGGTCTTCCTGAAAATGTAAGTGGGCTCCCTGAAGAGAAATGTGTGCTTGAAAATGGATGGTATTGAAGTCTCTAGCTCCTTGGTTCGGATGGAAGCGAATTCAACATGTCAAGCTCGGGCAAACGAGCGGATTGTTCGGATTGGATCACGGGATACTGGTGTGTGTGTGTGTGAGCTTGTTTTGTGAGGCTACCCTTTTTTCATTCAATGTACAGTTGGCTTGCAACAAAAAGAGACAACCATTGAAAGCCCCGCCCAGTTTTCAGGTTTCCCTTGAGACCTGTGGTGTAACCACGACACCTCCCCCAGTGCGCCAAGCCGCAGAGACCATGAAGGACGCCGTGGTGGCCGTGCAGCCTCAAGAATCTCCGGGGATCCAAACACCTCTCGGGGACTGGACCTTGTTGAGAGGGGTGATTGTCCCTCGTTCCCTTACTAGGTGCCCTTTCTCACCTTAGGGGAAACCAAAAAGAAAACTCCCTCCGAAAGGATCTTTAGAAAAGGCAGCCGCTAGGCTCCATAGGGATTGACGACAGGTCCCCACCCCAGAGGATGCTCACCCAGGTATGTTGGCAGCTAGTGGCCCTGCTACTTCTTTGAGAAAGTGGGAAAAACCAACACCCAAAGCCTTTGGACTCCGAGGTACCTTTTTAGGGCCGCCCCAATGATACCCACCCGAACCATGATGCGCTAGGCAACCCTGGACAGAAGACACTTCGCTGGGTGGAGGGAACCCCGCTTGCGATCCAATTGCTCGTTGTGTGATAAAATAGATTCCGAATTCCTAGCTCAGCTGCGATCCGTGACAAAGAATCAGCCAGGCCAGTTTCTCTCAAGCCCTCAAGGCAGGACCTTCCCAATGTTTCCCGTTAAAACTCGAAAATATCGCTTCTGGGTGGTTTGGGTCTGAACCCCACAACTTGCTGGTGCGCAGTAGGGAATGACCCAGGGTTTTGGGAATGATACGAATTCCCTTACAAGAAACCATAAGGGATTGTTTGGGATTTGCTTCTAGTGGTCAATCCAATTATCATTCCCTGCTGAGAACCAGCAAGACACGCTGATGGACAGTCACTCCCAAGCCACACAACAGCACCTCACGCGGCACAGCCTGCAGCCTAAAGGTATCGTCCCGCTCTAGAAAGGTCCCTTTTTGCTGGCTTCGAACAGTACCTTTTGACAAATTGGAGCCTCCTGGAACCCTCCCTTGCAACCCTCCTTGAAAGCTCCCCCACACCACCCCGAACGAGCCCAGCTGGGCGGAGACCAAATCCATAGCTTTCAGCTGTTGGGGGAATGAAAGTTTGATGGTCCGTCTTTAGTGCACCCTATTCCTTAAGAACATGCGCAGAATATGCGCCTGTGGGAGGGTCTGAAAGATCAATCTCCTCTAAAAGCCGGCTCCTGTCCGGTGCCATGGCAACGTGGGAGAAAAGTACTCCTTGTATTCAAGAGGGCTTCCCCAACCAGAACAAGCCAATACAGAAAGGATTTGCAGCACTGAATCTCTGCAATGCTTTTTAACCAAAAAGAGGGTAGAGGGCTTCTTAGGGTACCCTGCTCTTGGTTGTTTTAGCTCGGGGTTCTCAACAGAAAGCTGCGCCTGGAGCGAGCCTGGGGGCCCCGACCTGTCAAGGGAACCCCGATACGGCTCACCTGCAGGGCAAAGGGCCGGGGGCCGTGGGGTTTGGTCCCGGCCATGGGGGTTGGTCTCGCAAGGTAATTTGAAGGGAAACCAAGAGGAAACGACTCATGTGCAGGAAGTTCCCTATTGTGAGAAACACCCGAATCGTCGGCAACTCACCTTCCACACGCAACTCATCTTCCCACAACCTCCGTGGAAAACAAGTGGGTACACCAGAAGCACGTCTGAAAAAATGGAAGCCAATGTAGCAGCAAACCACTTCAGCTTTTCAGCCAAACTGCCGAAAACAAGTTGCGTGTGGCTGCAAATTCGGTGAGCATCAATAGTTGGTTTTGCGATACCAGGGTTCCAGTGGGATACATCTAAACATCAGCCACTTTCGAACTCGCTTCCGAACGAGTGGATTGGCCAAAACATTCGCAACTGTTTGTGCACCACCAAAATTGTTTAAACCTAAAAGCAACCGAAGTCCGTGAACACGGGGAATGAGACAAGGCGTTGTGGCATTGGATCCTGATCAGCTCCGGCCCAAATGAATCAAGTCACCCGTGCCCCCTGGGCAAAAAGACCCGACGTGCTCCGTCGCCGATCAAGCCGCAACCCTCCAAGCAAGGCCCCCGGGCGGATTTCTCACCGGTGGGGGTCTGGAAGATGAGCGTGTCGCCGTGGATGAAGATCTTGCCGGTGCCCTGGCAGAAAGCTGGTCGATGGAGGCGTCGAAGCTGTTTTTCCCCCTTTTTTGACTGGGCACCAGCCCAAAAACTGGGCTGCCCTCAGATCCCCCGCTAAAAGTTCAACTTTTAGTGGGTCAAATGGAAACTACCACTAAGCACTGAAAGGCTATAAGGCTAGGGGGATGGCTGGGAGCCAACAAGAAAAAACACCTCATCCGTGTTTGGGGAGGGGGTCAAGCTCCTATTGCTTAGGCCGGCGCTTACAATTCTACTATCGGGCGGACATGGTTGATCTGGCTATTGGAGTGTGTGTTGTCCCCCCTTAGTTGATCCCCATATCCAAACTGGGCGCTTGGAACCCTGTGGCAAATTCGCCAATTGCTCATCGAGGTATGTGTCAAAATATGTCCAGTTGCCTAGTAACCAAAAAGAACCACACTCTGAAATCCAGAAAGAAAATGGCTGGGAATTCGATTTAGTAGCGAACGTCCTGGGCCTGCGTTTTTGAAAACCACCAAAAGCTGTGTAAAAATGATTGCATGGCCCCCTATATTACGGACCTCAGCCCATTGAGAGTAGCCTCTCTTACTTCATCACCTACGGAGCGAAGACTGCACAGGCCAGAGGGCTTCCAGCTGGTCTCCTCACAGGTCGCCACGTCGGCTTCACAGCCTACTTCTAATCAAAATATTATGGAAATCTCATTTGGAAGGGAAGTACAAATTAATACTTACTATACCACACGAATTGCATTCTTCAAAATCTACACACTCCTTTCAAGGGGCTGGCAAAAAATAAAACACGACAAGCTTCTGGTTCCAGGTCAAATCCCATTTAAAATCTAGCTAAAGTCCTACTTGGAAAGGAAGAACACCTATTTAGCCTAATTCACAATGTTGTGTTAAATTGAGCTCCAATTAAGATCTGATTTAAGCTCAAAGCGTTCCAATCTAAAACCTGTAAACCAACATCCAATAGCATTTTCCTGGGTTTCTATTGGTTTGTCTATTGCAGCTCTGGATTGAGAGAGCATCCAACAACTCTATAATAGCTCTGGAATCTGCTTGAAACGCAGGTGGTCAGATGTCACTGTTTTCAAAACTCAGTCCCCACAACGTTCCGCTCTCAGTTAACCGGGGTCCCTTGTGGGCCTGTTTTGAGAGCAAGGAGGGACCCGAGTTTCCTTTCCAACTTCAGGAGTCCTTTTTTAGAGGGTTGACCGGCCAGGACCAAAACAGACCGCTTTGGGCCCTGGAAGATTGGGAAAAAGCGAAGAAACCTGAAAGTACCATCTGGCAAGCTCGAAGCTTGAAGTGTGGTTCAACAGCTGCGTTTAACTACTTCGCCGCAAACATCCACCAATCCCCAATAGTATAGGTTCTAAAATGGGTGGTGAATTCACCTACCAACCAAAATGGGATCCCAAAACGGTTTTGACAACCACAGCCACATCTTCCCTCCAACTCCCGATAGGGCTTCCCTCCAACTCCCGATAGGGCGGTTGTCTAAGCCATCCACCTCCCGGCAGCTGCTCTTCATGTAGTAGCGGCCCACAAAGCTGTGGTCCGCCTCGCGTTCCCAAAACGTTCCCGTCCAGATTCTGCAAAAAAGGTCGGTCTTTTGAAAAAAATCCCGGCTCTGGAAAAAGTTCCACCTCTGCTTCTCATGTTTGCAATGAGTCCAAGCAATGAGTCCAAAACCAGGAAGTGAGGCGTGCAGCTCGACTCAGAATTCGCCCGAAGCGGTGGAGTGTTCGGGCAGGACTTCCTTTCAAGGAGGCTTCCCCACATGGGACCCCGCAGTAGGCAACCAGAATCCTGGGCCGAACTCAGATCCCCTGAAAGTTTAGCTCGTCGTGGGGCTTAGATGGAAACCCAACCACTAAACCAACCAAAAAAGACTAAGACGCTAAAACCGCCAAGGGATTGCAATCCTGGCACACGGTTTGTTTTGTGGACCGCAACGGGTGCTCCCAACCAACTCTGTCCCGAAACCCATGCCGGACGACTCGAGCCGAACGAAACTTGTGAAAGGCTGGGTGGTGTGGACGGGTCTGGGTCTGGGTGGTGTAGACGGCTCTGGTTTGGTCTGGGCTTTTTCAGCCATCTGGGAAAAGAACCCTCATAGAAACCAGTAGGAAAGAATCTACCGGCTATTCGATGCGCCCAACGACCCAGCAAAAACGAGGTTGCGGGATAAACCAGTGCTTTCCGCAATCATCAATACAAAAAAACAAAAAGCCGCTGGGTCCAGCACATGTCCAGGTCCCCAGCAAGGAACTTGTCTCAAGGACCAAACATCTCAGCCCAGTTACCCTGACCAAAGGTAAACCAAAAGGTCAGAGCTGGTACTTGCCCAGCCTCTCCAGCCCCAAACCCAACCCAACCTCCCCCCCCCGCCCTCCCGGAGCCCCAAAACAATCGAGGAAAACCGCGTGCATCCGAGCGGCTCCCTCCAGAGTGGTGCTGGTCGGAGTCCTGAAAAGTGTTCCCAGCCCAGAAAGACCACCCGTGTTGCATTCCCCCGTTTTTGGTCAGACCTGGGCACACATTTTGATTTGGGACCCTTTGACAAAAAGCTGGTGATATTCATGTCCAACCACTCTGAGGCGGTTCTCTACCAAATCCGAACTGTTCTGAGCACATTTTGCATTGCAAATGCCACTGTATCCCGGGCAAGGGATAATGGGAGTTCCCCCACGTCCATGTATCTGGTCTCCCCCACAAAGGCCACAAAGGGAAAATGGAATCACACATGGAAGTGCAGAAATCCGCCAAAGGTCCTGGGATTCTCCGGTAAATGGAAAAAGAGCTAAACCAGCGGAACCCATCTATTTCTACCCAAACTGACCGATCAACCGATCAAATGGACACATACTGTGGATGGACGAAATGCGCTCGCACCACCGTTCAGAAACCCTGGAACGATTCGATTCCCCCACACAAACACCAACAAAACATGTTGGTTTCAACCATGGTTTCTGAACGGTGGCGCGAGCGAATTTCGCAACCATCCAAGTGTTTCAACATTTTGCAACAAAGGAGTTGGCCTGCCCCTATTGACACCGAGTCAGGTTCCCTCAAATTGTCCCACAACCTTTATCAGGGTTATACACCTGAACATTGCCTTGTCAATGGTGGTTCCCTTTATTTTGGCGGAAAAAGCCATGTTTCAAAGGGGCAAAACTGTATCTTTATTTTCCAAGAGTCAGCCTTTCAGATCGCAGGTTCCCTGAAACTGTCCCACAATTTCTTGATTTGGCTGCTGTTTTTGGATCCCAAAAGAGTTGTGGAACAATTTCAACTGTGGTTGGCGGTTTTTGTGACTTTTGGTGGTTTTTGGGTGGTCTTTTGTTGGTTTTCTGGCGGCCCATCGCCCTGGTTGTTTGCCATTCAACGGGCGCATCCGGGTTGAGGTGCTGGCTGGACCTGCGGCAACCGCCGCTCCGCGTCCGCATCCCTGGCCGTCGACTTGGAGGCTCCCTTTTTGAGGGTACCCGTGTTTTTGTTTGTTGTGTTTTTGTTCCCCACCCGACAGGAAGGACGCCAAATGCTAGACAGAAGCATCGCAATCGCGGGTTCCAACATAAAATCTAACAACCCCTTCCTGCCGGGTGGGGAAAAACAACAACAACAAAATACTTCGCTTCAAGCAATCCCCACCCTCTACAATCACGAGCTTACGACCGTGAACACGGTTGTGTGAATTCAAGCATGGTTCTCGAGTGGCTTGGGGCTGCTCAACAAGCTTTGCATTGAGAGCCTTATCCACCTGTCTGTGTGTCAAACTCCACTTGTCTGCGAGCCGATCTCGAGATTTCAAACATCGGTTCCGTTAACAAAAGCCAAGCCCCTTCCAAAAAGAAACCCGACGGGGCATTAAACGAAGCTGCTTATTCACAACCCAAAGCAACACAAAAGCGTCACCCTTTCGAACCTCTCAGGGTACACTCCAAACACGCAGGCACCAACATGACATGTAAACCCAACTGCGCGCCGGGGCGGGACATTTTGCAAAACCAGACTGGCGAGCTGCGCTGGCGGGATACTGGCGGGATCCACAGGATCCACCGGCAAGGGATACTCAGCGGGATACTCAGAAAAATACTCGGCGCGATCCACTGGCGAGCTACTCTGGTCGGATACTCGGCGGGATCCACTGGCGAGCTACTCTGGCGGGATACTCGGAGGGGGTTCCACTGGCGGGCTGCTCTGGTGGGATACTCGGCGGGATACACTGGCAAGGCGCTCTGGCGGGATACTCGGCGGGATCCACTGGCGAGGCGCTCTGGTGGAACACTCGGCGGGATCCACTGGCGAGCTGCTCTGGCGGGATACTCGGCGGGATCCACTGGCGAGCTGCTCTAGTGGAATACTCGGCGGAAACCACTGGCGAGCTGCTCTGGCGGGATACTCGGCGAAATCCACTGGCGAGGTGCTCTGGTGGGATACTCGGCGGAAACCACTGGCGAGCTGCTCTGGTGGGATACTCGGCGGAAACCACTGGCGAGCTGCTCTGGTGGGATACTCGGCGGGATCCACTGGCGAGCTGCTCTGGCGGGATCCACTGGCGAGCTACTCTGGCGGGATACTCGGCGGGATCCACTGGCGAGCTCTGGCGGGTTACTCGGCGGGATCCACTGGCGAGGTGCTCTGGTGGGATACTCGGCGGAAACCAGCTCTGGTGGGATACTCGGCGGAAACCACTGGCGAGCTGCTCTGGTGGGATACTCGGCGGAAACCACTGGCGAGCTGCTCTGGTGGGATACTCGGCGGGATCCACTGGCGAGCTGCTCTGGCGGGATCCACTGGCGAGCTGCTCTGGTGGGATACTCGGCGGGATCCACTGGCGAGCTGCTCTGACGGGATCCACTGGCGAGCTACTCTGGCGGGATACTCGGCGGGATCCAGTGGTGGGGATACTCGGCGGGATCCACTGGCGAGCTGCTCTGGCGGGATCCACTGGCGAGCTACTCTGGCGGGATACTCGGCGGGATCCACTGGCGGGGATACTCGGCGGGATCCACTTGCGAGCTGCTCTGGCGGGATCCACTGGCGAGCTACTCTGGCGGGATACTCGGCGGGATCCACTGGCGAGCTGCTCTGGCGGGATACTCGGTGGGATGTGGAAGCCCTTTCTGCCAGGCGGGGAAAACCTGACGTTTCTTATCAGGTTTGAGATGAAGGGCAACACGACTGCATTGCCGGAGGGCTGCCAAGACCACCGTCTGGTGGCCGCGACTCACGTCTCCACGCAGCCACGCACACGTGCAGCATCGCAGCGCTTTCAAAGGGGCACAGCGACACGGCTCACTGAAAGTTTGCCCAGGATCCAAACGGGGCCATTTGAAAAAGCGGCCCCTAAAATGTCCCTCGAGCCTTTGCGAAGGTTGGTTTCAGTTGAGACACCTCCTAACTGGCAGAGGGGGCGGTTGCTCGAGATTTACAAGAAAAGAGCTTCCAAGCAGCCAATCATGGGCTCCTGTTGCGTCTTAGCCCAACAAGAATGATTTTGGAAGACTACTCTCAGTTCGCTCCATTTGCTTGAGTCCATTTATGTTCAGTAATGATAGATTCCCTCTAAAACCAATAGGGAAAGTACAACGTATTCTTTTCAGCAAATGGAAGACTGTCAGATTGGCAGCCCCAAACATCCACTCTGGAAGGCGGGGTTGCGAATGGGCGACCTTTGTAGGTTCCACGGCTCGGGACCAGGAGTCTACCCACCATGTAGAGAGTCAAAGGCCAGATGTCCGCGCTGCCATTGGTTGGTTCTTTGATGACTCACGTGGCTTTGTCTTGGGAATTGTCGCAAGGCTCCATTCACCTTCACTCTAATTGGTGGTTGGGATAGGTGGTTTGTGGGGAACCCCAGTTACCCTTTGCAAGCAGATCCAAACCACCAATCCAAACCAATTCGGAGCTACCTGATTCATCGCAAACCCTTCGCCCGTGGGAATAACACAAAAGAACATGTCATACCCGAATGGACAATCCTGACTAGACGAGTTGTTTCAAGGGAGTGCCCTATGACAAAGTTACCCTTGCCCCGTTTGCAAGTGCCCGTTGACTTGAAGGTCTTGTGACAAGCAAGGTTCCAAAACTGAACCGGCCATGGAGCCTGCGAGTACCGCGGATGCAATTTCATGGCTCGCAAGTGATACGCAACAACTCCAACCACCAGCGGCCGATTCAACCAACCACGCACCAGCAAACATATTCAATCTGGTTCTGTAAATGTCATATTTTTCAGCCCGAGAAACGAAGTAAGCGAGCTTCACGTTTTCTCACTTCCTGAGTGGATTTTGTGCAAAAAGAGACCAAGCTTTTGACTTACAATGTTCATGGTCCAAGCCCAAGCGATTCACGTCCAGGGACTCAGGAAGTGAGATACTGAACTTTCAGCTGAGAAGCCTTCCCCAAACTGGCAGGGGGTTGGTTTAACCTGATCTACCAAAGTTCCTTTCAGAGAGCTCAGGGCTCCCTAGACCTCCCTCTTCCTTTCCCCGAAAAGCATCGCCGAGCAACCGCATCGGGAAGCGCCGAAACCGCATCCGATTCACCGACCTCCGTCCGACCTCCGCCCGACCGCCTACAGAGGCTCTCCATGAGCCGCCCGAAGCGGGCCGCCCAGAGCTGGCGCCGGGCCGCCTGCCCGCGCCGCCCGCGCGTCCCAAGCGCAAGCGCAAAACGGACGGGAAGCCAAGCGAAAAAGGACCCGTGAAACTATAGGGTACAAATATGGGTGTGACCCCAAAAAGAGTTGGTGACCCCAAAAAATGGGAACGCATGCTTGGTCTGGCAAATGGAAAGGACTCAAACCTGCGGTCCATACCCTGGTGGGGGAAGATTTGACCGCCCAATACACTGTGGATGGTTGTGAAAACCGTTCGCACCACCTAAGAAACCATGAGAAATCATTGCTCGAATCGAATAATTCCACGGTTTCTGATCGGCTGCGCGAATGGATTTCGCGCCATCCACAGCTCTAGAAAGCTACTGCGTATGGGCATCAAAATAGGGGGACCGGACCCCGAACAATATCGGTTTTCTTTTGGCTTCCCTTACCAAGGTGAAGACGGTTACGACCCCTATGAATCAAGCTCATTCCAAACCCGTCCCGAGAACCAGTGAAAAACGCCCGGCTTGAGCCGGAAACCCAGTTGCGCAACCAGTGAACCCGGTAGAAAAAGACTTGGAAGCCTCTAACAGAGGAAGGAGAAAACCACAGGATGTTTTTTCAAATACTGAAAGCTGAGGTTTCTCAGCCACTTGTTTCCTTCTTAGACATGACCACTGGAAGAGTTGCTTAAAGATATGGTTCTTTGCTTTCTGTTGGCTTCAAGGGGAAGTGGGCATGATCCGGATCAAAAGACAAGGTTGTGGATTTTTGGAATTTGGCTTACGGAACTCGCCTTCTGGTTCTTTAAGATCAACTCCTTCAGCTGGTCAATGTACCTCGGCCGCCGCGACTTGCCTCTGTACGCTGGAAGTGGAACTGCGTTCAGCTGTTCCCATGGTTTCATGGTTGAGCACGGTTGGTGTACTCGCAACTGGTTGAAGCGTCCACCGTAAAAGTCGCCCCATTTCGCTGCAGAAAGGCCCGTGCACTGAGCGCCCAGCGTGGATGTCACCTGCTTGAAGCTCCCGGCCTTGGTGACAGCTACTTCGCAGTCGGAATCTCAACCGAACAGATTTGGTCAGCACCTGGAGCTGTCTATCCATTTGGGAGGGACAAAAAGGGAAGATGAGCTCGAAATTTGTGCAGATTCTGACAGCTCATGGAAAAACTCCTCTGGCTTGCTACAACCCGCCAGGCTGGTTTCTATCCCAAACCCTCCTGCCGGGCCACATGACAACTGCCCCTTGTGCTATTTCGGGTCTCTTCGTGGTTTGCGTCTTGAGAGACGTGAGATCTTCAGAGACCCAAAGCACAACCAACGAATCTCAGCCTAGCGTGGCTCAGTCCCTTGTCTTCTTCCATTCTCAACTAAGACTCGAAATTCCTGGCCAAGGTTGCTCTGACCCTGGCCCAGCAGTACACAATTGGTTCCCGAGCATGTTGACCCCGGAGCAATGAAGCCGTCATACTAATAGAGGGTGTCGCCCACAAAAGTGATCCGAATGGATTCCCTCTAAAAGGGGACACCAACCACAATCAAAATCAACCACAGTAGCCGGGGTTGACATAAATACAAAACGACACCCCACGCAGTATGCGTGCCTTTGAGGGCTTTGAAACTCACTGCTCTCAAACCATTGCAAAAAATATAGAGCAAAGCGAAATGGAAGCCTCTAGCACAAGGATACAAGGAAATCTGCCCTTTGGTCAGCTTGCCAACCATTTTGTGTGATTGATTCGGCTACTATGTTTAGTAGATCTTGACATGTAAAGTAATATAAAGGGCTGAATAATTGCACTCATGTTTCTCAAGTCAATTCTCGTTGTGCTGGCCCCAGTTGATAAAGTGTTAAAAGGGAGTAGTAAGTTGCAAGGAATCTAAACAGAAAATCTCAAGAACTCCAGAAGTTGGTAAAAGGGAGAAGCTACTACTCCATGCACATCATCAATGAGAACTCTGACTACTACCACCTCTTGCTGGAGAAGTGCCATGGAAGTACGTGGCCATGGGTCAATAGCCCGTACCCCCAGTGAACATCCCAATCCCCACTAAAATAGGTTCTAAAATGGGTGGTGAATTCACGTACCAACCAAAATGGGATCCCAAAACGGTTTTGACCCACAGCTATGTGCAGGAACTTGCCACACTGTCCCCAGACCCGGCTCAAAGCATGGCTCCCGGGCGGTCAGCTGCTCTGCCCACTGCTGCGCGCTGCTGGGGTCTGCCAGGAAGAGCCGCATCACGATGTCCTTTCCCCCTGGCGTTGACTGGCAAGGGAAAACCAACCACTGTTTTTGGTTCTTGTTTGTTCTTTTTGTGTGTGTGTGTTGTTGTTTCTTTGTTTGTTTGTTTGTTTGTTTGTTTGCTTGCTTGTTTGTTTGTTTGGTTTCTTTTTGGCGGAGGGGAGGGGGGGTCCATATCCTATTCAAGATGTTGCTTTAAGGTACATCAGGGAAACCTGCTAGTTTTGGGGGCTGCTTCGCTGGTGCGCGGAGACCCCAATCGTGTGCGATTAAATGTTGTATGCTATACATATAAAAACATGCATATACGTGAATATATATACATATATATATATATATATGTATTTATATACATACACATACATACATATATGTATCTGAATTTATATATATATATATATCCAATTCTGCTGATGGTGGAATCCGTCCAAACCAAACCCAGCCAGCAGCTCCAGGTGCCAGCATCCCTTGGGGTCCCAAGAGCCAGTCTCCGGATCGCCGCAAAGAGTTGGGAGCTTAGGAAAAAGCTCCAACTCGCAGGAGTCAAAATCAAAACCGATTCGGTACAAAAATGGTTGACCCAGAACCATACTTCAAGAATTAGAAAGGCGGATATCCGCAACTATTTCCGGCTGGGACTGCCCCTTACCTTCATCTACCCAGGTTTTGATTATGGCCCATCTGGAAAATAGAGGGTTGTGGGGTTCCAGAGATTGTTTGTGCGTTTCACGTCCCGACATTGTCAGAGGTTCTGAAGGGGGGCCTAGTTTGCTTGTTCTTTTCACATCCAGAATACAGTTGACAGATTCTCAAAAGTTCTGCTGACTGGGGGGTCTCCCTCGCAACCACCATTGAGCTCGGATTTTGAGAGTGTCACTTGGGACCCACGTCCAAAGCATTGGAGCCGGACGCACAGACCTTGCCCAGACTTAGAGCCGCGCAAAGTCGACTGTTTACAGCGTGAAATTGAAAATGGATACACCACAAGAAGCGAACAGTCAAAAGCGGGTAAGTTGTGCGTCCGGCAATGTGACTGCCTCTCTCGTCGCCTCTCCTTCGCTCCCTCGCTCCCTTGCGCCATCGCCTCCGCGGCCACCGGACAAGCAAACCATGGAGCCCATGACGGAGCTCACAAGGTGAGACAAGTCCAGGAAGTCGTGCACCACCTCTGAGCTTCCGTCGTGTCCCGCGTTGTTGTTGGTGCCATAAGACGCCCGTTTGGATAGGACACGTCCGCTGCTTTTGAACAAGCATACCCACACCAGCGCCAGTAAGGGAACCAGGAAACCGCTTAGTTTACCGCATTGAGCATGGTTGGTTTTCTTGCAATATGGCAGGGGGCATCCACCGTAGCTGGGTGCAAAACGGGTTGCCGGATCCCCGCAGTGGGACAACCCTACAAGGAAACCGGCTGACTTTGGCTGCGGTGTGTCAATAAGGGTGGGCCAACTCCTGTGTTTCAAACACCTACAGTGGACGGACGAAATGCATTTGGCACCACATTGAAACGAGGGAAACCATGGTTTGTGGGTATGGACAGGGAAATCATCATTCCAGGGTTTCAAAGGTGCAGGATTTCGTGCATCCACAGCATTGTTTTTGGTCATCAGGCTCCGCTATCTGGCTGTGGTACATGGAACTCTGGTAAATGGAAACAAGAACTAAAACCTGCGTAACCCTAGCTGATTGATTTTGAGCCACACCCATTTTTGCTTGGGGAGCTGGACGTCCGACCTGCACATGCCATAGCCCTCTTTCGCACATAGGCCCCCGCTGATGACCTGCAATGCCACCACCCTAGCTGAATATCTGCAACAAAGTCACTTTCGGAGTGCCTGCCCTCCATGGCCGGTTTGGCTCCCCCGCGTTCCACTTGGGCCCCATGATCAGCAAGCTGCCGCCTCGATTGGGTCTAGACGGGACAGCCCGGCTCCTGTTTGGATAGAACGTAGACGTAATAACTGAGGAATTGAAATGTCCATTTCGAGTTAGACTTCCAATCGGAATATGTTTCTAATAGGGTTCATTGACATGCTGTTGGAATCTGAGTTGAATTGAATATAGAAATAAGTCACATAGAATTGTTATTCCAAATCCTAGTTTGAATAGGAATTCCTTTCTAAATAGGTTTTCTAAGTTAAAGTAGTGAGTGGAATAAAATAGAATTCAAAAAGGAACAAAGTAGTTCCAACTAGAACTTAAGCAGTAGTTCCTTTCCCAATCACAATTAAGACCTAATGATAATTGTCAAAAACAATAAGCTCAGGTGATATCCCCAACAGCACCACCCCGCAGCCTGGCACCCTGGTGGAACCTTGGTGGAACCTTGGTGGAACCTTGGTGGAACCTTGGTGGAACCCTCGTGGAACCTTACCTCAGAACCGCCCCGGACCACCCCGGAGCCCATCTGCCCTGAGACCTCAAAGGTTTGAGGTGTTGGGGGACCTTACACCTGGCCGTCACCAGACCACCCCGAACCTCCGGAACCTTCCTTCAACCTCACCTGGCCTGCACCACCCCGGAAACTCCGGAACCTTGCTTCAACCTTACACCTAGCTCTTGAACCTTACACCTGGCCTGCACCAGACCACCCCGAAACCGCCGGAACCTTCCTTGAACCTTGCGCTTGGCCTGCTCCAGACCACCCCGGAACCGCCGGAACCTTCCTTGAACCTTGCACTTGGCCTGCTCCAGACCACCCGGAACCTCCGGAACCTGCCTTGAACCTTACACCTGGCCTGCACCAGACATCCCCGGAACCTCCGGAACCTTGCTCGAACCTACTCCAGAGCTCCCCAAGCCACCCCCAAACCTTATCTGGGCTGAGACCCCTTAGCTTTCAGCTGTTGGGGAAAAAAGGAAGAACAAGAAACTCTGTGTTAGAGTTATCGCACGCTGCTAGCTGAGACACCTGGAGCCGAAAACTGAAGCTTTGTTTACACTGATTCGCATGGAGTAACATGGCAAATGGCCCGCAAAACAGCACATGCGAAAAATATTTACAAGGCAAAAAGGCAAGTCCAATATCACCTTGATTACCCCTATGGTGGTTGGCGGGCCCTTCATTTAGGGGTAGAGGTGTGTTTTGCTTTAGCGCCAGGGACCTAAAAAAAACTAGGAAGACACACCTCATCCTCAGGGGTCCCTCAAAAAAAGATAAACACAGAAGCCATGCAAAAGGTGTTTGGGAGTATAAAGGATTCGGCGAATAAAAAACGCTGGGACTATCCACTTTACAGTCAACCGCAAGGTTTATCGTCCGCTTGTGTCCCAGGAGAATGGTTGACCACAGACCTTGCAATGCTGAAGCAGGAGTCTCATCAGTTGCAAACCAGCGAATTTTGGGTTGCCCAGTTTTATGAACCCAACAGAAGGCTGAACATCGGGGCATCCTTGTGACTTCATCACGTTGACTTCTCGTATTGTAGATTGTGTTTTCTTATTTTCCTAACTCTCCTGGTTTTACTTAATCTGATGAAAGGAAACCCAAGAACCTTCACTTTGGGCGACGTCGCGAAATAAGACGGGGCCCACACTGACGCCCATGTAGGCTGACTTCACCTGCAAAGCAGCGCTTTCGAGGCCGACGCCCTCTTTAGGGAGACACCCCGCCAGAAAAAACACAAAGCCATGAAAAGCATCCCCAACCAACAAAAACCAAAAGAAAAAAAGAAGAAAAAAACGCTTCTTACACCATCGATTAAACAAAAAACTACAACACAAAGCGAGAAATGCCAAAGCCTTTGGGACATTCTTGGCAAATATCCCAAAAAGCTGGGAGCACTTCCAAGTTGGCAGTTTCGTGGGCTTTGGCGCAGGTTCCTTAGCGGTTCAACTTGAGCCTAGAGGGAAGACCCCCGCACCTCCCAGGCGCCCTCCACGAAAGCGTCCTGCCAAATAAGAAACACAGATCCTCTTTGGACAACCCCCACATGGAAGTTGAGTCACGTGAGTTGGCGCGCCAGGCGTAGCCAAAAGCTTGGAGCGGGCAAGCTTCTCAAGGCATTGACCCTCTGACCCTCTGGCAAGCGCCTTCCTGCGCTGGTAAAGGCAAGAGAGTCATATTACAAGCTGGTTTGCACCAAGCAAAATCATATGTTTCACTGTGGCACATGCGGCTCTCGCTAAGTTCCCCTGAGCAGTGCAAGTGAGCTGAGCCGCTTCATGCTCCCTGCTTGGCATCCCATCCTCCTTTACAAGTCACCAATAGCATGTTATGCGGGCCCAAGATGTTGAAAGAAAACCTGCAGCATCACAAAAGCACCCTGCACCCGCTTGGGGTTTCCAAGCCAAGGAGGGCTGCCTTCGAGCTGCAAAAGCAGCCTGTGCGTGTCATAGCAGTGTCGCCCTCGAGCCGAACAGTGGGGAAAACCCACTTCCGTTTGTGAGGAAGAGAGTGTTCAAGCTGAACCCCTCAAGTTCTCCGCCCGGCGGTCGAGGAGATCCTCTTACAATCTTGGACCACAACTGCGGGCAGGTAGTCGACTGCAGGTAGGTCAGGTGTCAGTGACCGGTGCAGCGCCAAGTCGCTCCATCAACGCCGATGTCCAGCGGTTCTCAGCACAAGCCGAGTGCCAGCTGCATTGGTCCGAGAAACGCCGAGTTTCCCAAGGCGGGCCCGCGAGGAAACAACTCACCTCTTGTTGCCGATCCTGAAAAGCTGGTGGGTTAGATGGAAACCCTACTAATCCAACTATTTATTGAAAAAACAAAAACGAAAGGCTAAGTTGAACCGGACCAGATTCGCTGGGGAAAAAAAAACCAGGGAGATGGTTCCCGAGTCAAGAGACCGACACAAGTGGATTCGAACTCCAGTGGGATCACTCGGGGTTTATCCGACCACTTCTGTGATACTTGCGGGAATCTTCCCCTAAAATATGGACTAGTCTTTGGGAAGCCCATTTGGCGGTACAAAAGTGCTCATTTCCCACAGCCCTGATTCGAACTGTTTGCGTGCCGCGATTCTTGGAAAGCGAGCGAACTGAGCTGGGCCGGCTTCGCCCTCCCGTTCAACTCCCCAGCTTGTTTTCTTCTCACCCATGGCATGTTGGACAGAAAACCGTTCTCTTGCAGCCCCACACACAAAACATGGACAGAACCAAAGAACCAAGAGCAAAACCAACAACATAGGTCAAAACAAGGACCGAAACAAAAACACGCCGAGAACGAGAAAAACCGGGACACTTCCGGCCCCTCCCACCCCATCCAAACCGAAACCCCCGCCTCTGACGAGCCGACCCGCCAGTAAGGGATGGGCCCCTCCAGGCTGAAGGTCTTGGGGAACTCCTAAGCGAGAGATCCAACTCGCAAGCTGAACCGAAATGCAATGAGACAAAATCAAAACCGATTCGGGAAAAAAATGGTTGACCCAGAACCATGCTTCAAGAATTAAGGCAGTCGCAGCAATTTCTGGCTGGGATCGTCCCTTACTAACCTTCATCCACCCAAGTTTTGATTGTGGCTCAAATGGGCCCGTCTTGTTGAGCTACTTCTCTTTGGTTTGAAAGGGAGGAGAGAACTTGCCTGGAGAACTTGCTCAGTGGAACTCGTGCCAACAAGAACACCACCCAATTTTAGTGAGGTCCCGGAACCAACAAAAATATGGGTATTCCATGGGCCTGGGGAGGCAAAAAGGGAGCCCGGGGTTACTGAAAGCCGAACACCCGCGCTACATTCCGGAAGCCCCTTGTGATAGGAATGGAACCTTCGAAATGGTCGGCTTCCTTTTGGCTTCTCTTTCAAATTCCCCTCGGTTTCGCCAGAACCTCCCGACCACTGGAGTGCTTTCCAAAGGCTGGTCTTTTTGCAACGAACGGCCAGAGCCCGAAAATTGCAACAACCAAGACTCTGATTGATTGATTCTGAGAGGGCGGGTCCCATTTAAGAGGGAATGAATGAATCCTTTGGTTTTGCGGGGGAAACACCCCAATGATCCATGATGTTCACAACCAAGAAATGTGAAGAGCACCATCCCAGAGCAATCCCCATAGACTCGCCACTTTCCATCACATGCTTTTGTCGGAATCATTCAGCTGAATAAACATTCCTTACATAACATAGCACCCCTGAACAACATTCCAACTTGGTTTCAGCTAGGGGAAAAATCACGTTCCCACCATACGGCGCCCCACGTGTTTTCTTCTTTCTTCTTCTTTTCCTTTTTTCGAGGGATGTTGCTTTCGAGGGATGCCTGGGGTCGGAGCTCTCCATTGGGTCTCCCACCTCCAAAGGCACCAAAGGAACCCGATCAGCCCCAAAAAAGGCGCCTGATCACTCGCTAAGATTCGAATCCCACGAAAACACCTCGGATTCATGAAGCCCTGGTTGATGAATAGGGGCTGTCCTTGTTTTGGTGGGGATTCATCGCTTTTGGAGGGGAACATCCCCCTCTTAATAGGATGGGTTTATTCATCCGGGGTCAACATTAGGACCTTGGGCTGAACCTTCACCGCACTTTGGATTGCCCGCCTCAGCATCCACGGGCTCC
Organism: Effrenium voratum; assembly: GCA_963377175.1. Classification (NCBI taxonomy): domain Eukaryota; class Dinophyceae; order Suessiales; family Symbiodiniaceae; genus Effrenium; species Effrenium voratum. Next base: position 48,038 of record CAUJNA010003337.1, read on the forward strand.
TGTCCAGCGAAGGCATCACTTCGAGACGTGCGAAAAAGCCAAGAAAGCCAAGAAAGCAAAGAAAGAAAGAAAGAAAGAAAGAAAGAATGGCAAGAAAAAAAGAAAGAAAGACAGAAAGAAAGAAAGAACGAAAAAAATGAAATAAAGAGCTGTTGCTGGAGGGCCTCCTACGACTAGAGTTGAGATTGGCGGGCAAATTGCAGGTTAGCATTGGTTTAGAACCAGAATCAATGTGGTATTGCGGACTTTGGAAATTGAAATACTTGCCATTATTAGGCGCCCGGTATGAATGGGAAAGAGATTGACCTAGTAAATGGCAGAATATCCCTGTCGATATGTGAACAATGTTGCATTATGTAACATGTGAACATCAAATACGGAAATCGTGTTCATACTTACTTGTCTAATCTGGGGTTCAAATGTTGAACTCGTATTGCTTACAAATTTGGGTGGTCTGCTATTTGTGCGGAGTTAAATGTGTCATTCAATGATCGGTACAGGACACTCGGCAAACTGCAAGGTTAAGAGTTACTCCGAAGAACGAAGGGTGGAAACTTGGTTGGTTTAGTTAGCTTCCCCCAAGGAAACCGTCCAATTCGGCCACAACCTTGGCCCACAAAAAAACAAAAAACGCGATTCACCCTTAAAACATGGCCCCCAGACTCAGATGGAACCCAATGAACCAATTGCAGAGGCTCCTTTTGTGGGACCCCCTTTACAGGGCAGCCATTTTTTCCGGTTTTGGGATCCGAGGCCCCAGACGGCGTTTGGATGTTCTTACGGCTCGGAGCAAGCCGGACATGGGCTCCAGGCTCGGTAGCCCTTGGTTGGTGGTGTCAAAAGAAAACCGAAAGGAAAGCCACTATTTTGGGGCTCCCCCAAAAGAAAACACACACTTGTTTACACAAATCAGGGGAGCCACATTCCTAGGTTGAAGTCTACACCCTGACTGAGATTGCTAATCAACTTAGCAACCCCTAGAAGAAATAGGGGAACAAGAAGCTTCAGGAAAGTGCACCAAACCCTTGGACATTTCGTTAGTTGTTGCATAACTTGGATATGTTCCCGTAGGCTCATTGGAAACTTGGGTGTGCCAGATTTAATACCAAGGGCTGAACCACACACAGACACACAATTTTGTCCGCGTATGATCATGACTTGATGACATGACAGCACCACACAACCCCATTCTCATTGTCTATGCGCTTACACGATCTTGGGGGTCGTTTGAAAAGGGAAACGCAACAGGAAACTAAATCGCCATCTTTTGGGGGTTCCCCCCCATGTCAATTGTGAGTTTTTCTGGTTGAAATGCAGTGAGCTGGGTTTGCCGATGGCCAACCCGTTTCCCTGTTGAATTCAACCCGTCAAAACCCTGCTTTGCGCCGCTAGCGGTTGAAGAACCTGGTTTCGTATCGCCACAAAAAAAAAAGACTAGTGGCTTACAGCGACCCTTAACGGGGAGAAGGGGCCAGAAGTACATGTTTTGCAACCAACCTGTCCCTCCCCAGTTCCCCGTTTTCCTGGGTCTTCGCCGTCCAATGGAGCCATCGCTCCGTGGCCGAAGTGGGCACGCCCATCGTTTTGCGGTTTCTCGACTGGAGCCGATCTCGCGTCTCAGGCATCGGGATAAGCTTGCCGAGCCGCAGCAATGGCACCGGTAAAAACGGGGGGCGACGTTTCCGACTTTTTGGCTGGCAACGATTCGTGCGAAAGCCTCAGAAGTGCATACCGCACATTCAATCTGGGATGTTCCGCCCAGCCACTAGAAGTTTAATGCGGCGCTTGCTTGCAAAGGGGGTTGGTTTGAAAGGCTTCAAGAAAACACTGAGCCTCAAAACATGGGTGGGCATTTTGGCAGAGTGCGATCGGCTGAACAGTCACACATTCTCTGATCATGACTTGCAATCCCATTCTGATTGTTGAGGCCCGTTTAGAGTTGTCTGAAGAGGAAACACAACGAAGGCCCGCCCTATTTCACACCTATTGTGAAGCATCTCTAACGTGGGAAATCCGTGACTCCCTCTGCGTGTGGAGTGAAATTGAGTGAGCCACAAGCAAGATTTCCGCTCAAATTGACCATAGATGACTGGATCTAATCAAAACTCACACGAACGCCCACCGCCATTGACCTTAGGTTCTAACATGGGCTAGAAATGCTTACAAAACTCCAACCAAGCAGTAAACCCGGCCACCTGCTCAAAGGACTCCAATGAGGGTGTTCGGCGCTCACATGGGGCAAATGTTTTCTACTCAACCAAAAAACCTTCATGAATTGTCGCTCGTTTCCAAGGCTCGCGGAAAATGCCACCGGACAGGGGCCGGAGAAAAAAACAAACACTTTGTATTTGTAGGGGGTTCCGTACTGGCGAGGGTCTCTCTGAACAGAAAACCAAGGAGCCGAGCCTGAACGCTTCACGTTTGGGGGCAAGACACACCAGCTTGGGCATGTCGCTGCCAACCTAAGAAGTCTCTGGCCTGCCATTCGTGCAACCAGAATTCTTTGAGGGTATTGCCCCAATCATCCTAAACCCCCAGTGGTGGAGGATTTATAGCTCCCTGTCTTCGGGTGTGGTTTAGTGGGAACCCGACCCAACGCTTGGGTTGAGTTCCCTCCCCTCACGCCTTCCCACTCCCTCCCCGACCCCGCAGACCCCGCGGACTTTTCCTGAGCTTTCTCGCTCAATCTCTGCGTGGTACTCGTTCTAGTGGGTCGACACCCTTGGCTTTCCTGAATCCTTCCTTGTGCAGTTAAAACCTAGAATAACTTTCACATCCCAGCGTTGAGAAGAACGAACACAACCAAGCCTACAAACCCGTTTGCACTTGCAAACGTCTCACTTCTTGCCCTTCTTGGCCTTCTTCGCGGGCTGATCTTTCTTCACCTCCTGGCAGGCAGGAACTGAGCGCCCAAAACCTCTGATTGCCATAGTAGGAGGGTTCTACCGTCTGGGTTATTGGTGGGTTCTACTGTGGATTGTTGCGAAATCCGCTTTTCGTACCGTTCAGAAACCCTATGATTCGATTCCCCAACGTAAATACCAAGCAACAATGGTTTGAACCATTGTTTCATTTCGTGGTGCGAACGGAAATCGCAACCATACACAAACCTTTGTAAGCAAGCCAGTAGAACCAAAAGACAACGGGTTTTGGGCGCTGCTCAACTTTCCAAGCAGGGAATGGATTGTAACAAATGGGTTCCTTTCGGATGAACACAAACGGGTTTCTTACTTGGGCAGTCCTTTCCAGTTTGGGAGTTACACCAGGGTGAAAGTGGACGATGCCCGGCACAATCCCATGCAAGGGGAAAACCAAAATGACGAAGTTCTGCCATCTACCTTCATCGACTGGCTCACCATGGCAGCAACACACTTGGCTGCAAGTCCCCTAGATGGAATGGAGTTGTCTGAAAATAGGCTAACCCAAAAATCGGGGGGGTCCCTTTAGTTTCCCATAAGCCAGCCCCAACAAGGGCACTGGTACCTTCAAAAAAGGACAACCCCATAGACCTAAACTGCCCCTTGAAGCAAAGGTTGTGAAAACCATTCGGTACAGGACATGGGGGGAAGAGACATGCCAGCGCACATCTGGGGCACTCCCCAACTAGCGTCGCCTTTGCTCTTACCACAAAACCAGCCCGAGAAGCTAGAGCAGGGCCAAGAACATCGGGAGAATATGCACCCTGAGACTTCCCATTTGCCAGTCAAAGCGAACAGGGGAGGGGCTCGCTAAAAGACTGAGCGGGCATGGGTCAAAACTTCACTCTTAGTGGGCTCGGGAACCGGATGGCTGGGAACTGCTAAGCAAAGACTTGTTGCTCGGTTGCCTGGACTCATCTGAAGGTGCCCTGCAAGCAAAAGCGTAGAGCTCGCCAACTCAACTCGCCTACGTGTCATCAGGCTTGCTGCAAAATAGCCGCGCACAAGGCAAGACACGTCAAAACATCAAGGCGCGAAAACGAGGGCGATTGTGCCCCCTGTAGTTTTAAGTTTCTTAAGCCTTGGGGGAGCACTCCCGCCCATCTGTTGGGGAGCTCCAGGTAAGATTGTTTTCAAGCGCTGAGTTGGGGGTCTGCGTTGGAAGCGTACTACCGCGGGGATCTGCTCGAGGTGAGATACTAGAGGTGTTGTCGCAATTCAAGGAATACTTGTTGGTAGCTACCCCCAGTTTATAGGGATGCATTGCGTGTGTGTATATATATATATATAGCTTGGTGGTTCGTGGATCCCTTGCTAAAAGTTAAACTTCTAGTGCGATAACTCGTAATCTAAACTCCAAAAACTCCAAGTCTGAAGAAACGAGCAGTTGAGCGCCGTCCAAAGGAATCCATTCGCCCCCTTTAGCATTCACTTAACGCACGCCGGTGAAGGATGTTTGTCCATCCACTGTACGTCAAAGGAATCCTGGCCCTTAGAAGTTGTTTTCGTTGCGAAGGAGTCCTTCTTCTCCTCCTTCTTCTCTCCCTCAGACTCCGCCTAGCAAGCCGAAGGGAAGCCAAAGGACCTGGAGATTTGCAGGCGATTCCCTCTACCGGTTCCTTGCGCAGGTGCGAATAGTGCAATGGGTATGTATCTAGGGAGAAACAGGCGGAGGGTGATTGGCCCAATATGGGTGTCTCTTTGTTGGGGGGGGGAGCCATCTTTTGGTCGTTTTTAAAGGGAAAGCCAAAAGGACAACCACCACTTTGGGGGGTCTGACTTAAAAAATGGTGTAAACCCATATGCAAAATGACGTATCATCCCTTTCTTCACCTGGCACAAGCCAGAGGTAGCTGGATCCTCTGGGGAATATTGGTTGATTTCAAAAACAGCGGATGCCAGGCGGGGACAGCTCGATGAAGCCGGGTGAGGATGGCAGCTCAGCCAAGCAGCGAAGCCATCAATATTTTTGTTCTTGTCTCCAACTGACATGGGAATGTTGTGACTAGCCACCGGAGGGCTTGCCGCCACTACGGACCTAGTGCTGCCTCATGCTGCCTTCTAGGGGATACCAACAAGGCCCCAATTTTGGACAACCTCCCTCCAAATTCACCTAGCAGTTCGGTCCCTTTACTAGCTTGACAGTGAACACTTGCCCATTGACGACCTGGAAATGGTGGTATGGGTTGCCAGCACCAAAACACCCACCCCGTTGGAATTCCATGGGAACAAAGGGCGCCCTTTTTTGGCCGTTGGGCCCACCCCGAACACGTTGGGTCACCGGATGTCTGCAAAAACAGACAAAAGATCCAAGTGGTGCAGGCGGAAACCTCCCGGCTAGCAAAACAAAGGCCCCGCTGATGCCTGGGACAGAAAAAACCCAAAGACCTCAGGGCAACAAGCTGGGCCCTGGAACAGGAAAACCCACAGGTGGAATATGCAGGGGCTGGATAAAACGTCCAAATAGTATACTCCCACAACAACCAAAAATGGGTTTTATGGTGCCCCATTCCTTCCATTCTAATTCTTTCTTGTTGCCCCTTCTGGTTTCCCCGTTTGCGCCGGGTCCAATGGCTTCAAAGCGGTGCGAAAGCGCACCGATTTCGAGGACCCAGGTTGGATCCACAGGTTGGGCACGGGGCACCTTGGCTTTGCGCTTCTCCGCCTTCTCCTCCCTCTCTCTATGTCTCTCCTCGCAGAAATCTCTCTCTCGCTCTCTCACTCTCATTCTCCGAATCCTGAAACAAACGATCGCAAAAAAGTGTGGCCCTTCGATTTATCCTTCCCACATGGACTTACTTGTGTTCCCCAAAAGGACATATGAAAATTGGTGAGTACCCAGCGCTGTTGTGGGAATTCTTCAAAAAGACTGGCGAGTTCCCCATGTTCCCAAGTGGACCAGACGGAACCCGCCGGTGTAGAACAAAAAGCGAATGACAAAGCCGGGGCCCGCTTTGGCTGGTTCCGCAAAGAGAGCAAAACTCGGCTTTTGCAGCCAAGGTGTTTGTTCTTAATGGACCTTTGTTTTGACCTGTACCTCTGTCGAATCTTTGCAAACCACCATGTCAGCCAGAGCGTATTTTTTTTTTGCGCAGGGGAGGAAAGCCACCCAGGCTTCTGGCCAAGTTGAGCCAGTGATGGATGCTGCCTAGCCCATGCAAACCCAGAGCACCACATTGGTTGCACACATCAAACATGGAGGTGCATGGACAAGACTACTTTCGTTTTGGATGGTTCGGCACATGTGGCCTGTGTCCACAGCCGAGTATCCCATCAGCATTGGCTAAGAGGGAGTGGGCATCTCAACCTATCCCCAAGTGGTTCTTTGGAATGGTCATCCCGCTGATTGAGGTCGGGACCTCAGTTTGTTGTTGACACCAAGCCAATCGCGCGATGCGTATCGCACAAGGCGATCCCTCTGACAGGACCCCCCCAGGTTAAGTTTACCCAACTCCTTTGCAACCAAATTAGCGGAAGAGCAAATACTCCCTTCCCCCTAGTATCAAGTCCACCCCTATTCATAAATAGCTGTTCAGGCCACATCCAACAACAGCCCCCCCCCCCCCCGGTTTCCATTGAATTGACCCAATATCATGACAAATCCAAAAACGCGCTTTGACCCATTCCATAAAAACAAATATTATTCAACAACCTACGATGTTGATCACGGAAGTGGACAGGTGCCTTCCGCGAAAGGAAAGTAGTCTTCCAAAACCTTCCTGTCAGCTTCCATGATTCTCGGGGGAGGGTAAGCAGGGGTCCGCTTCCAGGCGCAAGCTCCCTCCTCCTTTGTCTTCTCGCGGGTTTTAAGCCCGTCCTCGCGCGGCAATCATGGGAGTCACACTCAACGCCTGGTATGTTTAAAGGGTCGACTTACTGAAAGAAACCGTGGTAAAGAATCAAATGGGCATGCATGCACACCTGTTTATGGCATGGGACTATCCCTTCCTGATGTTTACATATTTGTGTTCTGACTGTGGCTCATGCATGTTGATGGTGTCACTTTGTTTGGCGCTGTCAAAGTGAACAGTCGCTCTCGCTTCCGAATGAAACTTCCCCCCGAGCTAAAAAATGGGCTCTGGATGCTCTGGGTTCAAGGAAACAACTCGCTGCTTCCACATGCAAAGATTTTACCAAGTGAGATCCATTCAGAAATTCCCCCACCACAAATAACAGCCAAAAGCACCTTGGCAAGGGATGGCTGCCAGTCTGGTCGCCAAACGTATAAGTTTCGGGCTGGGGCCGTTCTGCGAAATCGGGAACTACGCAGCTACTCATCTCCTGTTGGTTTCCCTTTGGCTCAACTCAAAACAATTCTCGGGGTTGAACCGGACTGTATGTTGAAGCGGTTGGGAAAAACTGCATCCTTCACCCGTTGCACACAGCGCAACGCAGAGTCGTACGGCGCAGGCTCGACAGGCACTTCTTGAAGAGCCAAATTCCTACTCTCCTACACATGGAACCAGGAATCTCTGTTGGGGGGCCCTTTTGTGGTCCACGTGAATTTGCAGAGGAGAAACTGGATGGGCCACCAGAATGTTCAAACTAAACAACCAAACATCAAAATGTCATTCCCATTGATGCACATGATAGGCAATGCTAGGTACGGCCAAGAGGACTCGGCTTTCGGCGCTGCAATCGGTTGAGATTCCTGGGAACATGGTCACTCACTCTTTGGAAGGCCCTTGCGAAGGAAACAAAAAGGAAGGCTGGGGGAGAAATGATAGATACTGTCAAACCTTTGGGACATTTCGCTTAGACCACTAAGCCACCTTTGGGACATGTCTCATGCCCACATGGCAAGAGCCATCAGGGAAACCAAGTAACACCTTTCCAGTCGGACGGAGGTCTTTGGGGGGGGGGGGGGTTGGAGATCCCTGATCTAGAATCCAAGAACTGGGGTTTGGGTATTACACCCTGCATGGAAGATAACTCAATTCGTCTGGAATGCCAAACCTATTCATCTGGAGGACATAACACCGACATGGGTTTCCATTTTCCAGTGGGCCCCGCAACCGAGGGCGGGGTGAACTGCGAAACGACATCGACATCTAGGGCATCTTCCCATTTGTCCAGGGATCCTTCTTTGCGGAAAGCCCCTGAAAACAACCTAGCTCTTTGCTATGGGACAGAACAATGGCTGAAAAGTGGAAGGCGATTTTGGTTTCCCCTTGAAGTCTAGACTCTAGATGTGTTGAGATGGGTGGTCGACGTTTTCGCCGAAAAGAAATCAGAAACAGCGAGGCAAAAGCATCCAACGAACCACGCGGAGTCCATCTGCTGGCGCATGACATTGCCCAGCGCTAGCTGGAACCTGCGGATGACAGCGACTCGCGAAAACGGCAAAAAGGGGGGGCGGGGGGTTGGCTGCAAACCTCCTTATAGAATCGAATCTTATAGAAACAAAGGGGATTAGCAGAGGGTTTGGTGGAGCTTCAAATCAGGTTTGGGTTTGCTGACGTATGTTCAAACTTTGAACTTGTTTTCCTTGCTTGGGCATCCCTTTAAATGTCATCAACCAATATTTGTCCAAACGAGAAATGTAATTGCTGTGCCCACAAACCCGGACAGACATATGTGTTCCCGCCAAACATGGGAAAATTGGGGCCCCCTGATAATCTGGTCAGTTGATCACATACAGATTAATCAAGAAAAGTAATCATGCGAGGATAGTCATGCCGAAGAATCAAGTGGGCATGAATGCATGCAAAGTTCAACATAAAAGCTTACAGACCCCACAATTGGAGGTGTCCAATATTCCTTCTAGTCATCGTTGCTGAGACACCCAGTTTCTTTCCGTTTGAAGGTCCCAAACGTGTCAAAAGGCTTCGGCACCGGGAACGCCCACCCTTGGCCTCACAAGGTCCTTGGCATAGACGATGCAACCTCAAGACTGACAAAAACAGGCTTGGTCCTTGTGTGGATGGAAAAAATATTGCACCAGTTTGAACTCGAAGCAATCAACATTTAGTGGGTTAAACCAACCACTAAACCAACTAAAAACCTAAAAGCTAAGGGCGCGTGTCCTCAGATCCCCGGCAAAAAGTTTAGCTTTTAGTGGGTTAAATGGAAACCCAACCACTAAATCCAAAAAAGCTAAGAAACCGGGCGGCTCGGAACTGCCAAGAATTCTACGGCTTTGATCTTGTCAAACCTCCCCAAAATGTCCGGCTCGGGGCCGTTGGGCCGCACCAACCCTCGGGTTCTGTGTGCGTGCGTTTGCTTTTGAGGGCGAGCACCCTTTTTGGGAGTCTTTTTTGGAGGTTACCCTCTTTGGCGTTTGGCTGGAACACCAAAAAACACAAATCAATTTAGGAGGTGTCCTTATTTTGCGACAAGTTCATTTTGACACAGAAGCGGCTCAGTCACTCGAGGGCCCGGCTGATCTTGGACTTTTTCCTATTGGACCGTGCCCGCACCAAACACCTCCGTCACGCGAAAGCGCGGCCGACAGGGTTAGGCGATCACCAGGTTGAGACACCTATTCCGCCTCCTTTTTGATTTAAAAAAAAGCTCGCACAACACAAAATAAGAAAACATCGTGGCCGCCTTTTGAAACTTCAAGCGCCAAACAGCGTAGAGCCCAACATTAGAGTCCGACTCCCGCTTGACTCATTCTGGGTACGGCAAGTGCGCCGAATTAGGCTCTCCCCGGTAAGGCTCTCTTACAAAAGACCTGTGAAAAGGGGTCAATACCAATCTGCACCTGAAAACTCCCCTTGACCCAGTGAAAAGCCCATTGACCCAGGGTTCTTTCAGATGAAGGAGAGTATCAACTCAACTCTCCTGACCCCTGCTGACAAGCAGAGGCTCAATGCATGGTTTCATGTCGACTTTGGATGGAAACGAGGAGGATGTATTTACCAGGGGTCGAATCACTTTAGGCTGATTCCTCTGATGGCCTCATTTCAATCCGAAGCTAGCCTTCTCATCAAGGGAAATTCGACCTCGAGAGCTATCTTTGCAGGTGGCGGGTCAGCAATCGAGCTCAGCCGCTTTTCGCGGCGCATCCTTCCGCCGGCAGTCTCTGGTTTCCCCGTTGAGAGGGTTTCCTGTATCTCCCCCTCAAACATCGTCCCTTCTAAGGGTAAGGCAAACTCGCCTTGCCCAAAAGGTGATGTGTCAAACCATCCCAAAAGGAAATATTTAGGGAACCCACCTGATGCACAGATCTCCAAAGAGCTTGGACCCTACCTCTGAGGTGATTCTACAAGGAGTTAGCGGACGCACAGGTCCTGGTAAAATTCAGTAAATACACGTTTTATGTACCCAAGAGAGCATTTGGAGTTCCATTCTGCAAGGGCAGAATGAACGGGTGCCATGCCCGTCACTCAGTCTCCAAGCATGCGGCCGAGCAAGTTTGCCAAATGCAAGAATGCAAACATGACTGCTTCGTGGCTGGGGGATTGCTCACTGAACGGGCTTGAAACTCAGCGGGCCGTTTCCAAACAAACTTAAAATAGTTGAATATGATCGACGAGTTTCCAAACTGAACTACTCATATTGCCGGAAAAACACTAAAGCCATGAGAAGGATGGAACCTGCTGGGTGTAAGAGAGCAAATCAAAGTCACAAAGTCACCCATATCCACTTTTCCAGCCAAGCTTACTACCTTCTTAGAAGGGTTCTGGTCCAATTCTGATCGAACCTTTCTGCCCAAAGGAAAGGAATCTCTCTCTTTGGTAGTTGAAAAATTAAATGGGGTTCCAGGAATCTCTCTCTTTGGTAGTTGAATCTTAGACGGGTTCCCCCTCCAAAAGAGTAGAAAAGCAACCCACGTGTCAACGTGCGAAATATCAGCCCGCCTCGGCTCCTCCTTGGCAGCTGCCTCCTCTTTCAGCTTGGCCTTTCTCTTGAGCAGCCCCGCCTTCCTGCGCAGAGCCCACGCGAAAACATGGGGACACACGACTGGGCATAGGTGTCCTTTTAGGGGAAATGGATGGATTTCCCTGGTAGATGAGGAAAAACCACCAGGTAAACCAGGGATCGCCATCGATTTTTCGAGCAAAAAACCACCAAAAAGGACACCTATGCAACTGGGCAAATTACGGTGAACTTCGGACTTAAACGAGGTACTAATCAGAGGGGTGCCCCTCAAATAAGCAACGCCGAGCATCCACTGGTGGCTTCAAACGAAGCCCCCCTGCGTAGGAAACAAACGTGGAACCTTGAGGGCCCACTGGAACACACTCTTCCAAAAAAAGAACGGAACAGAACCTCTTTGCAGAAACCCCATGCCTGTGGGTCACCAAAAGTTTGCCAGACCATTTCCCCTTTTGGCGGAAATATCATCGGAACCCCAAGCGCTCGGTTTCATTGGCAACTGATTGCGCCAGGGTGCGTTTACATTTACGGTTGATCACGGATGCTCCCTCCAACACACATGCTCCATGGTGCTCTTTCTTAAAAGGGAATGTACCAAGCATTCTTGTTTAATGTACACCACCAATGCATACTGGTAATGTCGACGTGGGACTGACAAGCCGATCCCCTCGGAAGTAGGACACTCCGCCTAGTCACCGCGGTTTCGCAATCCTGAAACCATTTCAAGTACAGTTCAAAGACACTACCCGGAGCCATGCTCAAAACCTCCTGGTAAAAAAACTGGTCTGGCCCCAAGCCGTGCACGTTTTGCACTTCCCGGAAATTGCTCGCGGCTCAACGCCCAAGACCCGGGAGCCGCCTGCCGCAGAAGCGCTTCATGCCGAGGTACACGGTGCCTTCCGCGCGGGTGGTACTTGGGAAGATCATATCATCAGATCTCCAGCGATAATGGGGAAACAGATGTCGAAGAAATCTTTGAGTTTGGAGCTGGTGGTGCTTTGTGGTGCCATATGCCGACTTTCCGGGTTGCGGCAGCTGTCCCATCGTCCCCCCCCCGGCCCCTGCACATGCCCTTCGGATTAAACAAACAAAAAAAAAAAACAAGCCTTGGGCGAGGAAACAGCTGCCGCAATCGGTGAACTGATGGCGCAATGTTGAGACCGATCCCAGGTCCCAGTTCCCTAGATCAACCATGTCCCCTTTACCTATGCCGGTACATGGAATTGGGCTCTTGGAAAAGAAACCAATGCGCCTAGCTTGTGGCAAGGGCACGGAGGTTTGCAACTGGCACGTGCCAGGAAAGAACAGGGAAATATCAACACCCCTGGTCAGCCACCTTCATTTTGGCGCTAGGGCCTCGGGGAAACTTTGCCGACCCTGGATTAAGCCTGGCGACGTTGTTGGGTTTATGGGGGAAGCCATGTTCTCAACTCAAAACTTGTCCTTCAATAAGGGGGTCAACCCAATGAACAGCAACTTCCGCAGAACATGGTGACCATTTTTGTGTTGCATCGTTGCATGCTTTTTGGCGCGCAGTTGCTGAAAGTCACCACTGTCCCCCAAAAAACATCTGTCTTAGAAAGTGTCCACGACCCGCAAACCCCTTTTCGGGAGAAATCGGGTATGTAACCTTCTGTACGGACAAAATAGCTCCTAGATACACCATTTTCTCCGGGGCAGTGGTTTGGGAGAGCGCAAGCCTGCATACTTCCTGAGTGGATTGGCCCAAAACAGTAACTTGTGTACCACTAAAAATCACACATCATCGGTACCCCTTTTTGTTGGCTTTAAAGGGACGCAAAAAAGAAACCGACCATCTTGTTGTTGTTTTTGTTCTTGCTTTCTTTCTTGAAGGGGGGGCTCCCTAAAAATTGAACCACTCATGTAAAGTCCGGCACTCTTGTCTGTGTGTGTGGTATCGGAATACTCTGGCCGGCAGGGCGTGGCAGCAACACACAGGACGCACGAAACCTCAAGACCGCCAAGGAAGCGATTCTATCACATGGCATCTTAGGGGATCCATGCTTCACATGCTTTTGCTTCAAGAGTCTTGGTTGCTGTTGACCCCTCTGAAGCTTCACCTTTGTGGGTTCAATGGAAAAGCCGACCTGTTTCCCAAAAAGTTACAGTCTGAAGATCCAACCAAATGGCCATGAAGGAGTTATGCCTTGCAATCCACTTCGATGCTCAAGCTTGTGTTCAGTTCAGGCAAGCTTTGGGCAGGGGACTAGGCAGGCCTTGAATGTAAAAGGACGTGCCTGGAATCCAGAAGTTGTTCAAGCCAAGCGGTGTCCAAAGGCAAAAATCCCGCGCTACAAGCTTCAGTCAGCGAGAACCTAGAAGCTTCAGTGGCATACAAATTTCTGCGGACCCACAGCACATATTCAGGATTCATTCGAGGAGAACATTTGAGTTGGGCAAATTGTGTATGTAGCTCACCCCAGCTAGCTGGCATCCTTAACGGGACCGCAACGCATTTTCCCTGAGCCCCCAAAACCCCCCGGTTGGGAACTCAGGTGAGAGATACGTCCCAGGCTCCGCTCCTGAGCGGCTCAGCCCGAAGAGCTCCGTGAGCCTGGAAGCGCGGCCCGCGGGGCCGAAGCCCATTTTGCCCGAGGTTTTTAAGAGGCGGTTTCCCTTCTCCAGATTGCGAGGAGTGGGGGCTGGCCATGCTTGCACCGATCCTTTGGGGCTGGTTGGTAAAAACCCCTTTGAACAAGTTCAAACTTGCTGGTTCTCAGTAGGGAATGAGGCGAAATGACCTACCATCCAACTGCTTGTTCGTGTAAGTGGATCCCATGCTCATTCCGACTTCAAACCCAAAACCTAACTCCTCAGCAATACTAAGTCAGGGACCCCAATAAAGGCTTCACGGATTGCCTTGTCTTCTATGCCCAACAACAGGAGCTGCCTCACCTTTTACCCATGCAATAATTGTCAGATCACACAGGAGTTCACCCAGAAACAATGCTCCATCTCGTGGCTACTGTCTAGTCCCGCCGTTTTTGGCAAAGGGCAACCCGTCCAAAAACAGCTGGGTGGAACTGACTCGAAGCTGAGGGCAGACCAAAGATGCAAAACCAAATACGACAAAAAACACTCGAGTTTCACCTGTATGGGTGTGTCTCAAAAGAGGCGGACCCCAAAATGGTGGATGTCCTGTTGGTTTCCCTTTAAACCACCCCCCAAAACGGGTTCCCATCAACAAATGACAACCCCATATCGAGAATACCTGCAACAAATCCAGAAAATGGACCATTGTTCGGTGCCAACTCCGAGTGAGCCGGCTTCCACGACAGCATGCGGCCTTGTACTGAAGAGGTTCATCAACGGGAGAGGCCACCCTTCCGCAGGTACAATGGTCGGAGTCAAAACTGGGTTGCTCGAACTTACCCGGCACGACTCAAACTATTCTCTGCTTAGTGGGTTCCCTGAAATATATAAAGGCTGCGCGCGCGCAAAACGCAAAACTCCATATAACTCATGTTAACCTAAGCCCTAAATGTAAACTCGCAAAGCCCAGCCACGATGTCCGCAAAACCGTCGAAGCTCATTCCCATTTAGGCTCCTCTCCGGTCGAAAAACGCCGCATCGAAGCCCAGTTGCCTCACCAGGAACTCGCTCTCCTGTAAGAGGACCATGACCGGCCTTGTTGCTATGTTCCAGGGTTTCTGTGGTGCGAAATGGATTTCGTCCAACAGTAGTATGAGCCACAGTCGAAATTATGCAGGTTGCCCGAAAGGAATATTGGAAAATGAATAAGTCCCCAGGTGTTGGATCTTGTTGGTGAATTCTTCAACTGAAGTTTCCGAACCTCCCGTTGCCCCAGTTGGACCCAATCGATCGGCACAATATGGGTCCCAAGCCAAAGGAAACTAAAGTCTGAATTTGACAGTTCCAAAACCCTGGAACAAGAATTAGATCCCCGAGTAAAGCACACTCATGGTGGGTCGAAAAATCTCAACCGATCTTCCTTGAGATGTTGTCATCTTTTGAAGGCGCGGAGCCACCCGTACCTCTAAACCAAATCAATGGAGTCCAACCCTGACTGCTGACTTGTTTTTTGTTTCACTTCCTCGGGGTTGTTATTGCAGGTGTACTTGTCAACCAAAGAAGCCAACCGGGTTTTTTGCCCACGAAGATGGCCCCGAAAGTCACAAAACGTTCCAAAGACTGGTGAGAAGGTTACGCCCGAAACGGTTCTCTCAAAAACAAACAAGCGAATTCCAAGGGGTTGGAAGTGTTCACGCGCGCGACCAGCAGGCCGCACCTCTACGCGCGCGCGGAGCAGCGCGGGAACCGGGGCCATGCTGAGCCAAATTGCCGAACTCAAAAGCTTCCACCAAAGCCGTACGGGCGTGCCTGTTTTGAGGGGACCCAAAATGGAGTTCAGTGCTCTTTTTGGAAATGCTTTTAAAAACAAAAAATGACAGACAAAGAAAATTGTCTACATAATTAGAGTGGGCGTGTGGGGGGATTTCAAAACCATAGTCATAGTTAAGAGGGGTTCTTTTTCCTGGCCCGTACCTTCACCCGTACCCGCCCCATTCTCGGGATCCTTCTACCTCAAAACCCCTTTGAAAGGGGTGGTTTATGAAAGGATGGAACCCGAACAAAACCGGGGAAAACATGGAATCAATTTGCCAAGAGCTATTCTCAATTGAGTGGATTGGCCCAAAGGCCCAAAACAGTCCAAATCATTCGTTCCCGGAAGCATTGCGAAGGGCTCTTCTTCTACAAGCGGCTGCAAACTTCACCTGCCAACTTCGCCTGCCAACTTCAATTTATTATGCCTTGTCGAAAGTTACTTCACCTGTCGCATGCCAACTTTTCGGGTGTCATCTCAGAGGAATTTGGAAGGCCTCTTTGCGACCAGCGTACCGCAAGAACACACTCGTTGCACCATGGGATCAGCGATCAGCCCAATCCACCACAAGTGTTTTTTTAACGTTAAGGATTGTTTATGACAACAAAAAAAAAGGACATCGTTGTTTAATTAAGCATTGTAAAAAAACACTGCTTAATTAAGCATTGTTGCTTCTGAGTTGCGCACCTATATAAGGCGCAAATCTATATACATTTTACGCCGGCTGGTCTGGTCCATGCTGGCTAGAAACCTCCGAAGCTCGCTGCCCAGCGCTCTATACTTCACATTGCCAGTCTGGGCACCTTGTTGGCAGCAAGAAATCTCAGCAATGTCGCGTTGGAAACTGCTGCCGTGGAAAACTGTCCTCCTCTTTGTCTGGCCAGCAATGCCAATGTGTGGCCAAACGATTCGTCTCGATGTTTTGAAGTGTGCGCGGCATTGGTTCTTGACCTAGCCAGCTTTAAAAGTAAGTTCCCTTTGGGCTTCACTCTAAACATATTTTCCTTAAAGAAACGTTCCAAGGTATGCATGAGCAACAAAAGCTTCTGCGCTGCGCTGCTCGTAGAAAATTGTCAGCGTCCCAGTTCGCCAAACTCAAGCAAGCGTACATAACATCCAACCGCAAGCAACCCTGCAGCATAGCTGACTCATGAGGTATGCCTGTGTCATTGTATTGAATGGCCAGCTGCAAACAGCATGGCACCAAAGTTCTGCTCTCTCCTGCTTTGACTCGGAGCTTTGGAACTTCTTTTTTTTCCCTGGACTTCGCGTCTCAACATGGTGGGGAGAAGCTTTGGCAATGTCTTGAACCTTGTTGTCTTTGTAGAACTGCTGAATATCTTGAAACAGCTTGGCGCATCTGACGCGCATGGAAACTCCTGCGATCTTCTGCTAGGTCTGTCCAGACGCTCGCTGTGCTCTGGATTCCGTTTTCAGCCCGGAAAAGCAGGCAAATTCCATCCCGCCGAGCTTGTCACCGTTCGTCACCGCTTCGTCGCCGCTCACTTTTGGGCCGAAAAAGTGCGCAAAAGCGGCCCAGTTCCCGAGTTCCGGAGAACTTTGTTCTTCGCAGGGTTTTCCGTGGCACGACAGCCTGGCGAGGACCTTGCTCGAGCCTGCCGAGGTCCTGGCTTGTGACACGACAGCCTGCCGAACTTGTCACCGCCTTTGTCACCGCTCCGTTTTTGGTGCAAAAAGTGCTCAAAACGGCCAACTCCGAAAAGTTCGTTTTTTCGTGTCAGACGGCAAGTGGGATGCCTGAGCCTCTAGTTTCGCTCGTTTTCGGTCAAAAGCAGGCTCCAGACGCTCACTTTGCTCTGGATTCCGTTTTCAGCCCGGAAAAGCAGGCAAATTCCATCCCGCCGAGCTTGTCACCGTTTGTCACCGCTTCGTCACCGCTCTCTTTTGGGCCGAAAAGTGCGCAAAAGCGGCCAAGTTCCCGAGTTCCAGCGGACTTCGTTCTTCGCAAGTTGGAGTCATTATTGGACCAGGGGTGGTGCAGAGACAGTGCTCTAACCACTGAGACAAGGGAGCTGCTAGCGCTTGAGCCTCTGAGGTGCCCCACGGCCTGTGTAGCCCCGTGACACAAGCTTTCGGTCCTATAAAACTACGCACACAATGCATAGCTACATCGGTCAATTCATCATGCGCTACAAGGCCGAGGTGTCCCAAGTGTTTTGACCGAGGCCATCGGTCAATTCGTCATACCCACGCGCTACAGCGAGCTGGACCATGAAGTGAAGGATATTTTCCCTCACTTCATGTCCTGGTAGCCGAGCACGGGAAGTTGAATTGAGGGATATTTTCCCACGACGATATGACTCCATCGATTTTGCCCGAAAAATCCTGGCCCAAAGCGACTCAAGGGGGCGTTGCGAAATTGCAACAACCCGCGTTACAAGTACGTAGCCTACGACCTGACTTTGGTCACTCCTAAGAAAACATGTTTGAAGGACCTGTCACGGGCAACATCCCGGAGGTCGTCCCTCAGAGCTGGCTTCGAAGCTGGCGGCAGCAGCCCTGGCCACCACAGACGGGCAGGTGGCTGCGCACGGCAGCAGCATCCGCAGCGCTGCAGAGCTTGCTGACCACGGGTCTCTCCAACAAGGCTGACCAGTCGGCCTTCGACGCGCTGGAGGGCGTGGTGGCCACGAAGAGCACCCCCGACGGCGTGGAGCTGTCGAACTACAGCACCACGGCAGCCATGAACGGCTCCATCGCCTCGGCCAACAACGCCACGCTGGCCACGGTGGCAGCCAACTACGGCCTCAAGACGGTGGTGGACCAGCACTCCCTCAACATCGCGGCAAGGATCACGCCGCTGGAGGTCGACACCAAGGTGGCCAACGCTCTCCTGGGAGTCGTCACCGCCGCAGCGCTGGCCTCCGAGCTTGCAAGTCGAGACGCCTCCATCATGGGGCTGCAGGCCTCCAAGGCGGGCGGCGCCCTGACCGCGTACGCCCTGCTGTCGGCCGTCGACACTTCCTCTCAGGTGGACTCTAAGATAGCGGCAGCCCTCCTGGACGCGGTCACCACGGCAGTTCTCGACGCCGCCCTCGCCGCAAGGCGGAGCTGAGTTTTCGGGGACCTTTCGGAGATCCCTGCGCACCCCTCCAAGCCAAACCTCGCCCCCATCTCCCCGCTCTCAGCGGAGGCTACCCTGAATACCTTTTCGCTCCAGGCTATCTCGTTGACCTTGGAGCCCCTGCTTTCGATCGGCTTAACCCTGATCCTAACCATATCCCCGACCTTAATTTCCGGGCGGGTCACCTTGTGTTTGGCCCTGCGCTCGATGTTGCGCAGAGCAATCTCGGCCATTTCGGGGTCGGAGTAGGCGAGGTTCGGCGCCACCTGCGTGGTAGCGTGCTTCCTTCAGACGTCAAGCAGCATGAGGTGCCACTGCCCCCGCCGCCCCGCTCCGGCAGCTATGCGACGCAGCGGATGCCCCTGGTCACCTGCTTCTCGATGTCCCAGAAATCAATCAGCTCCTTGAACTCCCTCTTGAACTTGGAGCCGTCGTCGGAGCACACGTTGGCCGGCGCCCCCAGGGCTTGGAACACCTTCTTCATGCCCCCGGCGGTGGTCGCAAGACGGTCCTTCAGCGGCTCCGCGGCCACTTTTTTGGTCAGCGCATCGATGGCCACCAGCATGAAGGGGTAGGGCTTGCCCCCGAAGGCCTTCATGTCTGCCAGAGCTGGTTCATGGGCTCCAGAGGCACGAAGCTCTGCGGCCGGTCCCGGAGGCCGTCCAGGAACGCCTTCACTTCCTCTCTGGAGATGCTGGGGTCGCACACCTGAGCCTGCCGCAGCGTCTGCGCTATGCTGCCAAAGCCGGCGCGGGGATCCTCGTAGACGGCCTTGATGGTTCGTCTGCGGGCGTCAGCCATGTTTCTTATGGGTTCTTCGGCCCCCGCCGTCAGGTTCTTCCACTTCGCTCCTGCGAAGTCGTTCAAGGCGAAGCCCAGCCTCAGGTCCCCGTTCATGTCCGGGCGTTTGTACTGCTTGGCCTCCACGGAGTCGAAGAGCTGCTGGATGCCACGTCGGCCTCGGCCATCTCCGTCTTCACCCGGCTGTCCGACAAATTCGTGAAGCTCGTGTTGCAGACCACGTTGCCCGTGTTGCCTGCGATCACGAGGCAGCCGGGGTTCCTCTGGTTCGTGGTCAAGGACAGCTGCGTCGAGAGGCTCTTCGTCTGCACCAGCGCCTCGTCGTTGATCATGATGAGCTCGCACTGGTGCGCCCGCTCTGGTTGCCCAACAGCCGCAGCTCCGGGCCGCTGTCGGAGGCCGCGCTGTTGTTGGACACCTGCAGCTTGCTCCAGCCCGCCCAGTTCTTCGTCAAGAAGAGATCGTCCGAGAAGTCGGAGGTGTTGGTCACGGTGAGCGTGTTGGACGCGAAGAGCTGCGGCGCGGAGACCGTGCCCGAGCTCGTCACGTCGCCGCACACCACGCTGCCCGTCGACACTCCGCCGCTCGTGGCCGTGAAGGTGCAGTCCAGGCTCTCGCAGTCCAGCGGGCCCGCGGACGCCGCCCCGGTGATCGTCAGCGTGGCGCCCGTGAGCGCCCCGGTGGCTGCGAAGCTCGCCGCCGTCGCTGCGCCGGAGGCCGTCAGTGTGCCCGTGGACCACCGTGGTGAAGTTCCCGGCGTTGGCCGTGTTGTTGATGGTGAGTGTGCTGCCGGTGATTCCGGTGGCCAAGCTCAGCAGGCCCACGCTAGCCGCCCCGGTGATGCTCAGCGAGCTGCCCGACACGGCGCCTGTGGGACGACAGCGTGGCTCCGGCGACGTCGTGAACACGTCCGTGCAGTTCACGTCGTTGCGCAGCTGGTCGCAGCCCACGTTGCCCTGCGCGGAGTCCGTCCAGCGTGGCCGAGCCCGTGAGGGCCAGTGAGTCGGCCAGCAGGTCGGAGACCGACTCTCCCTCGAAGGCCGAGGCCCTGATCTGCATGCTGTACAGGTCCAGCGTGCCCGCCGACTGCTGCACCAGCCCGGGGATCGACCCGCCGAAGGCTCCGAAGTGCATCTTTGCAACTCCGCCCGGCGGCACCAAGAAGTCCAGTGCTCCAGACACCCTGCGCGGTCGTGCCGAGGAAGGTGCCGGTGACGCCCACGTAGTCGTTGTCACGTACATCACCAAGTTGGAGGCCGTGCCCAGCCGGTACCGGCAGCCGAAGGAGTAGCGTCTCCCCGGCGTCAGGGTGTAGGTGCGCACGATGTTCCAGGCGAAGGCGCTCGGGGTCATGGCATAGCCCTCCAGCTGGAAGCCTCCCACCGTGAAGCTGGCCGAGGCCCTAATGTGGTGAGCGTGGGTTCCAGCAGCACCTCGCCCAGGGTGGCCAGCGTGACGTCGTCGGCCCCTCCGTCGAGGAACTCATGCTTCAGCAGCAGGGCTGAGGCCATCGTGTCTGCCTCGACCTCCATCGTGTTGCCTGCCTCCAGGGTTGCATCCAGGATCTGGAGGCCGTAGACGTCCACCGTTCCAGCCGTCTGGTTGGGCAGGCCCGGCGCCTGGAAGTGCGCCCCGAAGTGAAGCTTCGCAACTCCGTTTGGAGGCACTGTGAAGTACATCTTGGCCGTGCTCCAGGCACTCTGGTCACCCACGAAGCTGCCGTACAGGGGGTCGTAGACGGTGTCGGCCTCTGACATGTACACCACGAAGTTGGAGGCCGTGCCGAGCCGGTACCGGCAGGCGAAGAGGAGCTCTCGGCCTGAAGTCAAGTTGTAGGTGCGCACGATGTTCCAGGGGTTCACCGCCAGGGTCAGGGTGTAGCCGTCCACGCTCACTGCGCCCGCGGTGTGCGTGGCCAGGACCACGCTGCAGCCGCTGCTGGGGCGAACCGTCCAGTTTGACAGCGAGACGTCCGTGGGGCCCAGGATCTGCTCTCCTATGGCGGCCACCACCTCGTCGGCCCTCCGTCGTCCGGAAAGCGCACGGCTATTTGCAGGGCAGAGGCTGCCTCCGTGACGCCGAGCTTGTCGGCAAGGAGACCGTCCACTTGTGCGATGGTGTAGTGGCTGAGCAGCGCGGATGCTCGAGGCCGTTGCCGTGTCCTGGTCTGCGGCCGAGCGGTACGCCACCAGCGCCGAGGTAATTTGGTTGGTTGTGAACACGTCCTGGTCCGGGCCCGTCCTGTAGGCCAGCAGCGCGCCCGCGATGGCGGCCTGCGTCTGCGTGTCCTGCGCGCTTGCCGTGCGGTAGTCTCCCAACAGGGCGTCTACCTGCGCCGAGGTGTAGTAGGCCAGCAGCGCAACCGCGAGGGCCGCGTCCGTGGAGTAGCAGTCTGCCGTGATGCTCAGCGTGTCGTCGCCGTTGGCCAGCGCAGCAGGGAGAGGAGCCTCCAGATGCAGGTTGCGAACGACGTTGCTTCCGCGAACGAGCTCCCAAGTAGTGAAGCCCGCCCAGGCCGGCGCGTTAACAACTCCGAAAGCTGCAGGGCGGCGAGCTCCGCGAGGATTGCGTCGAGGGCGCTCTGGAGCGTGGTCTCGCTGGCCGAGAGCGCGGCGTTCGTGGCGTACGGGCATTTGCTATCTTGGTGTCTACCTCCAGCGGCGTGTCCAACCCGTCCACCGCGCTTGCGTCCGCCTTGCCGACAAGGGCGGCGTCCAGGGCTGCCGTGGTGACTGCTCCCAGGAGGGCCGCCGCTATCTTAGAGTCCACCTCCGAGAGCAGGGCGTACGCGGTCAGCGCGCTGGCGTCCGCCTTGGAGGCCTGCAGCCCCGAGATGGAGGCGTCTCGACTCGCAAGCTCGGAGGCCAGCGCTGCGGCGGTGACGGCTCCCAGGAGAGCGTTGGCAAATTTGGTGTCGACCTCCAGCGGCGTGATCCTCGCCGCTATGTCTAGGGAGTGCTGGTCCACCACCGTCTTGAGGCCGTAGTTGGCCGCCGCCGTGGCCAGCGTGGCGTTGTTGGCCGAGGCGATGGAGCCGTTCATGGCCGCCGTGGTGCTGTAGTTGGACAGCTTCAGGTCCACGCTGTCCGGGGTGCTCTTTGTGGCCACCACGCCCTCCAGCACGTCGAAGGCCGACTGGTCTGCCTTCCTGGAGTTCTGATCGTAGCGTTTTTTTGGCTGCAGCCGTTTTTTGGCTGCTGTCTACTTTTTTGGTGCGCGTGTTTTTGGTCGTAGGACGTTTTTGGCTTGAGGCCTCTTTTTTTTGGCTGTGCACGTGGGTGTGCTCAAACTTAATCTTTAACCTCTCCTTCCTGGCGTAAACTGTGTTTTTGTCACTGGTTTGTGCGCAGGTGCGTTCCTGTGCTGACGGGCGCGCGTGCGTTCCTGCTGTTTTTTTTAACGGTTTTGTTTGTTTGTCTGCGCGTGCGTAAATTTGCATTGAATTGTGTGTAAGTGTTTTGTTTGCTTGTGTTGTTTGTGTTGTGTGTGTGTGTTTGTTTGTTTGTTTTGTTTGTTTGTTTTGTTTGTTTGTCTGTTTGTTTGTTTGTTTGTATTGGTTGTATTGGTTGTTTATTAAATTTGTTTGTTTGTGTGCATGTTTGTGTTTGTGTGTTTGTGTGTTTGTGTGTTTGTTTGTTTGTTTGTTTGTGTGTTAATTTGTGTTGTGTGTTTGTGTGTTTGTGTGTTAACACGTTTGTTTGTTTGTTTGTTTGTTTGTTTGTTTGTTTGTTATTGTTTGTTTGTTTTGTTTGTTTGTTTGTTTGTTTGGTTGTATTGTGTGTTTATTAAATTTGCTTGTTTGTGTGCATGTTTGTGTTTGTTTGTTTGTGTGTTTGTTTGTTTGTTTGTTTGTGTGTTAATTTGTGTGTTTGCGTGTTTGTTTGTTTGTTTGTTTGTTTGTTTGTTTGTTTGTTTGTTTGATATCAGATTGACTGTTTGTTTGTATTTTGGTTGTGTGTGTTTGTTTGTTTGTTTGGTTGGTTTGTTTGTTTGTTTGTTTAAACAAATTGTGTTTGTATTTTTTGGTATTTTGTGAGTTTGTTTGTTAGTTTGTGTGTTTGTTTGTTTGTTTGTTTGTTTGTTTGTTTGGTGGTGTGTTTGTTTGGTTTGTTTGTTTGTTTGTTTGTTTGTTTGTTTGGTTGGTTTTGTTTGTTTGTTTGTTTGTTTGTTTGTTTGTTGTGGTTGTGTGTGTTTGTTTGTTTGTGTGTTTGTTTGTTTGGTTGTGTGTTGTTGTTTGTTTGTTTGTTTGTTTGTTTGTTTGTTTGTTTGTTTGTTTGTTTGTTTGTTTGTTTGTTTGTTTGTGTTTGTGTGTTTGTGTGTTTGTTTGTGTGTTAATTTGTGTGTTTCTGTGTTTGTTTGTTTGTTTGTTTGTTTGTTTGTTTGTTTGTTTGTTTGTGTCTGTTTGCTAGTTTGTTTGTTTGTGTGTGTTTGTTTGCTTGGTTGTGTGGTTTTGTGTGTTTGTGTGTTCGTGTGTGTGCGTGTGCGTTTGTTTGCTTGGTTGTGTGTGTTTGTGTGTTTGTGTGTGTGTGTTTGTTTGCTTGGTGTGTCTGTGTTTTTGGGTTTGCTTGCTTTGTCCCTTTTGCGCGGTTGTTGCATTTCTGTTGTGTGAATTTGTGTCGCTGTTAACGGCATGTGTTTGTTCCTTTGGTGTTTATCTGTGTGTTTTTGTTTCTTCCTTGTATTATTTGCGTGTTTTCGCCCGCGCGAACTAGTGTATGTATTTGTTTGTGTGCATGCAGGCTCGTTGCCTGCGTACGGTTCGCTTGATGGCTTGGCAAGCTTGCTAACGCAAGTTTCCTTTATTGCTATTGATTGCTTAACTGCAATATAACTTTTGCTATTTGCTATTGCTATTGCTTGCTTGCACGCTTATCATCAATGTTGCTTTGCGTGGATGGAAACGGTCATGCAGACGTGCAGTTGGCAAATCAAAACAATTAGTTGCACACAGATGTGACATGTATTAATGCCCGTACTCGTGGCGCGTGGCTCAACATTGAACAACGCATTTACATTAAAAAACAACACCATGTGCAAGACCCTTCTGATTCGAGTAAGGCCATGCTTCGCGGTTGCAAGGTTCAGGCCACTGTACGTTAATCTTTGTCAGCGCATGCTGCATGCATGAATGCAGCACGCAGGGTTTGACACGTCTGGCGCGCCATGGCAGAGCGGATCTCGAATGAGCCATGGGTGACCAAGCTTGTGGCTGCGTGGAAGGAGGTGGTTCCTGAGGGCACCAAGCAGGAGCGCTTGTACTGCAAGCAGGCGCATGCAATCGCTACACATGTGCTCTCGCGAATCCGGCCAGGACGAACTGCTGAAGGGCATCAGCGACAACATGGTGCTCAACAGCGAGACGGAGGATGGCATCAAGCTCAAGGAGGACTTGTGCAAGCAGAATGCAAACCTGGTGGCTGCGAGCCGTGTTGGAAAGTCAGTTTTTGTGTTTATGGAATCTGAGTACCGATCCGACAATGGTATTTTTTTGGGGACAGTAAACTTCACGTATCCTCGCATGCACTTGCGCTTGCGGCCAAGGACAATTCCGGTTTGCGAGGAGGCAGGTTTCGTCTTCAGTTTGGACGTGCTGGAGGCAGCGGTGCTCACGCTGTTTCAGGACTGCTTGCACGCGCATCTGGGTTGACTGTTCGGGAATCCGATGTACATGGCATGGCCATTTCACGCAAAATTTAAAATTTCCTTGTTGTTCAAGTGCAGCGATACGTTTGGGCCCAGGGAATATTTGGCAGATGTGTGAGTTTTGGCAATGAGAACCGTTCTCACCTGAATTATAAGCCATTTGTGGCTCAACATTTTGTGGCAGTGCTTGCCTTTGGCCGGCCATGTCTGCTTGGCTGGCGATGGCGAGTGAGAAGCCTGCAGAACCTGCGACAGCCACGGGTCGAAGGACTGTGGCACATGTGAAAGACCCCTACATCAGGTTCTTGCAGGCCGGATCCTGACAATCACTTGCGCTTGCTTACGTCTATTAAGCAGGGAATATGTGACCAGTAATTTGCAGTTGGTTTAAGGCGGCCTGTCTCCACAAATAAGTGTCATCACCCCTGTTCATGAGAGGCCCAGAGCGTCAAGCTCGAGGCGCTGTTGGCGCCCGGCAAGGCGGAATTCGTCAAGGCTCAAAGCAACAAGGAGGCGAGCAGTGGGCGCAGCAAGGAGAGTCAGAGCAACAAGGCGATGATGCGGCCGCGCATCAAGGAGGGACAGAGCAACAAGATCGGGGCGGCGCTCGCCAAGGACATGGTGGAGGCTCAGATCGTCACGGAGGCCATGGGGGCGCTTACGGTGGGTGGCGTCAACAAGGCGGCGATCGGGGCGGAGTGGTGGGCGCAGCAAGGAGGAGGACAAGGCGGTGATGCGCCCGCGCATCAAGGAGGGACAGAGCAACAAGATCGGGGCGGCGCACGCCAAGGACATGGTGGAGGCCATGGGGGCGCTTACGGTGGGTGGCGTCAACAAGGCGGCGATCGGGGCGGCGCTCGGCAAGGACAAGGTGGAGGCTCAAAGCAACAAGGCGGCGAGTGGTGGGCGCAGCAAGGGTCAGAGCAACAAGGCGGTGATGCGGCCGCACATCAAGGAGGAGGGTCCGAGCAACAAGATCGGGGCGGCGCACGCCAAGGACATGGTGGAGGCTCAGATCGTCACGGAGGCCATGGGGGCGGTGGGTGGCGTCAACAAGGCGGCGATCGGGGCGGCGCTCGGCAAGGACAAGGTGGAGGCTCAAAGCAACAAGGCGGCGAGTGGTGGGATCAACAAGGCGGTGATGCGGCCGCGCAGCAAGGAGGAGGGTCAGAGCAAGAAGATCGGGGCGGCGCACGCCAAGGACAAGCTGGAGGCTCAGATCTTCACGGAGGCCATGAGGGCGCGTGGCAAGAAAACCATGGGTGGCGTCAACAAGGCGGAGGCTCAGAGCGTCAACAAGGCGGCGAGTGGGGCGCGCAACAAGAGCAGCGTTAATATTGGAAATGAATCATAGGTGTTTTCCGTGTTGGCCTGATTTGTGGTTTACCATACTCATGTGACTCAGGGTGCCACACAATTAAGTTCTACTTTTGATCTCGCATGTAAGCCACCAATTGTTTTTATGTAGGGGAATACCTAGTTTCCATGAATTTTCAGAGTTAGTCTATGTTTTCAACAAATGCGTGAACCATTTTTGCGGTTTACCCGGACCGCAGGACACGATGCGCAAGCGCTGGGTGGACGCGGTGGCGGTGGAGCACAAGGATTAAAACACATGTACTTTTAACCTCGTGCGTGGGTGACCCAGCCGTTTGCGAAATATACGCGAGTTGGATTGTTTATGTCACACGTTCCACGCTTTTGGCTTGAGCTTCTTTCAACAGTAAGTATTGTCGGCCATGGTGCGGTTTACCCCTGACTCAGCCTTTGCAGGATGAGAGCACGGCGCGCAAAGCGGCTCGCGTGGTTGGTGCGGGCCGATCTGGTGCTGAGGCGCGCTTCCTTACAGCAAACTGAAGTTGCGCCACTCACTTCATAGTGTTGTTGAGCTGGCAAGATTCTTTAGTCAGGCAACATGTTTAACATCCATCAATTTTTGGATTGGCTAAAGTGTTCAAACGTACCGCCGGCCACGTTAGACCTTGCAGGACAGGAGCGCGACACGCAAGCGCAAGGCGGAGAACAAGGCGCTCTATCATGCGAGACCAACATGTGTTCATTGGTTCGTTTCGTTTTCTGTGTAGGTAAAAGTTTGTCACCCAAACATTGCGCAGTTTGGGGCCAATCCTCTTGCGTGGTTTGCAAAAGGTGTTGCAGCCAGGTAAGTATACCGAGGTGCGCCCAACACGTGTTTTTCCTGCAAGCCAATTCTTAAGTGTGACCCAGTTCGTACTTCCGGGTTGTTGAGACATGTTGGTTTAAGTCTTCAAAGTGATTGTCTGTCTTTTTACGCTCTACCCTAACTCACAGCCTCCGCAGGATGAAAGCGCCAAGCGCAAGCGCGAGGTGGATGCATCGGGCTGCAACAATTGGCGATCTCCTGCCTGGGCCAAGGCGCTTTCATGCGAGACAAATTTGTCGTATCCATCGCAAACTTGATGCGCTGTGTACGTTCTTTTGTTTGAAAGATGCTGGCAACTCCACTTAGTATTGCGGTTAGGTTCTAGCACGCGCGCTAGGCGGCCACAGCTTGCGTGGCGGCCATCACGGTGGGCTGCAACAAGATGACGGACACGGTGGAGAAGCTTGCGGTCCATGTGGCACCCCCGGCGGATCGCAAGCTGTCCTGGGTGCCCAACCCGCCCCCGCCCCCGCCAGCGCATGGTCTGCAGACGGTGGCTGGCAAGGCAGCCCCGGCGGATCGCAAGCTGTCGGCCTGGGTGCCCAACCCGCCTCCGCCAGGCAAGGTGCCTGTGGTGGTGCCCCCCCGCTCTCACTGCAAGGCGCTTCCTTTCATGATTTTGACATGTTCCTGTTTTGTTTTCTCAAGGGATGGTACTTGTGGTTCATGGACGCTCAGATTCAAATCTTGCGAGGCTGCCGTCGGTGAGATTGTGCCGGACAAGATGCCGGTGGTCGGTCGAAAGGACGAAGTTGGTGAACATACTGCGGTCGCGTTTAACATGTTGTTGGGAGAGCCATTCGAAAACATCAATGTGTTTTCGGGGATGGGCGTGCCGCTCAAATATGTTGTGGGTGGAAGAAAGGAGATGGAGTCGGAGGTGGAGACGCATGAGGGCGACATTGAGTCGCCATGGCTGTCGGACTCGGGCAGCGAGGGCAGCGCGCAGGGCAGCCCGACGGAGGTGGCCAGTATGGAGGAGGTGGCCGTGGAGACGGAGGTGTCCAGTATGGAGGAGGTGGCCGTGGAGCCGTGACTATGGCCGTGGATGCTTGCACGCAGGGTGAAGGAGCTAGCCCGGCCTAGAGTTTGGCATGTAAGCCCCGCATGACAGGGATCATCAAGCAGTACTAATTGCAATATGGTCTCAACACGCATTGTGATCTAAGCATCAACTTACACCGGACAGTGGCGACCTGATGCTTGCATGCCATAGCTCTAGAGGCTGGTCATCGTGCACGATGCGGCTCATAATTTAATCCTGACCAACCGCACTTGATTCAGATACTGTAAATCAATCACGATCCCAGGATACACATTGTGAGCCCGTATTGTTTCTTCAGCGCTCATGCGCACATGTGCCCTGCGTGCAACGGCCATTTGGTCAACGACCAAATTTTTAGCGGAGCCGGCGCGGTGTCGCACCAGGTGAAGATGAACCACATGACCCTGCAGTAAGCATTAGTTGTCAGCGATGATAGAAATCGACTGGAGTAGCTCAGCGGGAATAACCTGGTGCGCATGTGGCCGTTCAGGCATTTTTTTCGACCAGGTACGTCGCTGTACGTGCCGCCGCATGTCGGATTTGCAGGATTGCATTGATCCAATATTGGGTCAGATCGATTTGAAGCAGTGTAGGAATAGTGGCAATCAAGCGCCAGGTTAACGCTAAACAGGACCCCGCTTTGAGCATTAAAGGCTAGCGCGTGATTGTATATGCATGGGCACCGTACTAGTGAAAAGATCGCGGGATGGCCCGGAAGCCTGATGCGCTTGACGCCACGTATGCCCAGGCCTGATCAATCAGGCATTTTCTAGGGCCAGGTTTAGCTGGAGCAGGCGGCGCAAATATATGCGCCAGGTTCACGATGAGACGTGGCACAGCCTTAGGCGCTTGCCGGATCACTGAAAAATGAGCTGCTTGAGTCGGTCATGTTTAAAGCCACCGTGATCCACGTGCCCATCATGAATGTCAAATGTTAGCTGACTATATAGAGGGCTAAGGTTACTTTTCGCCATCTGGGATGCTCAGACCAATGCTTAGTCTATTCACATTCTTCCAAATTACAGTTGAAGCTAGTACTGCAGAACATTAATTTGTGTTTGGGTCATACCATATCAGAGCACCCACATGCCCAGCACCGGATTCGCAAGAGAGCTTGTTTGTGAAGGCCATTTTTATATATGTGTGGGTCTTTACGGTTGCTGTGAGTCATTTCTTCCGCGCAGGACAAAGCTGAAGCTGGCTATGCACGAGCGCAGGCGGTGGCGATCAAGACGCTGACTCAGTTTGTGATTCGGCTCTGCAAGCGGTCCAAGAGCAGTAGCAGCCGCATTGGTTCCTGGTTCGCTGCCCTTAAGGACCCCCCTTCACGCATCAATGGCTGAACCGCGTCAAAAAAAGGAACTCGTTCGTGCACCGTCGCTGTTTTTTTAAACTTGCGTGGCTCCAGGAGCTGGTTGGCCCGAAGCTCTCGGCGAAGAAGTACCGACGTAAATCAGATGATGATGCAGGCCAGCTGTTTGCAAACACACGTACTGCATATGAAAGCTGGAAGAAGCTCGAGCCATTAAGACCATCAGTTGGCCAGCCGTTGAGCATGTTGGCAGGGGGGTTCAATGTTTTGTGACAATCAACTCACACACATCAAACTATTTGGCAGAAAGTTGATTGGTTTTCAGACATGAATCAACGACACCCTCAGAGGATTTGTTTATTTTCAGGCTGTGTAGGGACCTGATGGCTTCTGCGTGAAATTCCCATAAATTCCCACACGCACCTTGGCAGGCCAGCGTGGGGAGCTCGTCTCAGGAGACGTCCCTAAGCAGCTCGTAGCAGTTGTTGCAGCCCTTCAAGCTTTCCCTCCTCAGCCCATCGATCCCCGCCTGCAACACCGGCAGAAGCTAAAAGCACGATTGGCAGGCACATGTTTTCAGCTATGTGCACACCGCCATAGATTCATTTGACGGCAGGACATACCGAAGAACGGACAGCCGACAAAAAAAACGTCGCGAACCCTGTCACTTGGCCAACGGTATTTTGTTTTCAAGCAGGCGTCTTCAAAGCTTAAATGTAGTCTGGCTCGCTGCATATTTTTGCTGCTCAGGACGATGCCGAGACACAGCCCGTGGACATTGAGGCGGACTTGGAGGACTGGCGTGTTTTTGCTGTGCGCCCTGTTTCGACCTTGCGCTCAATCGCACCAGGAGCAGATCAGAAAGATCGAGAAGGCTGCTTGAGCTTGGGAACACATGTGAGCGTGTCAGTGTGGACAATAAGCAGGCGCCTGTCGAAGCGACCTTAGAGAGCGCACGTGTGCTTTCTTGATGCTGCATGTTAGTGATTGCTCGCGCAAACTAGTGCTCTGTCTTTGAAACTCAGTTTCGCTCTTGCGCTCATCAGGATCTCCCGGCGTCCTCCAAGGGCCCGGAGAATGATGCCACATCTCAGGCGGGATCCTTTGATGTGCACTTGCAATCTGTTGCGTCGCGTGGCAATTCCTGAACGCCCATCAACTTTTGATGTTGACCCTTATATTCATGATCGACTCATCCCAGTTTATTCAAGATGGACCCATCATATGGGGTGCGCAACTCAGGAGATCTTCGATCGCGAGGAGCCAGCGCAGAAGGCCAGGTTCATGGTCACTGCAGCAGTGCTACTCTGGTTTGCGCGTCCAGATTCGCAAGCCGGAGGATGAGGACTCAGTTGAAGAGGCAGGTCATCACGCTAACAAGTTGGATGCGCTCAAGCCATGATGGACGCAGGTGGATCCTGATCAGATCCCCGCGCCGGAGGTTTCAACATCATTGGCTGTTGCAGTCGTTGTAGTTCTGTTGTATTGTCAGGAGCCGAAACCTGATGCCACTGCGAAAGCAAAAGTCAAGAAGCCGCGGAAGGCGCCTGGTTCGGTCATCCCAAACCATATGTGACTGTGCTGTTGCGTGCGTGTGTGCGTGTGTTCCGATACGCAGGCGCCGGATGGTCCGATGCACAAGGCGTTTGAGGCCTTCTGCAGGACAAGTGCGTGACGTGACTAGTTGCTCGCAAAGTCTCCAGCGCAAGAAATCACAGTGTGCAGCTGGCCAGGAACGCGTGGGAGAAGCACACAGTGCACCGACATGTGCTGGCCTCGGCCGACATGATTCATTGTGTCAACTTCAACTAACTGTCACGTGCAATATGATACCAATGTTACCCCACACAAGGTTGCGGCCAAGCTTTGGAAGCAGAGCACAGTGCGGCAGATACTTGGCCAGTTCAGTGCTATCCAAAGCCAAGCTATGTGATTTGCGTTGCTTGCAAACATTTTCTGGCTCTTTCCAGCCATGTGCTGAGGACAATACTGGATTCAATTCCTGATGCTGAACGAAAACGTCGACGTTATTAGATAGGCACATGTCTGCACGGCTGACGGTGTGAAGAAAACAAGCAGAGTGGTTGAACTCATGTACTGTCAGCTAGCGCACGTCAGTTGGCAGATGTTCACTTGGGGTTGCAACCGCATGGTGAAATCGCATCTGCATTTGACTATATTGTTTAATTTTGTGGCCCAAGTCATGTTGCATTTATATGTACTTCAGTAGCTGCCACCTTCAAACTCCTTTGGTGCATCACGAAAGTGTGCTAACCACCATAAATAAGGATCTATGAGTGTTCAATCTGTGTTCGTACGCATCTCGAAATTCAATGAGAGGAGTTAATGACCATTAATTATTGGGATTTGTACATATGTGGGCAATCACCAGCATGGCTGCTGTTGGTCCTCGCCCCCGCGTGAAGCAGATGCTGGAGTTTGGTTTGTGGCTCGGCGTGAGTGAGCAAAACTTACATTTGAGCCGATCGACACTCAACGCATGTCAGCACTGGAATCCCAAGGCCACGTGTGATTATACTCATGTACTACGTCATTGCTTGCTTACCACAGTTTTCGCCATGCGCTCACGATCTTGATGTATGCGAGCTTTTTGCGGGCGACGCGCAGTTCAGCCAGGCTGCCTTGGAACGTGGCTTGACAACGAGGTCAATGGACCTGTCCTACGGGGCATCATTTGACCTGGACTCAGCAGCCGGATATTTGATTCCTGACTATATACATGTGTGAAACTTTGACTGTGCGCCTGCCGTACCAACAATGACATAAACACATACCCGCAGGTATGTGCTATATATGTGTGGGAGCTGCGAGCACTGCGTTGCTAAGGATTGCGCTGTTGTTGATGAGGCGGCTGAAACGTGGATCACTATGCTTGATGGCGCCCCCTTGCTCCTGGGCGAAAACTTCAATGCATGCCTGTGCAGGAGTTGCGACCGTGCGCGTTTGACCATGCTGTCAACATCCCAGGCTCGTCGTTTACTTGGTGCAATATGTACACAAGTGGCAGATGCACCCTATTGCCGAATGGCCTGTTGGAAGTGGCGTCGGTCCGTGCTGCCAACCGGCTGGCAATACGTTCCTTGCTGCTTGGCTTGGTCGCGCGAGCAGTTGGGGCGGCTGTGCTGTTAGAACAACCTGCCCATAGAGGGGGGTCTTCCATGGAACGTATAGATTTCTTCCAGATGTGCATTCGTATGTTCCCGTTCTACAAGATCGCCCTAAACCAGCAGTTGTGGGGGGCGTGCTCACGAAAGCCAACCTGGCTATTTTCAAACCATAATCTTTGGACATGGATGTCGCATGTCTCGCTGGCGGCTGCTGGTGCTGCTGGAAAGACAAAATCATCGGCCTTGATGCAACCGTACACGGACGACGCACGGCTATGATTGACGCACGCATGCTGCTACACCGTGCGCACGTGCTCATCACCGCTGCATGTGTGTGCTGTGTGAAAGCCAAGGGCCGAGGGCTAAAGCGAGTGCATGGGACATCTGCGTTGAAGAGCACACAGCACGACCCCCAGTGTCATATTGCATGTGTGTGCACATAAGCGTCACATCTTGGCAGTCAGGACGTACACAAAGAAATTTGGTGAAGCTCTCCTATCATGGTTTGATGAGGACCGCATGTGCGCAGCCGAGATCTCAGACACTTGATTATGACGGTTTAGATGATGCTCTGCAATCCCATTACATGCGTGGTTCTGTGTTAGTGCGTATGAGGCCACATGTTTGGGCTGCAAAGAACAAGCGTGTCTCGACGATATGTTCGAGGACATGACCATGCGGGACCAATACAACGAGGCGCTAAGCAAGTTGTGTGCTGAGTGCAATGTCGCTGATTTGCGCGTGTGTGCTCACGCAGCATGCACCATCAACTGGCAACACATTTCTAGGATGATAATGTGCGTCTTTTATTCTCCGAGCCTATCCAATGGTATGAAGAGGCGCTCGGACTTACACGTGTGTCATCGTGTGGTATTTCCATGTGTGCATGGATGTGATTGTGTGGGTGGTTACACACGTACCACTCACCACAGGCCAACCTCAGAGGGGTGATCATGTACGCGCTCGGCTGTCCGGGGCTGCAGCTTCCGCAGTGCTGGCCGCACGACTTTGTTTGATCTGAGGGGGCTTAGACCGATCGTGGCTGTGCTGTGTGTGTGTGTGATCCGGGACATATGTCCCGTCAGATCGACATGATTGTTAATGAGCTGCACACGCGCCAGTCGTGTGTGCGCTGGGTAGATCAGCGATGTCTATAATGACATTGTCATAATTCGTGAGCTACACCTGATTTGCAGCTGGGGTCAACATCTGTCAAAATCCGTCAAAATCCGTCAAAATCCGTCAAAATCCGTCAAAATGCGTCAAACTCAGTCAAACCCATGAATACTGTGTCAACATCATATACATGGATTTTTTTTGGCTGTAGACGTTGACATGTGTGGAACCACTGGACCGACATTTTTGCCGAAATGCACTAAGTATTTTTTTCAAAAATATGCGCACACGTGCATCCGCAGCATGCTTTTGGCTTGATCACAAGGAGCCAGCCCGGCAGATCCACACCACCAAATACCAAGTTCACACGTTCCAGCCTTCGGCTGTCACTTGCAAACTCCCAGCTCCTCTCAGTTCCACACCAAATGAGCTTTTTGCGTTGATCACATCAACTGTATATTGTCACCATCACCTTTGGAGCTGTGATAGATCTGTGCTGCCCCCAGTAGCGCACATGTCGCCGAAGAAACAATTCGCAAGCCATGCTCCGATAGCTGATGAGGCGGCGCCCTGTCATGACCATTGATACGCACCATGTTCTGTGTGACGTTCTACATCATACGTGATTGTGTTACTTTGTGACATGTGTCTGCACATCTCCAAGGCTTTGCTTCGACAGCTGGACACAGTTGTGTTGGACGAAGCCACCTTGAGCAGAAGGATGCCGTGAGAAGCCGCCTGTGTCTTGATAGCAGAGTCAATCATTAACACCGGGCATGTTATCAACGACCTTTCTGTTTGCGGGTGTGGCCATGACCGCCTGACCCAGGGCAGCATTATCTGCACCAGCAGTGCGCTCTCCGAGCACCTTGGCACACTCGGGATCCTTCTCCGAGAGCTCAGTTGACTCCCGCGTGCATGAGGCCGGTAGTACTCTGCCTGCATGTGCACCGGTGTGTCTCTCATAATGTGTGACATGAGCCGTTTCGTCACGTGTTGGTTGCTTTGACCCGTGTGCCAGTCCCTGGTGGATGCAGACGCATCAGCTGCGTTGTCCGCACGAAGCGGTACCTTGCCAGCACATCCTACGCCCGACGATCCTGTGATCCAGACACACCGAGCATATACTTTGGAAGATGGGCTGGATTTGCTTGCAATGCAAGGTAGGGGGGTCGACGAGCTGATGCCGGAGACCACCGCAGTTGTTAAGAAGCGCCCTGCTCACGCAAACCCTGCGAGCTCTTCCGGCAAGCGGACACGTGCGGCGGCCCCTGAGGCCTGTGATTCTGTGAGATAATTATGTGCCCGGGGGTTGAACTGTCAATGTTGCTGGTAAACTCTTCACGTATGCACTCGCTGTTGTGAACGCCGCCAGGTGCCATTGCCCAAGCTCTCGCCAAAGACAAAGCAGAAGTACTCACAGTACTGGGGTGGCCTGACAGGTGTCATACCTGCTATGTATGCAGGGATGGAGGTGGATCCGGCAGCAACCCAGCAAGATTCCCAGGCAACCCAAGCAGCGCCCCAGGAGATGGACCCCGCAGCAGATCAGCGGCAACACCTGTCACCATCGACGGCTGCACCAATGACCGTGCACCTGCAGCCCCAACTACTTGCCCAACCACAGCAGCACACAGACATAGGTGAGCAGCAGGCAAGACCATCAGCCGCAGCACCAGACTTGCAGCCTCAACTGGCGGCCCCAATCACTCCACCAGCACATATGGGTGTGAGCCCCGACGTGCAGGCCCAACTACCTGCCACAACGGCCGGTCAGCACACATGCCCTACACCATGTCCGACCGCGGTGTAACCGCTTGCCCAGTCACAGCAGCATGCGCCCCTGGGCCAACAAACAAGCCCTCCACCATTTCCGGCCGCGCCACAACCGCTTTCCCAGTCGCAGCAGCAAGCACCCCCCGGCCAGCAAGCAAACCCTCCGCCGTTTCCGGCCGCGTCACAGCCACTTGCCCCGCCGCAGCAGCAAGCCCCCCTCGATATTGAGGAGCCACTCCCTCCGCCATTTCCGGCCGCGCCACAACCGCTTGCCCCGCCGCAGCAGCAAGCGCCCCCCGACCAGCAGGGAAGCCCTCGGCCGTTTCCGGCCGCACCGCAGCCACTTGCCCAGCCGCAGCAGCAAGCACCCCCCGGCCATCACGCAAGCCATCCGCCATTTCCGGCCGCGCCACAGCCACGTGCCCCGTCACAACAACAGCCAGCCCCGGGTCAGCAAGCAAGCCCTCCGCCATTTCTGGCCGCGGCACGGCCACCTGCCCCGCCACAACAGCAAGCACCCCTCAATCAGCAGGAAAGCCCTCCGCCATTTCCGGCCGTGACACGGCCACTTGGCCCTCAGTGGCAGCACACACCCCTCGATCAGCAGGCAAGCCCCCCGCCATTTCCGGCCGCGGCACAGCCACTTGCCCCACCGCAACAACGAGCCCCGGGTCAGCAAGCAAGTCCTCCGCCATTTCCGGCCGCGACACGGCCACTTGGCCCGCAGTGGCATCGCGCACCCTTCGATCAGCAGGAAAGCCCTCCGCCATTTCCGGCCGCGACACGGCCACTTGGCCCGCAGTGGCAGCAACCGCCCCCCGAGCGCCTCGATCCGCGGGCAAGCCCTCCGCCGTTTCCGGCCGCGACACGGCCACTTGGCCCGCAGTGGCAGCACACGCCCCTCGAGCAGCAGGCAAGCCCTCCGCCATTTCCGGCCGCGCCACAACCACTTGCCCCGCCGCAGCAGCAAGCAGCCCCGGGTCAGCATGCAAGCCCCCCGCCATTTCCGGCCGCGCCACAGCCGCTTGCCCCGCCGCAACAACAGCCAGCCCCGGGTCAGCCGACAAGCCCGCCGCCGCTTCCGGCCGCGACGCAACCACTTGCCCCGCCGCAGCAGCAAGCAGCCCCGGGTCAGCATGCAAGCCCTCCACCATTTCCGGCCCCGCCACAGCAAATGCAGATAAGTCAGCAGGGAAGCCCTCCGCCAACTCCGGTGGCACTTGAGATACCACTGGATCCTGAAATGATCGAGATCCAACAGTGGGCGATTCGCCAAAGCGCTTTGTTGGAGGGGCAACCGCCGCAAGCTGAAGCACGTGAGGCTGCCGGATCCCGACAGCAAATGCGCCCCGTGGTTGTGAGCCCACCAGACCTGCCATCCCCCCAGGCAACATCGCAACACACTAGCCCCGCAGATTTGGCAACACCACCGCATCAAGTGCAGCACGCCCGATCAGCAATCCCTTCCATCTTGGCTTCGACGAGCCATCAAGCCAGCCCTTTGACAGCCCCGCCCACTCCAATCGACATGGCAGACCAGCCAAGCCCTGCGCACACACAGAGCTCCATGACTGCGCCGCCGACACCGACAGACAGTGCTGCCAGCCAG
Source organism: Effrenium voratum (assembly GCA_963377175.1). Classification (NCBI taxonomy): domain Eukaryota; class Dinophyceae; order Suessiales; family Symbiodiniaceae; genus Effrenium; species Effrenium voratum. Next base: position 84,843 of record CAUJNA010003337.1, read on the forward strand.
GTGCCAGCTCCAGGATTGGTCAGCCAGATGGCACAGCTGTTGATCAACAATACGACTCCCACAGATACCATTTTGCAGATCATGCAGCTGATTGCAACGCAGATGGCGCCGGGCGAATCTGCGAGTGCTGGCGCCGCAAGGGGGGCGCCACAGCTGGAGCAACACACCCTGCATGAACATCAGCCCCAGCCGCAGCTTTCAACGCAGGCGCATCATCTCCCGCCCGAGCTGCCTGATCAGGCGAAGGAGATGCCAGAACAACATCATCCCCCCGAGCTGACACAGACGCCTCAGCCAGAACAGCAGCCCCCACCCCAGCCGCTGCCGCCGCAGGAAGCCTTGCCAGAACTGCAGCAAAATCAGCCAGAGCAGGCCCAGACCCACGAGCATCAGCCGGATCAGGAAGCCCTGGGACAACCGCAGCAGCAGCAGTGTCAGCCGGAGCAGGCCCAGACCCAGGAGCATCAGCCGGAGCAGGAAGACATGGGACAACCGCAGCAGCAGCAGTGTCAGCTGGAGCATCAGCCGCAAGAGCAGCGGGCCCCGCCCCACACCCAGACCCAGCCGCAGCAGACACCACCGCCGTCACGGGTTCCGGGCACACCCGTGGCGGCTCCTGGGACACCCAGGCAAGCCTCAGCAGGCTTGGAACTCGCACTTGCCCCGCGAGTGTGCAACAGCAGCACCCACATGAAGGAGTGGAAGGCGTTTGACCGGTTCATCAAGAGCAATGGGCAGGCTGCCCCGGAGCTCGCGCGGGCGTTCGCGCGCCTTGGCCACGCGTGTGTGTGTGTGTGTGTGTGTGTGTGTGTGTGTGTGTGTGTGTGTGTGTGTGTGTGTGTGAGAGCGTGTGTTGCAAAACATTTTTGTGATTTTAGCTCTTGTGTTTTTCACTTTTTCAGATGTGGTTTGGGATGATTGCTTCTTGGTGACACATTACCGATCGTGTGCATGTATGCGTCTAAGGCGCGGCGGGTCGGCCAAGCTGGACGCGTTCGCCAAGTTCGTCCAAGCTGCAGGATCGCTCACATGTTGAAACACACGTGTGAACATATACACATAGTTGTGTTGCCTCGTGTCCAGGAGATGCTATGGCCGTGGAGGCGGTGCTCCGGTTTCGGAAGATCCAGGAGACTGAGGATAAGGACAGAGGTGCCATGGCCCACATGTGTTCCGGAACACGGTTTAGATGCGATGGTGCGTGCGTGTGTGTGTGTGTGCGCAACCGCATGTGGGCGTGATTTTCATGCTTGACACTGTTCAGGTGTCTTTGTGCGGTGGGAGAAAGTGCTGGAGCACTACAAGGGCCACACTGAGGAGGCCAGGGACTTTGTCGCCCGACGCCAGCGCGAGAAGGGGGGGACCAGCAGATGCCGGAACGACCCGGCAATTGAGACGTACCTTCTGTTTGGCGAACAGGAGAAGACCATCCGGACAAAAACCCTGGAGGACGTTGCCCTCGAGTGCGGGTGCGACGCCGCGGTGGCGGTGGATCTGATGAGGGCCATGGATCAGGGCCAGCAGGTCGGAAGCGTGCCAGCAGCGGGGCAGCAATCCTTGCCAGGGGCCAGTGACCCACCGGCGCCGCCGCAGAACAAGCCGCCTAAGAAGGCCCGCGTCGCCAAGGAGAAGCCAGCTGGGACCAACATGGAGGAGCTCAAACCTGAGGACGCAGATGTTGCAGCCTTTGTGAATAACTGGGTGAAGTCGAGCACCGATGCTCAGGGTGTGTGCACCAGCATTTCTGCCCAGCTGCGTGGCTGATCAATCATTGTTGCCTTGAAGCACTGTTGAATGTGTGTGTATTAAGTTGAACATATGGTTAGGGTTCGCAAGCAACCAGACCCACTGCCCTTTCTACAACCACAATTCTGACACATGCCATATGTTAAGTGTATTTTTTGAGCATGAGTTTGTGTAAGTGCTTCTGGCCACCCCAGGCTGGAACCTCTGGAAAGCCAAGATGCATTGGCTGGGCTGATCCGCGATTGCAGCGAGGGCTTGGGGTGCGCAAGGAAGGCCCTCATTGCCCTGGGGGCTTATCCCAACAGGGATGACGTTTCACATATTTTGCAGGCTGCTGCAATTCACGTGGCAGGTCACAAGAAGCACATCAAGACAGCAAACACCTTGCTCCGTGCCACGGCTGCGCCCAAGCCACGTGCAAAGGGAAAGGCAAAGGCGAAGGCGTGATGGATGTGCGTGTTGGTTGAATGTGTAACTATATGTGTTAAGACATGGACTTCAGGGACAAACAGCTAGTAGTACGGTAGCCGGTGACGTATATGGGTTATCAAATTTGTGTGTGCTTGACAAACGCACATCCACACCAAATGCTGGGTGTGCTTATAGGAACTGGTGTGGCCATGTGCGTGCTGCGAATGGTAATCCTCGTATACACACCCAATGCTCAACTGAACCAACCGCGGCATCATGTGGTGTCACACCTCGATGTGACGTCGGCTGTCTCGAGGGCGCCAGTGCTACACGTGCATCATTGCGTTGAATTGTCAATCAGAAGCGTTTGTGTGATCAGAAAACCATGCGTTAATTTGCCGTGTACTAGGGCGACATTTAGGTTTCTAGCTGATTTGGGCGAGTTCACACGTTTTTGGTGTGACTTTCATGTGTAATCAGCCGCCTGATGGGCCGTTGAATCGAGCGATCGTGCAAATGGTGCCAATGGTAAAGTCAGTATACTGTGAACTAAATATAGTCAACACAAATGTGAATTCACCAGACAAGACAATTATCCTTGGTACCAAATAACAATTATCCTTGGCACCAAATAATATGGTGCCGCAATGTGCCGCACTTGAGCTCGTGCCAGACCTCAGCTGATTTTTGTCAGCTAGCCAACCGATGCTTGAGCTGTGTTGTGTGTGTGTGTGTCGTGTGTGTCCTGATCAAGCGCTTTCACACGATTCCCACAACAAGGCGAGTGCTGTGGACTGGCGTGATGCTTGGGGTTTCAAGGTATGCGTGAACACATCGCATGCTTTGGTCCGGGGGAACTCACACGATCCGATACGTGTGTTGGAAAAACGGGCGCTGCGTGAACGATTGACATGGTTTTGTGATGTATGTGGCGATCATGCATGGCCGGATGTGCGCTCTGCGATACATGTGCCGCCGATGCGTTGGCTTAAGAAATAGTTCGACACATATGAATCCTGAGCTTCAGTAGCTATATGCATATACCCACTTTCACTTAAAACTTAAGAGGTTGTTCGCCAGGACAAATATGAACTGCAATGCTGTTGACTGTTGCAAGTTGATCATAGGTCCACATGCGATTGCCATGGAGTTGGCTTCATGCTCAAGCGCCTCCGGACACTCAACCGCGGCGCCACACCGCCTGACAAGTCTTCAAGGGGACTCTCATTGAAGGCTAGGGCGAGTGTTTCGGAGGGCAAGATTGATGCTGAAATTGGTGAGCGCTTGTCTTATGATTTGGCCCTTCAATCGATGTAGCAAACGGCGTCTGGTCGGCGTGTCAGCCAGGAGAGCCCTATCCTGTGCGTCGCTGCGGCAGAAGTGGGAAAGGGGTCTGCAGCTGGATTGGCGCAGCGGTTTGCGGCGGCGGCCGTCGAGGAAGCTGGAAGCCACAATGTGTCACACAGTGTGCCACTTACTTCGTCGGACAATCGTTGGTGTTGACACAATTGCGAGCAGCTTAGGGTTTGGAGCCGGGATTTTTTGTGGGTGTAACGGTTGCGTTCACCTAGATTTGCCGCGAGCTCAGGCACACGATGGGCTGCTAGACTCCTTCGTGCTCGGGGCCGTGGGCACTGCGAGCAATCTCTGCACACGGGCATGCTCAAGTCTCGGGACGAACCTCAGCTCAAACATGCATGATAGCTCTGACTTTGTTGTTTTCTCAGAGTCGCACTTTGGTAGGATTTTCAATTGACATCGCAAATATATTGCGCTTGATGCCATGCACTCAGGATGAATGCGTCAAATGCAGCCTGACCTACGTGATGTTGCCCTTTGTGGACGTGCGTGCCCGGAGGCGCCACAAGCTCTTGACGAAGGGCAAGGCAAAAGCAAGGGCAAAGGCAAAGGCAAGATCAAGGCACGCCACCATAACTAAGGATGGTGCAGCCAAGCCGAAAATTGTTTGGCGGGAGTGGCCCGTGATCAGCCCGATGGAGTTCTGCCGGGCGCTTTATGATGCCAATTTGTGGGAACTGGTGAGCTTTGGCGGCAGTATATTTTTTGGGCACGTGACGTTCCATGTTTTGGAATCCAGATCAACCATGTGTGGTTTGTCAAGAACATGGAACTTGTTTTTGTGTGGAACGATGCTTGCGCAAGTTGAGCATTGCACACAGTCGCTTGCCACGTCGAATTGTTTTTCCGATTGGACGGCCATCAATTTGTTTCGCCAAATTAAAACATGGTCTTTCCGTAACACAGCACATGTCTCTCGAGCTGCGCGCGCAAGGACTGGCGACACCGACTGGCGGAGCTTCTGGGAACAAGCTCGCAACGAGAAGTGGGGGCCGTCCCTTTGCCACAACATATGTCAATTTGCAAGTTTTTTCTCACGTGTGTCAATTGAAGCCCTTGATCTAACATATGGTATTGCCCAGTTGATGAAACGGTCTTGCGTAGAACATGTTTGCCCCCAAGGACTTTTTTAGTACTCGGGTCACCAAACCAATCTACAGTCGTCCAGGTCGCATCCAGTACAAAGCTGGTGCGAGCGTGATCGAGCTCGCGCAGCTGTTTGCACTTTGCACGGGGATGAAGGAGAAGGAAAACGCCGGAAGAACATCTTGATTCTGAGCTTTTCCCCGCTGGCGACACATGGGGCGCACTGGCGGTCGAAGATCGTTTTCGCCGACCCTTGGCTGACATGCGAACACTCCTGCACGCATGGTTTTGCACGCACAGGTCACACGCGAGCGCCCCCTTCTTTTTTTTGTTTAGACATGTCCTTGTACCAAGGTAATCCCCAGCCATCTTCACGCGTTCGACGGCGCATGCAACCTCACGGTGCAGCACATGCAGCGCCACATAGTGCGGACCGTATGTGCCATTTGAGTTTCGATCCATGTGTGTTTCAATTCCGTGTTACACATGTCATTGTCTCGTTCCCTGGCGCAGGATGTTCAACGAGCTTGCTGCACCACCAGCAGAGGAGAGATTGGGTGGCCACACCCTTCACCTCGTCGCCGGAAAAGGTGACTGGAAGTGGAAACGTGAATTTTTGTGTGAGCCCCGGCATTATGGCCGAGCTGATGGCATTTGCCGGCGCTGCTGCTTGGCTTTCAAGCCGATGGTTGAAACAACCTTTTGACGCTTGCCGCAAACAAGAGCATGCATTCTGAATCCAAGGCTACGCGGGTCGGCATGATCGCCCATGGACAGACACGGTGCAGTGCGCCTGGAACGAGCCGACCGAGGTCGCGGAGGCCGTGATCAGTGGCTGCTTGTCAGATATGGTAATGGTACCCCGTTGCCCAAACATGTACGTATTAATACTGTGCGGCTGATCGATAGGCTTAGGGTTTGGGCTGCTGTCGGCTGTCACCCCAGTGATTTTTGTGGTTGGGCGGCCAGTGCATTCATCCAAGGCGTTGGTCAATCCATCGCGCTTCTTGTCAGCAGCCATAGGCGTATGTCACCAGACACATGGACCATGATGGATTTGAACTTCGCTGTGTTCAAATCTTAAAGACCCTTGCAACGCTTTTAAAACCAATACGTCTCAACAATTTGACGCGGACATTTTGAATATCAGTTGTTTTGAGCATCACACCCAGCTGGTCGATGGATGCTGTCATGACGATCGGCACGTGTGCGCTTGGTTTTATGAATGGATGCCGCCAAACAAGAAACATGGTGCAGTACGTATACATGTGCTCGAGTTTGATTGGGTGGAGGCGGGAGAGGAAAATGAGGCGGCTACCATGGGCTGGCTGTATATATGACTCATTGAAAATGAGCTCGGCAAAGCAGCCAAGGCTGTGGGACCTGCGCGGCTGGACTCCAGAAATGGAGTGGCCAGATGTGCTCCACGTGGTGTGGCTGGGGATTGGCCGGGACACAGCAGGGACAATTTGCATGTTGGCTGCGAGGTGGCTGCCCAAGTTTCAGCACATGAAGACCTACGACGATCGCCTGCACGAGCTGACGCTGGGCTTGTGGGACTGGTGCAAGCGACATCGCTTGGACACCAGCGGCGTGGAGGAATTGTTGCTGCAAAAACTGGGCGTTGAGACAGTGTCCCTGGACTACCCGCTTGGGTACAGCAAGGGGTGGGCCAACAAAGTGTTGCCGTTTAGCTGCATTATCAAACAGAGGGGTAGATCGATGCATGTTTTCATTTGTGTGCATTTGATTACAAATTGAGTACTGAATTGAGACACTCAGGATTTGCTACCTGGCACACTTGCTGGCTGACGCTGGTCAGGAATTGGCAAAGCACGTACATGGTACGTTTTGACGCACCCTGCTGTTACAAAATATCAGGCATATACCTGGACCCTCCTATAAGTATGCCCTTGTTGTGCTGTTTGGGCCAAAGGCTCCTTTTGGGGCAAACGACACATTTTTTTTGCCTCAGTGCATGTTTGCATAGTTTGCTGTTTTGCGAAACCGGGATGAAGACGAACATGCGACGTTGCCCGACCCAAAGGCGACATTCCCCGACCAAAAAACGACATTTGCCGACCACGGTTTGGCAAGATTTTGAAGCAGCACTTTTAAAAGGAAAAGGCCCTTTTTGGAGCAAACGACACAATATATAGCTTTTTCAGCAAACGGCTGAAAAAATGCACACGATGAGCTTAGGACACCGATGTGCCGGAGCTGGCCTACGCAAGTGTCATTGTGTGGGCGCTCAACGAGTGGTCCATGCAGGTGGATTCTGCCGGGCTCTGGCTGACACAGGAGCAGCGCGAACGCTCCAGACAGTTCTTTGCCAGCATTATCAGAACTTCGTTTGCGTGCGGCGTCTGCAATTTTGGCTTTTCAGTTTTCTGGGCGTGCGTGGTTGACTCAGGTTGGGGATGTTGTATGCTCAAGCATACATGAAGGAGGCTGCGGCCTCGCTTGAGGCAGGCATGCCTTTGTACAAGCTGCGCCTGAAGTTTCACTCATTCTTGTGTGAATTAGTTCTCCGTGAGTCATTCCTCAATCCAAAGTTTTTTTCATGTTTTGGAGAAGAGGACCTAGTAGGTAAGGTGTGCGGTGTAGCTAAGGGAGCTGTACATGCTGCTAGCCTTGCGAAACGCATTTTGCAAAGACGCCTGCTGCGACTGAATGCGGAGTTGACGCAGGAACGGATGGGCTGGGAAAAAAAGAGCTGGTGGATCGATGCAACAATGGTGTATTTGCATTATGCCCCCAACCCCTCTACATATATTACGTTTGGCGAAACACAAAGCCGTCAAATTGTCAAGGACTAATCTGTTGATCGATTGAAATTCATGTTTTTCGGCACACGCACTGCTCTGAGCATGCATGCAGTACGTACTGTGATGATCAAATAATCAATTTTGTTCTCGAAGTAAGATCCCACCTAAAATATTTGACGTGTGCGCATTTAAATTTTATATGGTGGTGCGTTTTGTTTGCATCCGGATACACGTATATCTACGTACACTATAGTTGTTGTATGATCCGCAACGTGTATCAACAGCACGTTTTGTTATGATGTGTTGCTTGCTTCTGGCTGGTCCGCCCAACGTACGGGTGCTGGGTTCGGTTTTTTATTTTTAAGTACTGGTTCGCCCAACGGGTCTGGGGAGTTTTTTTTTAGTACTGGTTCGCCCAACGGCCGGGGGAGTTTTTTTTAGTACTGGTTCGCCCAACGGGTCTGGGGCTTTTTGGCTGGTCTGCCCAACGGGTTTGCCTGTCTAACTGCCCGCGCCTGCCTATATATAGCGTGCTTGCTTGCTCTCGATAGCAATTGCTGGCTGAACTTGCTTGCTTGCTTTGCTTTGCTTGCGTTGCATTGCATTATTGCTTTGCTTTGCGTTGTTCGCTTTGCTGTTGCTTGATTGATTGCCTGCTGCGTGGTTAAATTTGTCTGCCGGTTGTTGGTTTATTGTTTGTTTGAATTCGTTCGTTCGATTGGTTGTGATTTTTGGCTCAAGGCCGTGTGGTCTACCGGTGTGTGCCGGCAAGCCCCAGCTGACGATACTGTCATAAACTTTTTATGCTTTTGGCTGTACAGTTTTTTGATCTGAGGCCTCTTTTTTCTGGTATCAGGGCCAAAAAACGGCACGGGACGAAACTCCAGGTATGTGCTATATACTCTGTACGCGCGAAATCTGTACTATATGTGCTATATAGGGCCATATAGCACATATAGCACATATAGCATGGACCCGGGGGAGAGTGGATGTTCAGTGGCTTGCCTTGTGAGATATAGCACGTATAGCACGTATAGCAAGGAACCCGGGGGACTGTGAGGGTTCGGCGGCTTGGTGCCTGCCCGGCATAGAAGCCCTGCCGAGCCCGCGCCAAGGTCGGGATTCTTCCCAAGGAAAAAATTCCAGTCCTCCCGTGGGGGGAGGACTGCAGCACGCTTTTTTTTGCCAATGGCTGCGAGGCCCAGCTGCCCGGCATAGCCTCCCCGGCCGCGCCACCTGCCCGGCATCGGAGCCTAATTGCTTCAACATGTGCCGCGCCACCTGCCCGGCATCGGAGCCACGCCAATCCTGTTGTGGCCCCAGGATTGCTCCCTTCAATCCTGTTGTGGCCCCAGGATTGCTCCCTTCAATCCTCCACGCGGAACTCCACGCGGGGCAACTCCGAAAAAATGGGACATGCCTGTTTCCAGTTCCGAACTCCACGCGGAACTCCACGCGGGGCAACTCCGAAAAAAAGGGACATGCCTGTTTCCAGTTCCGAACTCCACGCGGGCAGCCACCAAAAAATGGTTGGTGCCTGTTTCCAGTCCGAGGCACTTCAAAAGCACAAGTGCCACTTGTGCTTTCGAGCATCACATTCCTGCCCGGCATCGGAGGCTTCGATACCTAGCGCGCCACATTCCTGCCGCGCTACCTGCCCGGCATCGGAGCCTCCAAATTCCAGTGGTCCTGTGGGGGGACAACTGCCTAAAGTTTCGGCGAACCTGCCCGGCAGAGCCGCGCCAGCCCGCCGACATGGAGGCACGCAGCTGATGTCTCGCACCAACTACGAAGCAGTGTCCGATTATGTGGGAGACTGGCTCCATCGTGCGCAGGTCCCGCGATTGACCGGCGAAATCGGTCAAATCAAAAATTGAGTCACATCCGAAAAACCCCTGGCGCGGGCCTGGTGCGGGCTCCAAGACCGAAGCCGCGGAGCCGGCCTCGCTCTCGCTCTCAAGGTCACCCACGGACTGTGACACGTGCGGAAACTTGTGCCGAAGAGGGGTTGGTGTGTTTGACACACCAACAAGCGGCGACGCCTGTGAGGGGGTGTGTCAAACACACCAACCCCCGAATCACAGAGGAAACTTCTCCGAACGGCCGGAACGCCACGAAGGACCTGTGAGGGCGCGCTGCGAAAGTACAACACCCCTGTGTCGTTATGAATTCGTATAACACCTACTCCTAAGAAAACATGTTTGAAGGACCTGTCACCGGCAACATCCCGGAGGTCCTGGACAACGGAGAGGTGACTGACGGCACGCACGTCACCGCAGGGCAGCTGGCCCTGGCTCTGACGCCGTACGCTCAAGTAACGGACCTGGCGGTGAACACGGCAGCCGCCGGCAACAACGCGGCGGCCATCCAGTCCCTGGACGACCGAGTCACCGCAGCGAGCTGGCCCGGCAATTGCTGGCCACGGCGGCGGCCCTGGCCACCACGGACGGACAGGTGGCCGCGCACGGAAGCAGCATCGCCGCGCTGCAGAGCTCGCTGACCACGGGCCTCTCCAACAAGGCAGACCAGTCGGCCTTCGACGTGCTGGAGGGCGTAGTGGCCACGAAGAGCACCCCGGACGGCGTGGACCTGAAGCTGTCCAACTACAGCACCACGGCGGCCATGAACGGCTCCATCGCCTCGGCCAACAACGCCACGCTGGCCACGGTGGCCGCCAACTACGGCCTCAAGACGGTGGTGGACCAGCACTCCCTGGACATAGCGGCGAGGATCACGCCGCTGGAGGTGGACACCAAGGTGGCCAACGCTCTCCTGGGGGCCGTCACCGCCGCGGCGCTGGCCTCCGAGCTCGCGAGCAGAGACGCCTCCATCTCGGGGCTGCAGGCCTCCAAGGCGGACGCCAGCGCCCTGACCGCGTACGCCTGCAGTCGGCCGTCGACACTTCCTCCGAGGTGGACTCTAAGATAGCGGCCGCTCTCCTGGGCGCCGTCACCACGGCAGCCCTGGACGCCGCCCTCCTCGGCAAGGCGGACGCCAGCGCGCTGGCCTCCCTGCTCTCCACGGTGGACGGACTGGACACGCCGCTGGAGGTAGACACTAAGATAGCAAATGCGCTGCTGGGCCTCGCCACCGAGGCCTTCGTCGCAGCCTCCGCGCCACACATACAGAGAGTGGAAGGAGTTCCATGCCCCAAACCTGGTTCACGACGAAGACCATCACCAGGCGCACTTGGTGCAAGAGAGACTGTACCACGGAGGGCTACCGGCGTGTTGCTGCTCCTGAAGCTGTTCAAGACTTCAGTTCCACGCAATCTTCGGCTTTGAGTATGACACCGCAGATGTTGAGTGCGATTCTCCGATCTTCGGATGCCTCTGAATTCTCTGTTGATCATCTTACTCGTCTTCAGGCTGGGATCTGTCAGCAACTGTCAGAACGCGCACGTCAAGCGTCCCAACATCCAGCGCATGTATCTCGTGGAGTTGCGCCACCTGAATGTATTGGGGTCGCTGATTTAAATACACCTGCGGGTCAATCAGGCAGCTCTACCAACAAGGCGCAGCCCATCTTCGAGCTAGGTGAAGTATAAACCGATGCATCTTGATCATGACATGAAAGAGTGTCACCTTTGCTCTTGCTTACTTGTGTGATTGACCGGTTGTGCATGGTTGTGCATTGTGACTGTTTTCTCGCCAGCTGGGTCAAAGCCTGCGGTACGCCCTGTCCTTTACTTCAGCATGGACACAGATGATGTGACTCAAACGTCGGCCAGAACTGACGAACAGCACCTCCGTCTGGCAGGACCAGGAGTGGGTCCGGATCTACACTCCGGGTCAACTTCAACAGTGGCGCCCAGACCCGCCCTACCAGAGAACTTGTTTCGGGAGTGGAAACGGACAACTGAGCATGTTGACGGAACTGGTGAATCCAGTCAAGCATGGACAATTCGGCGGACAATTCGTGACTGGCAACATCAAGGTTATCAACGGGTTCTGTCTCGCTTGGAGTCCTTCTCCACCCATCATCACCCTGATCCATCATTTGCTGATGTACAACATCCAGACATGATCCGGGTCGAAGAGATGTTCACCTATGCCCCTCCCATTTCTGACGGTGATCGCCCGACAGCTTTGCAGCTTCCGCCTGTCTTCTATGGCGGCACACGTCTTGCTCATCTTGGAGATCTTTCGTCCCCGTCTTCTGAGCGGCCTCGTGCGGAGCGTGCAGTTTCGCGCTCTCCCCGACGCAGTGGATATTTTGGTAGACGTTAGAATTGATGAGCCAATTGCGTGATCTTCCGGCTGGAACAAAAGATTTTCGCCCCTCGCTGAGGGGCGTGTGTGTGTGCGGAGTGGCAGAAAACCCTGCCACCATACAATAAAATTTTTCCCGCTGCAGGGGGACCATCCATTTGCTGTGTGCGATGGTCCAACGAAGCGGCCACAGCAAATGCGGATATCGAGGCTGATCACCTCGACGTACCTGCGCATCTCGTGTGATTCAAAGTCCTTTTGGCCCGTTGTTTCTCTCGCTGTGTGTGCTTCATGTTGAATTTGTAACGTTTTCGCTGCTAGACGGAAACCAAGTGACTGCAAGCCGAACCTGCACCTACTCGAGACTCATGAGTTGTACTCGAGACTCATCAGTTGTACTCGAAAGATTAGAACCCTCCATCTGGAGTCTAAGTGTGTGTGTGTTTTGTTGTGTGTGCGCGCGTGCAAGCAAATGTTGAGCATTTTGCATTTTGCAACCCAAATTGGAAAACCGGCAACCCAATGGGGCTGGCGGTTTACGGTGTTGAAGCCAAAAGGTCACGCATCAAGGACAGCGGGATGATGTTCTGAACGCTTCTTGCTTCCATCTTGTGATGTATTTTTGTGTGGAAGACGTGACCCATTTGCAACGCCACCTACAAATCACAAACAGTGTCACAAACTTGGGGTGCATTGCTCATACCGTCGAGCCCGGTATTTAGGTTATTCGGGTGCACATGTTCCTGTCTTGTTTTCGGGTTTGGTCTGATTGAAACTCTCGTTGTTTGTTGAAGATACTTCCATCAACACAGCTTGGGTCTTGAACATTTTCGCGAAACATAGTCGGCCTTGGGCATAGTACATTGTTCAAATTTTGCTGACACATGCAACTCTCGGGAAGCTTGAACATTGCTTGATGTGGCAAAGCTCAACTGCGCTTCAAAAGGCCTTGTTGTGCTGGTGCTGTTTTTGGGATCAAGTTCCTTCGACGGGTTGAAGGACGGTTGGTGGCTACGTCTGTGGACCATTCGGCCGTGGCCTTTGGCAGGGTCATGGAAGCATGCAACAAACTGGTGAAGGGATCGTGTTGCACCGCCAGGCAAAGTATCTGTCTCCAGAGGGGCCCTTTGTGGAAACAGGAACCTGTCCCCAGATTGCCCTGCAGCTGGTGAGGTCCGGAGCATAAAAGCTCCAAGACCGAGCCGATCTTCAAAGCATGGGGCTTACTTTTGCAACCGACGCGTGCCTTCGCGTTCGCAAACAGCAAGGATCCTGTTTGGAGGCACATGTGATGATCAGTTGATGCAGGTGTCGACAATTTTGTGCAATCTGGCATGCGGTTTGCAACGCCGAGGCTAAGATGCTGGTCATCAAGATGTATGCCATTTCTCTTGCTTGCTTTTACGCTTGGCCCCTACTCCAGCAGTCTACTTGCCTTATTTGTCATGCTTGAATGACAACGATCTCTACAGTGCAATTGTTGGTTCAGTCGTTCTTTCTTGACCTTTCAGTGCGAGGAGGTTTATCCCTCTGCTTGCAACCTATGGCCAGGGAATGCCAGGGAAATGCAAGTGGGTCTTGCTTTGAGAGAGCTCCCACGTCGGTCAGGTCCTGCTCGATGCAGCTAAGATTCAGAGCGTTTATCCCAGCAGGGGATCCACAGAAGGCGCACAGTGGCCAGGGTGTTGAGGGGGCAGGGCTGAATGGCTTACTGGGCAAAGCGAGAAAAAGGGCAAGGTGGCAAGCTTCTTGACCGATTCCAAAAACGTCAGAAGCCCAGGCTTTTGACTCCATTGCTTTTCAAAAAAAAGTCCGCAACCCTGACGTTTTGCCCGGCCCCTTGGTTTTGGTGTTGTCGGTGGCAGGCGGGACCTACCTGGTGATCAGCGGCTCCGGATTTATGATGCCGGTGGAGGCATTCGGGGCAATTGCAAGATTCTTATTCGTCGCCAAATAAAGGGGACCACCCAAAAGGGTGTTTTCCTTTTGATTTCCCACACCCACATGAAAGGGCATCTTCAAGAACTGCACATCCCCATTCGCACGGGGAGGAGTGTTCTCGTTTTCTCATTTCGCAGCTGTGTGGTTGAGTTGTGATGCGATGTGATCAGTCACTATTTGTTGAAACATACGTGTTGGATGGTTTTGCCTTTCTCTGGCTGCTCAAAGCGGAGCGTCGTGTTTGGGTCTGGTCAAAAGCCATCAACAGCCCGCTTGAAGTTTGGACTTGGTGGCATGTATTCCGGAGGAAGTTGTTTGAATGGTTTTGTGCAGTTTGCCCCAAAGCATTGGGAGCTCGTGCCAGATGTGGGTGCTGGCTCCAAATGACAGAACCTCGAAATGAGTAGTTTTCCTCTGAATTCCAGTTTCAACCACCCCCAAAAAGGGAACCAGAAAGCAAGACATCCCTACGCAGTGCTTTTTGAACAGGCCAAATTGTTTGACCCAGTTGAGATTGGCCGACATCTGGGGTCCTGAGTCACTGCAGTCTCCGCATCGTATCATCAGTCATAGTTGATGTGCACTCACAGGTGAGGTTAGAAAAGCAGAGCCTGGCCCATGAACATGTGGGTGTGTCAAACTAGTGGCGAGTGGCCTTTCTTTGGACTCACTTGACTGCTTCGCTGGGAGGCGAACCCTTGGGACTCACAAGTGGTCTTTGCCGGGGGGCCCGAGGCGCAAAAAAGGGGGACGAAGGCCCGGGTTGAGAAAGGGGGATTTCTTGGGTTGCCCTAAAGGCGAAGAGCACTTCGGTCTCAGTTGCTAGAGACCTGCCTAAAGGCGCCCGTTGGTGGTTTCAACATGGTGTGAGCAAAGACCAATCTCCGGGGCCCGTGATAAAAGAAGGGCAGTTGAGCGCAACGAACACGTTTGCTCTTCTTGGTACCCATATCTCCAGATATGATTTACGAATTTGAAGTAAATTATCCTGAAACAACGAGGAATTCTGTTCGTAGTTTGATTCCTGTATCGGGACCCGAAGACCGAAACCCAGGCGGTTCCAACGCGTTGTGGCCGTTGAGGAACCCCTCTGCTGGCAACGAGTTTTGGTCCACGCAGGCGTTCCAGTGGTGGCAGTGAGTACATCCCGGAACCTCAATCAATGCCACCCAGTGACGTGGAGTCTGACCAGAAAGGGAGCCTTTGATGGGTTTCATGTTGGGAGTGAGATGCCCTGTTGGGTTGACCCATTGGTGGAGTTGTTTAGACTTCACAAATTCTTGTTAACAGGGTTTCTATTACGTTGTGAAGCCAGCGCCCAAAGCCACCATTGGAAATATTCGTAGGTGCTTCAACTACAATTTCATGTGTGTGTGTGTGTGCGCATGCTGAGTTCCAGTTTCACCCTGGAACAATTTGTTCAAAGCAGGGGCACACGACGTCTGCTGCCAATCGTTGCAGATGGAAGGGAACTGGGACGCCATGCAATCCCTGAACCGTTGTTGTCTGCTTTGCCCCCGTCGGTTGAAGTAAGTAGAGGGAAACCAACTCGGCTTAACCACAATGGATTTGCACATGATGCACGTTAGAGTCGAGCCCACATAAACCTTTATAACCATGTTGATAGCAGCATCAGTCAGCTCAGGTTTTGGTCATTGCCCACGCCCCCATCTCAGGTTGGGGCCAAGGCGTGCCACATCCTCGCGCACTACACCTCCTCCACGCAGATCGCCGGGCGCTCGGGGCGCAGACGCTGAACTGCCTGGCCAGAAGGATGGTTCTCCTCGGAACCTCCCGCATTTTTTTCAGAGAGTTGGAGGTACTGTACTACAGAAGTGGTGGTACCAGAAGTCCATCTTTTGTTTGGTTCGTGGTGGTTCTTTTGAAGGCCGACGGTAAAATTTTGGTCGGCCGGATGCCTGCGCATGAGGTGTGCGAAACCTCGCCGCACGACTTCACGGCGGAGAGCTCCGGGCGGGGCTTTGGGAGCTGCATTCGGTGGGTTTCCCTTTGGCGAATGCGGCTTGCCACGTTCAACCTGCGCCAGGTGAGCCAGAATCCATGCCCGGGTACATGAAGTTTGGAGGGATATCAATCAGCCCTTTGGACTCTGTAGGATTTACAAGTTTCCACTTTCACTTGTTTAGCACGCACCAAGGAAAGAGGGTCCTCCAATTTCGCCGTGTGGACTTGTTTCAGCGCACTGCCCAAGATTGATTGGACAGCTTTGAGTGGAGGGTGCGTCTTTCAGGGTTCCCATGAACTTTTCGGCAGTTTTTTTTTTTTTTTTTTTTTTCCGGAAGCCTACATCGAAAGTCCCCGGTTTTAAATTACGACTTTTTGCTCCTGTCCGGCCTCGCGAAACGAGCTTCCTCCAAAGCCGCCAGGTCTCTCACTGTCAGTGTACAGATGTTTGGTGGCCTGGGTTTGGCCCGGCACCCAGCCGCGTCAATCTGGCCATAGTTTTCTTTTTCTTCCCATTTTGTTTACTTCCTTAGGTTCTCGTGGCTTTTACACCTCAGCAGCGGGCCCCAACATCACAAGCACCTTGTTTGTGTCCTCACTTGTGTTCTTGTACTTGTTTAGAGGGCCGTCAGCCCATCCTTGAGCGAACCCTAAATCCCACCCTAAACCACCACCAACCACCACTAAAGCTGAACCAACCTCAAACAAACCGCAACTCACCGTAAACCCACCCTAATGAAGCCTTAAACCTGCCCCAACCCCACCAAACAAACCCACTCTAAACTATGTATCCCACAAACCCACTCTAAGAAGCTTAAACCAACCACTAAACCAACCACCAGCCAATCCTGACCTTATCCTTAACTAACCCTGAACCAACCCGAAATACTTTCGTCAGACTTGGTCAACTTCGACTTGTGAAACCCATAATGAATCGTTCCGAAGAGGCCCTTCCTTAGACAAGTCGGTCTGCCAGGAAAATCACACGTGCGCAATCCATGAACATATATACTTGAAAGCATAGAGAATATTCTGCAATGGGTCAAGATTTAATGCAGAAATTGTTGTTGTTTTTCTCTGGGCAGTATTGCTGTGTTCAATTCCGGTGCGAACATGCTGTATTTTACAGCACGTTTGAACAAAATCACTCGTTTTGCACCAACGCTGTCAACATCCCTGGCATCGTTGTCAACATTCTCAGCGGTGGGTGTAGGGTTGGTTTAGGGTTGGTTTCGATTGGTTTGGAGTTTGCATAGATGGGTATATGCTCGCTGCTTAGATGGGGTTGGGCTGTGTTGTGGGTTTAGAGTTGGTTTGGGATTCGGTGGGCTTAGGGTGGGTTAGTTTAGGGCGGATTAGTTTAGGGACGGTTTAGGGTGGTTTAGAGTTGTTATAGGGGTTCAGAGTTGGTTTAGGATTTAGTGTGGCTTAGATTGGCTTCAGGTTTAATGCTGGTTTAGGGTGGGGCGGGTTTAGGTTCAGTGTGGGTCCACACTCAAACCAGGGTCAACGAGAGTTAGTGTGGGGGGACAGTCCCAATTAAGGGTAGACGTTTGTGCTTCCGCGCTTTGGTTATGACTCATGCGTCAAAACGAGGGGACGCCACGAGGGCGTCGTGTCCCTGCCAGCAAACCCAGCATCGTTGCATGTTGACCAGATGAAGGCGTGTTGTTTGGGGGGGGGGGAATGGGGGGGGAGGGGTAGTATTGTTCGATGTTGACGAGATGCAAGGCATCACGTACGTTGTTTGGGGGGGCGGGGAGGGGGGGGGGAGAGGGAAGAGGCGGGGGGGAGAGGGGGGAGGGGGGGGGGAGGGGGAGGGGTAGTAACGTTCGATGTTGACGAGATGCGTGCGTTTGGCAAATTAGCTGTTTTCCTATGTTTTTGGCCATTTTACGTTCGCAAACGCACGACGCCTGAGTAACGTCCTTCCCTAGTTTTTGCTGTGGCTTCCCTTCAAACTTGTTCCACAAAGGGCCCAGTCTTTGCAATGCTGCTGAGCAAATACAATTGGGCCATGCAGCCTTTTGGGGCAATCAGCTGGATTGCTTCATGTGCCCCAAGTCTTGATTGCGACTTGTTGTAGTGGTTTTCCACTACAGATCGATTAGGATTGGGGATCCCCGAGTGAGCCCAGGCGTCGTACACCTCCTTGAGCAGTGCCTTCCAGTACAACTGGTACGCGGCGCCCTCAGGGGGAAGCTCCAGAAGGATCCTCTGTTTGGTTGGGATTCGCCCCAACCCAGTTGTTTCCATTGCCCCTTTTAGGCACCTGAAGAAAATTTTTAAAAGGTACCCTTCAACTAAACAAGAAGGACGTGGAACTCTCAAAGATGGCTTAAGGAAAGCCGAGATGAAAGAAACCCAAGGAACCGCAGGGGAAGCCACGGACCGAAGGGCAAGGGGAACCAAAGCAAAACCAAAGTGAAACCGAAGGGAAATCGAAGTCACAGCCGAAGTGAAGCCGAGGGAGGAACAAAAGGACAATTCGACGTGAACTGAAGGGAAGTGAAGGGAAGTGAAGGGGAACCTAAGAGGAAGTCGAACGGGAACTGAAGGGGAAACCAAAGGGGAGCCAAAGGAAGCCGAAATGAAAGCGGATGGAAACCGAAGGGGAACTGAGCTGATTCAATTGCCTCCCTCGGGTGAGGTGTCCAATCTCGCTCTGGGCCCGAAAGATCAACATCTTTCGGATATATTTCCACCTGTAAAACACCCTGACACCTGGTTTGTGGACATAAATCCAAGAATGCGTTTCTGATGCTACACCAAGGGACCCTTGTCGAAGCGCGTAGGACACGCCCATGATCCACTGGTCGGACGGCTGGGGCGGCCAGAGCCCTAGACCCGAGAGAGGGAGAGGGAGAGGCTTGCCATTTTTGGATGTTTCCAGGGTAGTTGATGTCCGAGGACCTAGATGACGCTGACAAAAGCATGGTGCTTCTTCTGAATTCAGCAAGGCGCTGTCTGTGCTTAAATGTAGCGCATATTTGTTCGGAAGTTCGTGTCCGTGGTATCTTCCCGATGCTACCAAAGTCATGATGATGCTGCTGAGTTGAATCGGGCTCTGTTGTGCATATTTGTGGCGCATAACGGCGCAGTTGCAGTGTCATCATGCTTCCTGGCTAGCGAAGTTGAGTTGATTCGTTGCAGAAAATGATCCATCCCACCTTGCTGGTGCAACGTGTGTTTAATGCAGTTGGGGCCGAGGCTTTGGGGGCCCTCCGATTCTTGGCCACCACCCGATTGGCTTGAACGGGCTCTGCCTTGGGGGCCCAACGAAGGACCAACAGACCGGATCTACAATGCCCGGCCCAGGGACTGGTGGAGACGTGGTGCAGTTTGCAGGCAGGGGAGGGTGTGGAGGAAGCTCGGAGGGCGGGGAATCGGAGGGAAGTTCCTATTCTTCCCCCGTTTTGGATGGTGAGTGTCCTTTTGGTGGGGTGCAATGGGGGTTGATTGTGGTTCGGGGTAGCTCGGAGAGCAACTTTTCGTTTCAGGTGTTAGCTAGGCGGGATTGTCCGCGGCCAACCAAGTGGTTTCAATCGCTGATGAAAGAAAAGGAACTTGGACACTACACTGAGACAAGGAACTAGAATAACAATACTAACTCACCTAGACACGACAATATGAAGGGAGTAAACAAGACACAAGCTATGGATGCTCGCGTCCGGAGTTTTTCCATGGGTTCAATCGACTCTTGAAAAGACAACTTCAAATGTCAATACTTCAGAGCTCCAAGACATGCACGCGATAGAACCATACAATTAGATGCTGCTAATTTCATTGACAGGGGTGACGCATACTTCTCATTGCTCAAAAACTCGAGTCATATAAGCGATGCCCTTTCGCACCCCGTCCGCGGCTGTGGGTTTTTAAAGCCGAGGCGACGTGTATCCAGGGGCTTCCGTTGCGGGTCAGCCAGGGAGCCTCAGCTTGCGCCGGTCCTTGGACTGCACCGGCCATCGGGTTCCTTCTTGTTTCTCATTGGAATCATGAACGAGTGTTTTTCAAGAGATTCTCGTAAGTCAGGTTCTGGCAAAGTCCATTTTCCTGGCGACAAACATGGAAGTGCTCCTGGAACAGGAGCACCTGTTCCAAAAGAACATAAAGATAGTCCTTTGAGATCGGCTTGAATTTCAGTATTTGGTTGTCTTCAGAGCTGACCATATGTTCTTGTAAACCTTCGTCTTTGAAGATCGTAAAGATCGGTTAAGATGTCCAGCAGTGCATGGTCCATTTGGGAGGGACACGAGCGGACTCGCCAATTTTCCAGCGAAAACCAGGGGGAATCATGCGATGGTTTACCAGTTTCCCTTTGGGTGCCCTCCGGAACAAGGAACCTGACTGGTGGAAGTCATAAAAAGGGACCTGGGTGTTCTCAAAATGGCGGACCCCGGTTTGTGATAGCTTCAACGGTAAACCAAGATAAATCCACTCATTCCCCATTCCGATTTCAGGGGTCCCATATCTTTGGCGTTCGCTTGTTTTGAGAGGCACTCACACTGGTGTCGAACACCGCGCGGCTGGCCCAGGTTCGACATCCGCATCGGAGACGCGCGGTGCGGGGTGGACGAGGAGGCGGGGATCTGATGGGAATCTCCTGAAATATCAAAAAGAGGCCAACCGAAGCAAAGCCAACACTCAACTAGAAGGAACCCTATGGAACTTCAAAGAAAAGCCAAGGCGATGTTTGAAACCACCCGTCAATCGTACATATTGGGAACTTGGCTCGGGGCCCCAACCAACTTTGGCCTCGGCTGGTTTGCAGAGGAAGCCAGATGTAAATAGGGGCTCATCCATTTAGGAGAATACACCCAGGTGGGTGGCTTGTTTTGTTAGGGGTTCATCCAAGTGAGACAAGCCCAAATGATTGGAAGTCAGCATGAACTCATGCCAGGGGTCGAAGAGGGAGTCCCTTGCCACAACCTTCCCATGTGAGGTTTGGTCCACACGTTTTGTTGTGGAACTCACCAATCTAGGGGCACCCTCCCCATTGTTTCCAGGGATCCTTCTTTCTAGAAAACCTCCGGAATCCCAGAAAAAACGGCGATCGGTTTTTGGAAAGAACGATGGTTGAAAAGAATGGACAAGGAATCAACCCCTAGAAAAAAGCCCAGAAAAGTTTCGGGGCACAGCTGATTCGCGAACCCGTTGTCCACGCGGAGTTTGGCTCGTCTTTTGGGGTCCATGAGCCGGATGTCGGCACTGAGGCCATGCCTTTGACCCACAATCGCCGGAGTCAGAGCCTCGGGGCCTCAGGGCTTTGGGGCTTTGGGGGGGAGGGAATGGGCTGAGGTTGGAGGGGTGCGGGATGTTCTTGAAAAGGTCATGTTTCGGGAGACATGAGGCTGAAAAGCTGTTTGGAGGGGTGACTAGTTTTGACATATCCACGTGAGTCAAGGAGTCAATGCACCAAGGAAGGGGTGGGGGAAGCAGTGGGCCTCTGTGTCTGGGTGGCTTCCACATTTTGTTTCTAGCTCGGTTTCCAAATGGCCAGAAGGAGAATGAGCACTGATGGGGGGAGTTGTACCCTGTGCCTCCATGTATGTTTGTCCTTTTTGGAGAGTATGGTACCCTGGTTGGGCTTGTTTGAGCGAATGGACACCACACTTTTGCTTGAATCCCCCCCATTCGAAGACACCGTGTCTACCCTACCATCCATCAGGTTTTTGTCCGCCCCCAGCCATCCCAAGCCAAAGCCCGGTCTTCGTTTCGGAGGGCAGCAGAATGTTCGCTGAGGATCCCTGAAGCAAGTGCGGTGCACACTTCCAGACGATGAGATGTTGCTTCCGGGCTACTACAATGCAGCTTGGCAGAGTCGTTTGTCGCTTGGTGTTTACGGTTATTGCACATGATCAAGTCTTGCCGTAACTACATAAACATGTTAGAAGACAGTTACTTTTGTTTGTTTGTTTGTTTGTTTGTTTGTTTGTTTGTGTGTTTGCTTGCTTGCTTGCTTGCTTGCTTGCTTGCTTGCTTGCTTGCTTGCTTGCTTGCTTGCTTGCTTGCTTGCTTGCTTGCTTGCTTGCTTGCTTGCTTGCTTGCTTGCTTGCTTGCTTGCTTGCTTGCTTGCTTGCTTGCTTGCTTGCTTGCTTGCTTGCTTGCTTGCTTGCTTGCTTGCTTGCTTGCTTGCTTGCTTGCTTGCTTGCTTGCTTGCTTGCTTGCTTGCTTGCTTGCTTGCTAGTTTTTTGTTCGTTCCCTTTTTGCTTTATGATAAGATTGGGGCCAAGCCCAGCTGACAATCAATGGTATGTCGGGAACCTCGTGTTTCGAATCAAAGGTGGCTGATTGACACTTTCGTCCTTTTTTGGGTTTCCACTTGGGCGGGGCCTTTTCTTGCTTCTTCTGCAGCAAGCTCTGAGCTGAGAGGTGACCATCAGAGTTGGGAGCCGGCGGCTCAGGGGCTTGGTGCTTCCCAGAGGTTGCTGTGGACCACCCCCTTGTTTGGGGTCTGCGAAAGACGTTTGCCTTGTTGTTTCTCTGCCTATTCTTTTAAGGTTGTCAACTTGTGGGCCTTCTTTCTTTAAAGCAATCTTTTTGCCGGTGGCAGCAAAAGTTCAACCAAATGACACAGTGGGAGGATGTCCTGACAACCAGCACACTCGTATTATGGGGTGGATACAGACCAACCCTGTTGGCTTCCAGGTGAGCAGCGACCAAAATCATCTGGTTGAAATTGCTTCTGAAGGGTTGCAACAGCGAATCCGGCCTTTTGATGTCAGCCGGTTCAATCTCCAACTTTCCGTGGCCCCCGAAGTGTCCATGACGCAGAGCTTGCTCTCCGAGGCATTGACCGGGAAAATGGGAACTGCCCCAACGCCTTGTGCTTCCCCGAACTGCCCGAGCAGGTGACCGACCAGGCGAGATCGACAAATGACTGTGGGTCAAAACCAATGGTACCATGTTGAGGTAGGTGCATCACCCACTTTCGTCTATTTTAATCGGGATTGGGATGTTCACTGGGGGTAGGGGCTTTTGACCCATTGTGACAAATGGGTCGACTCTGTCGGTTTAGACATAGTTCAAGCTGTGGGGTCTCTGACCAGATATGCTCTGGGCGGTTTGGGGCAACTTTCAGGAGGGTTTTGGAGCTGATGCTGATGTTTGGAGGGTCTTTTTGGCTGTAAAGAGACATGCAAGGGAGAAACACCCGCGACCCTTGGCTTGCAGTACAAGTCAAGGCGCCAAATGGCCCTGCAGCCATTTGGGTCCCAAAATGGACAACTCCTTCATCTGATTGGTGTCCAGTCCATTTTGAGGAGAGACCCGAAAGAAAGGTTGAGGCATCCGCGCCTGGGAGCGAAGGCTGATGTCTGGAGATTTCCCTCGAGTGAAACCCCCGGCCGACGAGCCAGATCGCAAGTCAGTAACTTCTATCGTCTGGGCCGGGACTGATGTTCCTTTTTTTTGTTTGTTTACGTCTTTTGAAGTCGGGGAACCAACTCCAGAACAAGACCTGCCCACATTGTCGGCCTTGTAACTTGTTCAGCAGGTTGTGGCTGGCTTTGGCCCCAGGCCTTACAACAATACGGCCTTGGCCTGGCAGCGATTGTACCGGCCCTCAGATGCCACCAGGCTGGGAGTCTGGCAACGGCGTGGAAATGGTCTGGCCAGAGTGGGATCCGTCATCATGCGCGGTCATCAGATGGGCTGGTTATATTGCCACCATTGAGAAAAGCAGGCCGACATGATATTGTACACTATCAGGAGTTTGACTGCACATTCATATTTTGTGCTTTGCGCAGCATGGCAGGCTTGTTCAAGCTTGGTGCCAAGGTCTTGCCACTCTCTGTTGACAACATCGGCAAGCTCCACAGGTGCGAACAAAAAGGAACCAAGACAGGCTTGCTGTTGCCTTCGCTGACGATGTCACAAATCTCTGTGCGGCTCTTGTTTCAATTATCACCTGGCCGTTGTCAACTGCTGGAGAGCTTTGGTGCTAGCCCCTGTGTGGCCAGGGTCTGGGGCGGCTCGATGGATATCAAGCTGCCGGGCTGCGTTTGGCATATTTGGTATGTGAAGCTCCCTCCACAACAGCCTGAACACCTTCTCCCAACGAAGCACACAGAAGCTGTTTGGTATGGGGGGAGGCGAATTTCTATCACCGGACAGCGCTTTGTTTTACTTTGGAAGCTGAGTCGCGCCCAATTGAGGACTGGGGATCTCTACCACTTCACCGTCTATCCGCAGGCTTGCAAGCCTGCGCCGTTCGTTTCAACCAAGCGAGCCCCACAAGCAAGGCGTTTGTGGAGAGAATTGTCTGGCAAAAAGACGTTGGTAAAGCGTTCGAAAGTATTCGCCTGGAAAGTGGCAGGCAACTTTGTGCCGGAATGGCGATGGGCCCAAGGGCCCGAGATAGGGACCCTCGGGTTTTACTGAGCTCCAAGCCCTCTGTTGAGGGACACCAGAAACCATCCCCGGTCTGAATTACTTGGTTCGAAACGGCTGAGAAAAATTAACAGAACAGGGCATAGCAGCTTTTTTGGCCTGCGCTGAGCCACAATCAAATCCTGGATTTGGATGTCCACCCTTTCGAATCCTCCGAGGTTTGGGGTAGACCAAATCCTTGTTTAAGTCTTGTGGAATAAAGCCAAGGGAATAAAGCCAAGGGCCTTTCAACAAAGTTTGTTCATGAATGGGTGTGTATTGCAGCTTAGCTTCAATACACATCCTCCCACTAACATAGCACCTGTGGGAGGGGTACCTAGCTCGATTTCCTCTTCAAGGGGAGGTGCCGCTGCTCGGAGGGAAGGGAATCAGGTTTGGCTTGCACAAAGTTTTCCGAACATCCTGTTGAGAGCTTGCACGAAGTTTCCAAGTTTGGCTTGCACAAGACTCTCAAAAGCAGTTTCCGAACTTGGACGGCAAGGCAGAGGTCATCCTCTTGAAAGGCTTGAGGCCCCTTCGGCCAAGTCTGTGGATCTTCCCCGCTAGGTGGACTCCATCGAGCCCAGCGAGGGCGGCAGCTTTGGTGTGGCGCTTGGTGTCGCCGGGGGCCAGTTTGTTTTGAGGTCACAGGAGTTTTTGGAGCCGAAAGGTGACCCGGAGGTCAAAAAACCGGCGTTCTGGGGCTGGGAGAAACAGGGCTTCCTGAGGGCGAAGAAGCTGCAGGCGGTGGTTCGGAACACACACTGGGCGGGATGTGGCGAGAGTTTCCAACAAAGTTGGCTTGGGGCGCTTAGGGACGGTTTGGCTTGGGATGGTTTGCGGGGTAAGGCCAGTTCGAACGGCTTGCGGAAGAAGGCTACACCTGAATAGACAGTGCCACCAATGTGAGGTTCCTCAGGTGGGTTCCTTCTGCTCAAGTTATGTTTGATTCAGGGTTGGTTTGTGGTTTTGCTCGGGTTGTGGGAGTGCCGGGTTGCGGGTTGTGGGTTGCGGGTTGCGGGTTGCGTGGCGGTTGGGGGCGGGGGGCCTAGGGCGGCGGGGTTTCGGGAGGGGGCCCACGGCACTACTGTACCTATTTGAGCTTGTTTGAAACGACAACCGACTGCAGAGAAGTTATTTCTGAGGCTCCCCCATTCTGGGAAAAGCCTTGCGATTGGATAGTGTGTTGATTTGTGCTTCAAGCACGTGTCCAGGATTTGTGAGTGTGGCCGGCTTCCGTTTGTTTGGAAGCTCATTTTTTTTCTTCTCGACATCATCTGTTGCATGGGAGTTACCATAGTTATTTGAAATGGGGGGTGGCTCAAGGGTGGAAATAAGAACAGGCGTTCTCTCTCCACCTGCTTCTGTTTGCAAGCATTTGCCTGGCACAGGATTTTTTCGGATTCTACAGTCTGAATTCGGATGTCCCTGCACCTGAGAAAGTAGGACGGGCTTCTCTGACTCCATCTGGGTTCATTCGCAGGTGGCAACAACCTGACGCTCCACGGCACCTCCTTTGCGGCCTCCCGGCTGGAAGCCCTTCTGACCCAGATGAGCTCCACTGGTTTGTGGAAGACCACCTCGATTTTTATGTCCCCTAAGATTTTTAAGGCCTCCCGAATACTACTTTAGTCTTGACACCCAAAATCTTCAAAACTCGGCTGGATGTGCCATTTTATCCACTAGAAACTCAGATGCCATCAATACGAACCCCCCTTTAAAGGGACCTTCTGGAGGTTTTTAGGTGGGAGGGGACATCTTTGTGGACAAATAAGCGCCTATTTTGTATAGGAGGATCTTGGCGTTTCAAAGAGGAAGTCGGACTACTGTATGTCAAAATGCTGCGTCCAAATATGTTTCTCCCTGGTTTTGGAGGATTGGAATTGCGGCTCCCTAAGCAGCACCTGTGGGAGGGTACCTGGAAGACTAAGCTCGTCTCGCACCTCTTGCCAGGTGCGATGTGGGAGGGAGAGCACCCAAAGCGAATATGGGAAGAGTAAGCTCCTCTTGGACCTGTTGCCAGGTGCTATGTGGAAGGGAAGTATGCGGTTGCTACAGGGGAGAGTCCCTCGAAAATTGAGGTGCAGCCGGAGGCCAACGAGGTGACGGTGGGCGGGAAGACCTGTACCGTGCCGGCCCTGGGCTGTGGATCCGATCTTTCTTGGGACACCGAGGGTCAACCAACGGGTGACGTGGGGCCGCCGGGTTGTCTTTTGGCGGTGTTGCAGGGAAGCCTTTACGGGAGCTGCCCATTTTTGTGGCTCAAAAACCATAAGTGCGATTCCTTTCGTGCTGTTTTGGCGAGGCTTGATGACTTAGGTAGGCCGTAGCTTGCACGGGAGGAACGGCTTGGTTTTGAGTTGAGAGGACCCGAGGACCAGGACCTGAACACTCTGCAACCATGTATGCCTCAATGTTCACAACAGTTTCCCATTTTACATCCTTTCTCGGCCATTTTTCACGGAAAGGATTTCTGGACGAACAAGTGAGTCGGTTGACCAGAGCCCAAGCCGCTCCCCCCTGCTCACGCCAAGGTATCATGTTGTGTCACACCCTGATCAAGTAAGACAACTGAGAATCTACAACTTTCACGACAGACCCACCTGTACGATCCCTGCAAGAAGGTCAGCAGCCCAAACCCGGTATTGGCCTATATACTTGCCAAGATTTGCACGAGCCTCAGCCAAGACGGGATTCACATGAAAGCTTCTTTGCCGAGAGCGCGAATTCACCAGGTCATGAAAGCTTGTGCACAAAATCCTCTTCGCACCAGTTAGTTGGTTTATCTGAAAATGAGGATCTAATCCATTCCCAATTGGGGCATTTCCTCGATTTCAGAAGCGTTCGAACGATTTTGAGGCCTTGCGAGGGGTTATTCTAGGCGAAGTTGAAGGGACATGTCGCCCGTCATGGATGAAGCTTCGAAAGCTCGAGGTGCTAGAGGCCTCCGTGGACAAGCTGGTGCTCGGGTCCTCAGTTTGTGTGTGTCTCTTGTGGCGAAACCAACAGGACGAACCATCAATTTGTCCAATCGAAACCACAATGAAGCGGCATTTTTGAAGTCGCCCTAGTTGCGACATATGGCCAAAACTTTGAGGGTAAGTCCGAAGTCCGCTCGCTTTACTCTGCGTTGCAGCGGAGCTCCATACCACGCAGATGCGTCTGGTTTTACACAGCCATGGGGTATAAAAGGTGTCAGTGCTGGTTGCAGAGTCCTTCTACGTCCACTGGTTGAGAATACCAAGGCGTGCTGGAAGTACGTATTGAAAGGGGTAACCTGCGCTTGGCTGTGAACTCACGATTTCCGATGTTTTTCAAAGGGTCCAATCATAAATCATAGTAAGGCGGCTTGATGAACCAGGGGTGGACATAAGTGGTCGTACTTTGACAAACCCCTGGTTTCTTTTGATGTGACGTTTTAACATTTGGCAGGTTTCACATTTCATACCCCAAACAGGCTTCTGTATTTGCGAGGGTACCCTTTGTCGGTGGTGTAAAGGGACACCCAGAGGAAAACCAAAGCCATTTTGAGGCCCGCACCTATCCAAATGTCGCCTAGGTGTCGCCTGAGTGCGGATGAGGCAGCCAGCGCCCACTCCATGCGTGGGCACTGGACTCGGCGTCCCCCCCGAAGCAATTGGCGCGCAGTTTGTTCGACACTTGCCAGGCAGCCAAGCCTTTTTTGCATCTTCACCCTGTTCTTTCCTCGCCTTGTGGCAAACAGTGATGTTCTTTCCTCATCTTGCTGGACATGGTGGCGATTAATGTCGTTCTGGACATGGTGGTGATATTTAACCTGTTGAAAATGCTGGTTTGTTTGATTTCCTTGTCTTTCGGCAAGTAATGGTCGTCTCCCACAATTTGCGGATGGAAGGTTTCAGAAGACAATCACTTTCTGCAAATCGGCAAAGGGCCATGTGTCCGTCTTTCCACTTCCATGACGGTTGGAAAGAGGGTACCCCTCCAGAGGAGTGACAGACAAGAAGCTATGGGAGTTCCGAATGTTCTCAGTTTCCCAACTCCCCGATTTTCTCAATCTTCCCGTTTTCTTAATGTCGCCGAATTGAGAAACATCCGCAACTTTATCGACTTGCCCTTGCCCTGTTGCAGTACTGGGGTCCAAGAGCCGACAAGCCTGTCGAAAACTGATCTCCGTTTTTGATGATCCTGATTTGTTTGCTGTTTCATGTACTCCTAGAGAGGCTGGCCTTGAAACTCATCAGGCGGTGCCAGTACTTGTTTTGGTTTTTGCTGAAGGAGAGGAGGAGAAGAAGAATAGGGGACGAGAATACTAAAGAGAAAGGAGAGAAAGAGACAGAGACAGGAAGGAACACCGGACAACCTAGGAAGCCAGAAAGAGAGAAGCAAAGCGGGAACGAGAGAGAGAGAGAGAGGGAGAGAGAGCCAATGAAACCAAACGAAAACTGTGCAAGCAAAGCAGTTCAAATCAAGGCGATGACAAAAACAAACACAACAAAAGAAAGAGAGAGAGAGAGAGAGAGAGAGGGAGAAAGAAGAAACGAAGAAAAATACACGAAGAGAGAGGAAAAGACAATAAACTAAAACAAATTAATATATAAATGAAGAGCAGGAAGGAAGGAAGGAAGGAAGGAAGGAAGGAAGGAAGGAAGGAAGGAAGGAAGGAAGGAAGGAAGGAAGGAAGGAAGGAAGGAAGGAAGGAAGGAAGGAAGGAAGGAAGGAAGGAAGGAAGGAAGGAAGGAAGGAAGGAAGGAAGGAAGGAAGGCAGGAAGGAAGGAAGGAAGGAAGGAAGGAAGGAAGGAAGGAAGGAAGGAAATGAAGAAAGAAAGACAGAAATAAATACATAAAGAAAGAAAGAAAGAAAGAAAGAAAGAAAGAAAGAAAGAAAGAAATAAAGAAAGAAATGCAGAAAAGAACGAAATAAAGAACGAAGGAAGGAAGGAACCAAAGACACAAATGAAAGAAAGACATAAACAACGATATCTATATTTATATATCTATAAAGGAGGATGGGGGGGGGGGGAAGGAAAGGACAGGAAAGGAAAGGAACACAACAACAAGCAGAAATCAATGGACTAGCTAGAGAGACAGAGCAGTCTCAGCGAACGGTGAACTAAATGACGAGCAAACACAAACACATGAACAAATAAAGAAGAACATAAAGAAAGGCATAACACAGATAGTTACAAATATACTTCACAAAGGCAGACATGAAAAATAAAGAACATACATAGACATGTCAAGCAATAATCAAGGCAAACAGCATCGTAGAGACAGCGAAAGAGCAGGAACAGAGGCATAAGGATGAACATCACAGACAATAGAACATAGCAGCACGTAAAAGCAAGAACGAGCAAAGATGGAGATAGAGAGCGCGGGAGAGAGAGAGAGAGAGAGAGAGAGAGGGATGGAAAGAGAGAGAGAGAGAGAGAGATAGTGAGAGAGCGAGAGGGAGAGAGAGAGAGAGAGAGAGCGAGAGTGAGAGAGCGAGAGAGGGAGAGAGAGAGAGAGAGAGCGCAAGAGAGAGAGAGAGAGAGAGAGAATGGGAGGAAGGGAGGGAGGGAGGGCGGGAGGAGGGAGGGAGGGAGGGAAGGGGAGAGAGGAAGAGAGAGGGAGGAGGGAGGGGAATGAGAGAGAGCGTCAGACATGCAGAAACGTGCTGAGGCTCCTGAACTCAATCTATACCAGAGATAACAATAGCCGGCGGCGCAGGGTCCGCTCCCAAGCGCAGAGTGAGCTGCAAAGTCACTGGGGCAAAGCTTCCGTTTGGGCGTGTTCCGCTTGCTTTAGATCCGGGCATCAGCCAGGCGGGCCTGGCTATTCCCCATGTTTCGATAGTTATCCCCGCCATGTGCACCTTCTGCTTCATGATTTTATAAAGACGTGTAGCAGATGGTTGCCTGAGGGGTGCAACTGCAAAGCAGATGGAGCGTGGTTTGATAGAACGGTCAACATTAGATTTTTCCATCATATAGGGGCCTTCTTTGGACGGCGTGTCCAATGTACACGATGCCACATAAATGACTACCATCAACCTGAACACAGTCCCTACCGCACTGACCGGCACCTTCTGGTACCATGTGGGAAGTTCCACGCCTGCATTGCAGCTTTCGATTCGCCGATCTCGGTATGAGATCTTCGGGATGTAGCTGTGCGCCCCAATTCAAACGAGGCCCATGTCCATCCCATCAAAGGCCCTTTGGGATGCTGAAAACCCAACACCAATGCTGGGCAATATGAGGCGACTATGACAGCAACCGCTTCCCGGGCTTCCTAGTTTCCACAGGCCCGACGGAAGCAACTTCATGGCTTCCTCTGGAAGACCAAACGTGTTAGTTCCGAAGTTTGAGAGGGGCCGCATTGGAGGGGTCTTTTCCGGGGCATTTGTATTCTTGCAAGGGACTCCTGAAATGGGTTGCCCCTTGAAATGTACAGGGTGTGCCCGGTTGGACGGGGCGCTCTTAAAGTCTTAGCATCGTTCCAGGCAGTTCTCAGAAGGAGTTTCAGGGCAGCACCGGCATGTAGGTCGCATGTTGGCGAGCTTCAAGAAACTGGCCCCATTCCACCCTCATGGTGGGTGAAAGGGACACCGCCCCGTGTTCGGACAGAGAAACCGCTGGTTTCCGAGGTGTGGGCCATCAGCAGTGTGCCCGCGGTGGAGGACCCGTGAGGTACTGTGGATGGACAAAATTCATTTCGCACCACTTTGAAGCCATGGGAAACCATTTGTTTGTTGGTATTGACAGGGGAATCAAATCATTCTAGGACTTCTTAGGTGGTGCGGAATGGATTTCGTCCACCCGCAGCTTCTGCAGGGTTGAAAAAGCGGCTCATTGTGTCCTTTGGAGGCCGCCCTCTTCGGGATATGGAGCCCAAGGGAAGACTTGCGCAAGGAGAGCCCCTTTAGACTCGAAACAGGTCGCACGTGTTTTCGTTTTCGCTACCAGACGATTGAGTCTGTCAAGCTAAAGACCCGTGTTGTGCTCAACTTGCAAGGCCGCCTGCATGCAACGAATGGTTCATAGGGGGCTTGGCTTAGTGCCAGTTTTCCTGGTTTTTCAGTCAGCAAGTCTAGCTAGACTTGCTAAAGGTCGCGCAACGCAGCCGGATTGAGAGACTTGAAGAGTCGCAGCAGTCAATCTGCAAGATACTTTGTTTGACATCGACCTAGTTTCATGCAGTTTGTGCGTTTCGGTTGGGGATCCGCCGCTGGCTAACCAAGCCTTCTGTGAGGCCAGGGGCCGCTTTTAGATGTTGCCAAGAGGACCGGTTCCTGCTGAGCAAGAGCTTCCTTAAGGCCGGGGTCAGATATCTCCAGGACGCCCATTGAAATTCGAAGCCAAATGTGTTGTTTTTCTCCAGAATGGGTGGCTTCCCTTTTGGTCTTCCTTAAAGGATTCCCCCCAAAGACGGTACCCTCAACAAAAGGTAAGCAGGAAAGTTCTTGGACGTAAGCATAGTGAGGTGTGCAACATTTTTTTGGTTTGTTTCAAGGAATGACCTTTAGATTCATCTCCAGGATGCTGGGCTAGTTGAGACCAGCAAACAGTAGGGACACTGTTGCTGAGGTCAACCCAGCATTTGCAGGGGTCCCCCAACTTTAGCAGGCAACACTCACGACTCCTGCCTTCGTCTCGACGCAACAGCTCGTTTCTTTTCGCATGCCCGAGGCTCCCAAAGTGGAAAGTGAGCTTTCCGGGGATGGCCATTTTCCCACAATGAGCAGTAAGCATCGCGAGCGCGATGATCGCAAGGCCCATAGCATGTCTCACTGAGCTGTTTCGGCGCGCGCCGGCAAGGCAGAAGCGTTGCCTGTGGTTTGAAGGTATGGATTTGTCTCAAGATGTCTGGATCAATCTTGTGGTGGGAGGATGGCTCTGATTTTCCCTTGCTGGTGGCTCCGCTGCGATTCAGTCCACCCAACTCGAGGCCAGGGCGGCCCTTTTGCAGAAAGCCTCTAGTAGGACGTTCGCTCTCATCTCACTCTTTGGGTCTCATGCTCCCAATTGTTTAAGACACGGAGAAGCATACCTGTGTAAATGTACAAGTGTAGGATGTAAGTCCAGGTTTGTTTGCGGCACCTTTTGCATAGCCTTGTTTCAACACCGCATAACCTGTTTTTACTGCCTTCTTTTGAGACTTCTAGGTGACCGTGCACAGTCTCTCTTGCCGAACTGTGTTTGCCTTAAATTCTTGGCCATCCGTGAGGGAGACTTGAACACCATCGGCGAGGGCGGTCCCTACGATTTCGACACGCTGGCGGGCTGAGGGGCTGAGGGGCGGAACGGCTGAAGGGGTCGAAGGGCCGAAGGGGCTGGCCGAGGGTGGAAGAGGCCTGTAGGGCAAGGCATTTTCCGAGGCAGGACGGCAGGTACCAATGGGGGAACTGCTGTCAAGTGGAACCTAGTCCTAAATCGGATTTGGGGGAAGAGAGAATACGGGCGTTTTGACCAAGCGACCAATTTCTAGGGCCTTTTCGGGTGCTCGTTTCTTGCCTCACCGCTTTTCGTAGGGTCCATTGGACCCTGGGGATTCCTTTCCAGGCCGACCAGGCCATGCGGGAGCTGACTGGCTACTTTGCGCTGAGCCCAGTGCGGGAGCAGCCTTCGGAGAAGCAGAAAAAAACGAGACAAGGTGCAGAAAGAAGCGAGGTTTTCCATGGGAAGGCTAGCTGGGAAGAGAGACAGTGAAGCCAGGAAGGGGAAAAAGAAATGGAGGCCCTAAGATTGATACAGAGATGGTCAGCTGAAGCTGAACCCTGAGTTGCGTGATTTCTGGTCGAGTGTGGGGATCCCTCGGGAAACGCACACATGGTGTGTCTGGATGTGGCATCCGGGCATTTCAGGGATCGGGTTGGACTATTTGTCGGAGCTGAGTTTTTCTTTTGGCTCATAAACGGGCAGTACAGGTTATATGCGCATATGTGTCAAACTCGTTTTCATGGTGGTCTCTAGCCACTCAATCTTTTGTGCATGCTGGTTCCATTATGTTGCGTCGTATGTTTCTCTTTTTGTTGTATGCATGATTTTTCTCAAAGTTTCTCGGAGTCGCGCTGGAGTTTTCCTCCGCCGGGCCTGGAACAGTCTGGTGTTTTGATCTGGGAAAGGAGAGACGGGTGGAGTGGAGGGGGAATTCTGTTCACGGAAAACCGTTACGAAGCCAAATCATTTGTAAGGGGTCCCCTATTGTCATACCTCCAGGATGCATGTGCAAGAGTTTCCGTTGCAGTATCTCAGCCTTGCACGTGGGGCAATGAGACGCAAAGGAAGCTTTTTGATTCAGTGGTAGGACTTTGTGTAAGGGGCTATCTTTTCTGGTGTCATGGCTCCTAGCTGGCATGGGTGTTGCTCTGCTGGAAGCGGTGAGGTGCCGCCGCTATCGACGAGCTACACCTTCTATATCTCAGGCAAGTGTTTTGAGCCGTCCTTTGGGGTGGTGTCATTTTCGGAAGAGGAGAGTTTCCCAACAGGGATTGTGGGCTAGGATTGGCCACCCTTCAGTTCTATTCAGCCCATGCAGACAATGAGTCATATGCGCCATTTACTTTGAGTAAGCTGGGAAACTCTCACCAAATCACAATTTGGACACGGGGCCACTTTCGACATCTAATGTCATTGGGGGGAATGACGGAAAACACGCAGTGAAAATTAGCCACGGGCGGTATTATTGTCCGTGGTTCACATGGGTATGTGTCAAACCTGGGGACGATCAGAGGCGACTGCGGGAAGCCCCGCTGTCAAGAGATCCCCGACATACACACAAACACCGGCATGTTGTTCCATCTTGCTGCATGGAGAACACTGGCCTGGTCGGCATCGATTCATATGCACGTTTGTAAAAAAAAAAACAAACAAACAAACAAACAAACAAACAAACAAACAAACAAACAAAAAAAGCAACCAGACCCTGGTCTCCTTGATAGCGGTTTAAACCATGTTTGAACAAGGGAGAGTCTTTCAGAGCATGCAGGGGCCTTGTGGAGTTGGTGAGGGCCATGTGGCCAAAAAGGAGCCAGATTCGACCATACACATTGTTGTGATGGAGTTTTTGTCTCTCCGATTTGGACGCCCCATTGTCTGAGCGATGGTTGGCTCCTTACACATCAGTAGGAAGTTTGCATCGTTACATAGTTATAATGTGTTTTTCATGAACCTAAGAAACCAATCAACTTCCTTTGACTTTGCGAGATCCGTATTGGGATCTGGGTCTTTTTGTCCGTTTGTGAAAGACATCTAGGCAGGATTGGGCTTCCATTCCAACTGGTTGTAAGGGGGTCCCCTTTTGAAATTGGGGTCAAGAGTTCCAGGGCCTTCCAAATCGGAATGGCCGGGCTTTCCGCCAAAAGCTGCTATGGTCCCATGCTGTCCGCGCGACAGGAGACGATCGGGTGACCCTTGAGCCCGTGGCCCCAGTGGTCGCTGATGTCGCACTCGTGGGATCGTAACCATCTCTTGAAGAAGGCGCCGCATGTTAATTTTTCATGGCGGGGTCGCGGTGGAGTGTGGCGCTATGGTGAGCTAAACGGGGTGCCGCGTCCAGGGTCGACACCTTAAAGCTGTTGAGCATTTGCTCGCCTGAAATCAGAACGTTTTTGCCCAAATTGCCCCCTTTGTACTTCCAGGGACTCCAGCCTTCAGCCATTTCCTTCAGCTGCCCGGGCCCGCGCCCGCGCTGTGTGCGCGTCAGGCTCGGAGAGACACAGGGCACGCCCAACGAGACGCTTCGCATGATTTGCAGCTATGATAGCTGGGTCCGGGGCCTAGAACTCCGCAGCCTGAGGTCCGCCCAAGAGGTGCGTTTAGCAGGGGGGGATGTGGAGGATCCTGCTAAACAGAGGAATTCCCCCAATCAAGAGCGCAGTCTCCACTAGAAGGGGGAAGCGCCCCTGATTTATGCGGCTGTCCAGATTCATGTGAAGATGTGATTAGCAGAGTTCGGTTTGAAGTTCAAGTTGGGGGGAAGAAATCCGTACTGCCAAGATGAACCCATCCCAAAATATCTACGTACAAGTTGAAGCTTCAGCCCGCGAAAAATCCACGCGAAATTCGCCACTTTTATTTGCTCAAGATGTTTGCTGCTGTTTCCTGTTGGTTTTGAAGGATCGATTGTCACTGCTGAACGCCTTTCTTAGTAGCCATGAAGCAAATGGATGACGCATCTTTGGGGGTCGTTTTGTTGCCAGTACTTCGGGGCGACAGCTGCGGCTTACTTTGGAAGTCCAGGTCAGTGATTTCGACGGTCTAACACTGACATCTCGTCGGCAGAGATGGGAGTACCGTCCACACCAAGCTATAAACCTCCAGAGTCCGAAAGGAATATGGCACTTCGGCTGTTGAGCTCGCTGCGAGGTCTCTTCTGGCGACTACGCGAAGGTGAACCCCCAAATTTGGCTGGCGGCTGAGTCTGTCGGATTGATGCATCCTGTGGAGCATCTCGCAAAAGCCAGTTTGATCCTGGCTTGGTTCCTGACGAAAGTCAAAAAGGCCGGCGCATTTTCACGGCCGGCTTCTTTCAAAGGGCTTGCTGAGGAGCCTGTCGCTGCAAAGTTTCACGAAGACATGCCAGGCCGGAAGACCGTGACGAAGCCCACGATGGGGTACCCTACCCCCCCCACCCCCCGGCCCCGTCCCAGACACACCAGTCCCCCGTCCGGAGTCTCGCGCGCGCGACGTCTCAGCGCGCGAGGTTCTATGGCGAGGACCTGT
Source organism: Effrenium voratum (assembly GCA_963377175.1). NCBI lineage: Eukaryota > Dinophyceae > Suessiales > Symbiodiniaceae > Effrenium > Effrenium voratum. The sequence continues at coordinate 120,384 of CAUJNA010003337.1, forward strand.
CCACCCTGCCGGACTTGACAGGCTCGGGTCGCGCCAGGGCGGTTTGGTTCCAAGTAGGATGAAGCCCAAAGGCACCTGGGGTGCTTTGGGAAAGTCCGTGGGGAAAGACAACAGCTCAAAAGGGTACCATCGACAGGGTGACAATCCCTTGAATGGCGAAGTTGTCATGGTTGTATTGTGCCAAGAGTCCAACTCGTTTTGACGCACGCGAAAAGTCGATGTGCAAGGACCCACGAAGAAGGTCTCCGAGCCCGTCTTCCTCTCTGCCGGGATGTGAGGAGCTCAAGGTTTCAACTTGGGTTTGAGTGCCATCGCCCATGGCAAGTGCCCATGTGAAAGACGGTTTTCACGCCGTGTTTTTTGTTTTTTGTTTGTTTGCTTCTCAGCATTTGTTATGTTGGAACATCAAATTCTAGTTGGATTCACAAACTCCTTGAATGTACATCCGTTTTGGGTTCAAACGTCAGCAGGGCCAAATTCTTTGGTCAATTCAAGGAGTCTTTCTCATTTTTGAGTGGGTTGCCGGGGGGGAGGTGGGAGATGCGATCGCACAGGTTTTGGCATCGGCATGGCACAAACACAATGGATTTGCTCATATGTCCCCTTTGCCTGTCCAATGTTGGGGTGCGGGAAATGGATGTGGGACGCAAGAGCCCTATGAGCCCTCTTGCCTACAAGCCAGCTTACATCTCCAGAGAAGAGAATGAGCAATCTCGATCCTTAGTCCGCCACGTGGTTGGCAAGAAATTATCCTGCATCTTTCTGCAATGCGCACCAATTCCAATGTTCGGAAGTAGGCTATTTGGGCGATTCTGAGGAATATGGCCTCTGACTTGGAAAACATAGTGAGCACATCCTTTTCGGGAGGGCCCACAATTTGTGGTGGCTGCTTGTTCAGGGAAACAACGTGGTCAATTCCTATTCTGGAAACACATGGCCGCTCAGTTCCCCCCTTTTTGAACCTCAAGTGGTTGAATCCTTGCGACCCACGCCAGCAAACTGCAAGTTTTTGAAGTGATATTTGTCAACATCAAAAGGGTTTCTCTCGGGTTCGGGAACTTAAGACGGTGCTCCAGGCTCAAGGTCTCTCAGGGCTTTGGCTGTGATGGGCGCTCAGAGGGCTCTGGGATGGCGGTTGCAGAGGAGCCGGAGGCACGCGCGGAGCGTTCGGCATGCTTGACGTGCGTGGAGGTCGCTGGGTAAAGGAGTCCCCGAAATTGGTGAGACAAGAATGCTTCTTGCCATGCTTGATTCCTTGGCTCCCCTTTGGCTGGGCAACAGCAAATGCTGCATTCGTTTTGGTTGCCCAAACTCCAGCGAAGACCGCTGCTTTTGATCTCTCGGATCGATATTCGTCTCTGCCCAAAGCCAAGCTTGTAACCTTTTGCTGTTCCTCTGCACTTTTCTCGCCCTCAAAGTAGTGGTCGTGCGGGGTTTGCTTTGAAGCGTCGCAGGGAAATCACTCCTTCGGACTCCACTCGTTTTGGCGAACTGGTTGGTTTAACCAAGTCCCGAAAATTCCTTCCCTTTTTGGTGGATTGAGCCAGTACAGTTTTCAGGGAGTGTCCTCTTGGGGAGCTGAAGGAGGAGAGAGATTTAGGACCTAGGAGCCAAGGGTATACTCCGGTGCGGCGTTCGGCAACAGCATCAAGGGCTTGTCTCAAAAGCGCAAACCTTTGTCTTGTAGCGATTGACCACAAAGCACTCACCACCCAGGGCCCACCAGCTTTTTCACCACCCAACTTTCCCACACAAAACCCGAAATTGTCCCAACCCTCCAATTGTCCCAAAGCCACCAAAGACGCGCGCGCCGCGCTGTTCGCGCGGAGCGGTCAGGTGTCGTCCACGCTGTCCCTGGGTGCAGCGGCCACCACGCTGTCCGGGCTCTGGAAGTTGAGGCGGTCCAGCCTCTCGGGCGCCAACCTCGCCTTCTCCGCGGTCTCGGTGAACCTGCCCAAGCTGGACGCCAAGGCCAGTGGGAAAAGGGGGGGTAGGGGGGGGGGAAGGGGGGGGAGAGGGGGGGGGGGGAAAGGGGGGGAGGGAGGAAAGAACCAGGGCCACAAAGGGGAACATGAAGCGGTGGTTAGAAGTTGGATGTTGCTAGGACAAGAACGAGTCCAGCATGTTGCTTCGATACTTGCACTCAAGGGCAACCCAAATGAGGCTGACGGAATGATAGGGTTGCAACAGGTGACGGTTGCAGCCGGTGGCACAGGCTTGGGGTAGACTTAAGCCTGGTTGAAACTCAGCTGAGGGCGGGAGGGTGCTCACGTGGGAACTGAGAGGTGGCCAGCACAGTGCAGAGCGACAAGAGCTTGAACCGCCACTCGCAGCACGTGAGCACCCACAATGGGATCCACCTGGTTTCCACGGAGAGGCGCAAGGCGCTGCTGTCCACCCTGGAGGACAGCGACAGCGGCACGGGGGGTGGGGTGTCCTTTTTGGTGGTTTTGCTAGAAAGACAGATGGCGATTCCTGGTTTACCATTTTTGTTGGTTTAATCATCTACCAGGGAAACCCATCTATTTCCCCTAAAAGGACACCTATAGGCACGGGGATGCGCCTTTTGGAGACAAGATCTCAGCCTTTTGGCAGCCAGAAGGTGGCTTTGATCTCGTTGCTTAGTCTGTCAGAGCATTTGGGAGGTATGCTTTGCTTCCGCTTTCGGAGATGGAAATCCATCCCATCTGCTTTAATTATACAATTGGAGAGGTACCGAAGACGTGATGTTTGGCGCGGCCTGCAGTCGATCCCTCGAATTCGGCAAGTGAACCCAACCAACCAACTCGCAAATTGCAGACCTTAACATGCGTTGATCGGATTGCTAGCAGGCATTGACATCACCAATCACCACGTACGGGCCTAGGCCTAGGCAGGCTTTTCTCGTGTTGCAACCTTGCTGAAGATGCACATGCCAGTCTGAGTTCCACACCTGATCATTGCGGATCCTGAGCATTTTGGGCTGTCCAATTTTGAAGCTTGTGATTCTTTTCTCTCGCAACCATGCCGTCCGCTGTGGAGAATGCGGCCCTGCTGTTCGGCGGTGCAGTGGCCGGCACGGCCCTGACCACCGCCTTCGTGGCGCCTGGACCTGTGGCACAGGAGGCCAAGACCGGGCTCCGTGCGTCGGGCTACTCCCGAGCCTCGCAGTCCTCCAGCTCCGGCATGGGAGCCATGGCCGGCATGGGTGCCATTGCGGGCCTGGCGGCGGCCGGGGTGGCTGGCAAGCGCGCGGGCAAGAACCGCACCTCCATGCAGGCGGTGGGCGTGGGCATCAACGGCTTCGGCCGCATCGGGCGTCAGGTGGCGCGCATTGCCATGAAGGATCCCGAGACGGAGTTGAAGCTGATCAACGCCAGCTACGACGCAGACTACTTGGCGTACATGATGAGATTTTGTCCAGACCGAGCATGCCTTTTCGTGTTTGGAACTTGTAGTTTCTTATAGTAGGGGGTTGCCATACATTTCTTAGTTGCCATCTTTTTCTGCACGCTGGTTCTGCGTCAACCAAAGCCAGGAAGTATGACACCATCCACGGCAAGTATGACGGCACTGTGGAGGTGGATGGAGATTCCTTGGTGGTGGACGGCCAGAAGATTGCGCTGTCCCACACCCGCGACCCTGCCGAGATCCCCTTCGCTGAGCATGGCGCCGAGTACGTGTGCGAGTCCACGGGAGTGTTCCTGACCACTGAGAAGGTTCAGGGTCACTTGAAGGCTGGCGCCAAGAAGGTGATCTTCTCCGCCCCTGCCAAGGATGACTCGCACACCATCGTGATGGGCGTGAATCAGGACACCTATGACCCTTCCATGGAGTGCGTGTCCTGCGCCTCCTGCACCACCAACGGCCTGGCGCCGGCTGTGCGTGTGCTGAACGAGAAGTGGGGCATCAAGCGAGGCCTGATGACAACCTGCCACGCCATGACCGCCTCCCAGCCAACTGTGGATGGCACCTCCAAGAAGGACTGGCGCGGTGGCCGCGCAGGCCCCGGAAATATCATCCCCTCCTCCACTGGAGCGGCCAAGGCTGTGGCAAAGGTGATCCCTGACGTGAAGGGCAAGCTCACTGGCATGGCCCTGCGAGTCCCGACCATCGATGTCTCTGTCGTTGACCTTACCGTCGAATTGGAGAAGGAGACGACTTATGAGGAGATCTGCGCAGAGATGAAGAAGCGATCCGAGGGTGATATGAAGGGCTTCCTTGGCTACACCGACGAGGCGCTGGTGTCCACCGACTTCGAGACTTGCCCCATCTCCTGCACCTTTGATGCCAAGGCAGGCATCATGCTTGATCCCACCTTCGTGAAGGTGGTGTGCTGGTACGACAACGAGTGGGGCTACTCATGCAGGGTTGTGGATTTGATCAAGCACATGGCCGCGGAGGATGCCAAGGCATGAGAAAGGCAGCATAGCTTAGGGAGGTCAAACGTTTAACCTGAAAGTAGAGTCCCATCACTTAGTGATGTTTCTTTCAGTTTTTCCATTTTCGCGAACTCTGCCTTCTTTCTGTGGTGGAGTGCCAGTGAGCAAAAGAGAGCCATTTGCATCACACGCCGGGCTGCTATATGTGGCATTTGCGCCGACGATACAAAGATGTGCCAACCGTGCACCCCTCTCACGCACATGGAAAACCACCTGGAACGGACACTGTCAGTTTTCATGTTCATTTGACTGAGGGCATATGGCGTACAAGAGTCAATCTCAATCTTGATTATATAAGTGTGGAATTACCATGCTGATTCATTAGAGGGGCTCTCTTTGCAATGCATCCCTTCCAGATGTTTGTTTCATGTTGGCTTTCCTTCTTCAACTCCCAAGATCGGCGTGCAAATGAACCATGTATATCTCTCGTCTATCTATGTCGACTTCTTTACCCACATGAGCACAGATGTCAATGCTTGATCCCCGAAATGTCTCAGCATTTTCGGCTGTCCAATTTTGAAGCTTGTGATTCTTTTCTCTCGCAACCATGCCGTCCGCTGTGGAGAATGCGGCCCTGCTGTTCGGCGGTGCAGTGGCCGGCACGGCCCTGACCACCGCCTTCGTGGCGCCTGGACCTGTGGCACAGGAGGCCAAGACCGGGCTCCGTGCGTCGGGCTACTCCCGAGCCTCGCAGTCCTCCAGCTCCGGCATGGGAGCCATGGCCGGCATGGGTGCCATTGCGGGCCTGGCGGCGGCCGGGGTGGCTGGCAAGCGCGCGGGCAAGAACCGCACCTCCATGCAGGCGGTGGGCGTGGGCATCAACGGCTTCGGCCGCATCGGGCGTCAGGTGGCGCGCATTGCCATGAAGGACCCCGAGACGGAGTTGAAGCTGATCAACGCCAGCTACGACGCAGACTACTTGGCGTACATGATGAGATTTTGTCCAGACCGAGCATGCCTTTTCGTGTTTGGAACTTGTAGTTTCTTATAGTCGGGGGTTGCCATACATTTCTTAGTTGCCATCTTTTTCTGCACGCTGGTTCTGCGTCAACAAAAGCCAGGAAGTATGACACCATCCACGGCAAGTATGACGGCACTGTGGAGGTGGATGGAGATTCCTTGGTGGTGGACGGCCAGAAGATTGCGCTGTCCCACACCCGCGACCCTGCCGAGATCCCCTTCGCTGAGCATGGCGCCGAGTACGTGTGCGAGTCCACGGGAGTGTTCCTGACCACTGAGAAGGTTCAGGGTCACTTGAAGGCTGGCGCCAAGAAGGTGATCTTCTCTGCCCCTGCCAAGGATGACTCGCACACCATCGTGATGGGTGTGAACCAGGACACCTATGACCCCTCCATGGAGTGCGTGTCCTGCGCCTCCTGCACCACCAACGGCCTGGCGCCGGCTGTGCGTGTGCTGAACGAGAAGTGGGGCATCAAGCGAGGCCTGATGACAACCTGCCACGCCATGACCGCCTCCCAGCCAACTGTGGATGGCACCTCCAAGAAGGACTGGCGCGGTGGCCGCGCAGGCCCCGGAAATATCATCCCCTCCTCCACTGGAGCGGCCAAGGCTGTGGCAAAGGTGATCCCTGACGTGAAGGGCAAGCTCACTGGCATGGCCCTGCGAGTCCCGACCATCGATGTCTCTGTCGTTGACCTTACAGTCGAATTGGAGAAGGAGACGACTTATGAGGAGATCTGCGCAGAGATGAAGAAGCGATCCGAGGGTGATATGAAGGGCTTCCTTGGCTACACCGACGAGGCGCTGGTGTCCACCGACTTCGAGACTTGCCCCATCTCCTGCACCTTTGATGCCAAGGCAGGCATCATGCTTGATCCCACCTTCGTGAAGGTGGTGTGCTGGTACGACAACGAGTGGGGCTACTCATGCAGGGTTGTGGATTTGATCAAGCACATGGCCGCGGAGGATGCCAAGGCATGAGAAAGGCAGCATAGCTTAGGGAGGTCAAACGTTTAACTTGAAAGTAGAGTCCCATCACTTAGTGATGTTTCTTTCAGTTTTTCCATTTTCGCGAACTCTGCCTTCTTTCTGTGGTGGAGTGCCAGTGAGCAAAAGAGAGCCATTTGCATCACACGCCGGGCTGCTATATGTGGCATTTGCGCCGACGATACAAAGATGTGCCAACCGTGCACCCCTCTCACGCACATGGAAAACCACCTGGAACGGACACTGTCAGTTTTCATGTTCATTTGACTGAGGGCATATGGCGTACAAGAGTCAATCTCAATCTTGATTATATAAGTGTGGAATTACCATGCTGATTCATTAGAGGGGCTCTCTTTGCAATGCATCCCTTCCAGATGTTTGTTTCATGTTGGCTTTCCTTCTTCAACTCCCAAGATCGGCGTGCAAATGAACCATGTATATCTCTCGTCTATCTATGTCGACTTCTTTACCCACATGAGCACAGATGTCAATGCTTGATCTCCGAAATGTCTCAGCATTTTTGGCTGTCCAATTTTGAAGCTTGTGCTCCCTTCTTGCAATCATGCCGTCCGCTGTGGAGAATGCGGCCCTGCTGTTCGGCGGTGCAGTGGCCGGCACGGCCCTGACCACCGCCTTCGTGGCGCCTGGACCTGTGGCACAGGAGGCCAAGACCGGGCTCCGTGCGTCGGGCTACTCCCGAGCCTCGCAGTCCTCCAGCTCCGGCATGGGAGCCATGGCCGGCATGGGTGCCATTGCGGGCCTGGCGGCGGCCGGGGTGGCTGGCAAGCGCGCGGGCAAGAACCGCACCTCCATGCAGGCGGTGGGCGTGGGCATCAACGGCTTCGGCCGCATCGGGCGTCAGGTGGCGCGCATTGCCATGAAGGACCCCGAGACGGAGTTGAAGCTGATCAACGCCAGCTACGACGCAGACTACTTGGCGTACATGATGAGATTTTGTCCAGACCGAGCATGCCTTTTCGTGTTTGGAACTTGTAGTTTCTTATAGTCGGGGGTTGCCATACATTTCTTAGTTGCCATCTTTTTCTGCACGCTGGTTCTGCGTCAACAAAAGCCAGGAAATATGACACCATCCACGGCAAGTATGACGGCACTGTGGAGGTGGATGGAGATTCCTTGGTGGTGGACGGCCAGAAGATTGCGCTGTCCCACACCCGCGACCCTGCCGAGATCCCCTTCGCTGAGCATGGCGCCGAGTACGTGTGCGAGTCCACGGGAGTGTTCCTGACCACTGAGAAGGTTCAGGGTCACTTGAAGGCTGGCGCCAAGAAGGTGATCTTCTCCGCCCCTGCCAAGGATGACTCGCACACCATCGTGATGGGCGTGAACCAGGACACCTATGACCCCTCCATGGAGTGCGTGTCCTGCGCCTCCTGCACCACCAACGGCCTGGCGCCGGCTGTGCGTGTGCTGAACGAGAAGTGGGGCATCAAGCGAGGCCTGATGACAACCTGCCACGCCATGACCGCCTCCCAGCCAACTGTGGATGGCACCTCCAAGAAGGACTGGCGCGGTGGCCGCGCAGGCCCCGGAAATATCATCCCCTCCTCCACTGGAGCGGCCAAGGCTGTGGCAAAGGTGATCCCTGACGTGAAGGGCAAGCTCACTGGCATGGCACTGCGAGTCCCGACCATCGATGTCTCTGTCGTTGACCTTACCGTCGAATTGGAGAAGGAGACGACTTATGAGGAGATCTGCGCAGAGATGAAGAAGCGATCCGAGGGTGATATGAAGGGCTTCCTTGGCTACACCGACGAGGCGCTGGTGTCCACCGACTTCGAGACTTGCCCCATCTCCTGCACCTTTGATGCCAAGGCCGGCATCATGCTCGACCCCACCTTCGTGAAGGTGGTGTGCTGGTACGACAACGAGTGGGGCTACTCATGCAGGGTTGTGGATTTGATCAAGCACATGGCCGCGGAGGATGCCAAGGCATGAGAAAGGCAGCATAGCTTAGGGAGGTCAAACGTTTAACCTGAAAGTAGAGTCCCATCACTTAGTGATGTTTCTTTCAGTTTTTCCATTTTCGCGAACTCTGCCTTCTTTCTGTGGTGGAGTGCCAGTGAGCAAAAGAGAGCCATTTGCATCACACGCCGGGCTGCTATATGTGGCATTTGCGCCGACGATACAAAGATGTGCCAACCGTGCACCCCTCTCACGCACATGGAAAACCACCTGGAACGGACACTGTCAGTTTTCATGTTCATTTGACTGAGGGCATATGGCGTACAAGAGTCAATCTCAATCTTGATTATATAAGTGTGGAATTACCATGCTGATTCATTAGAGGGGCTCTCTTTGCAATGCATCCCTTCCAGATGTTTGTTTCATGTTGGCTTTCCTTCTTCAACTCCCAAGATCGGCGTGCAAATGAACCATGTATATCTCTCGTCTATCTATGTCGACTTCTTTACCCACATGAGCACAGATGTCAATGCTTGATCTCCGAAATGTCTCAGCATTTTTGGCTGTCCAATTTTGAAGCTTGTGCTCCCTTCTTGCAATCATGCCGTCCGCTGTGGAGAATGCGGCCCTGCTGTTCGGCGGTGCAGTGGCCGGCACGGCCCTGACCACCGCCTTCGTGGCGCCTGGACCTGTGGCACAGGAGGCCAAGACCGGGCTCCGTGCGTCGGGCTACTCCCGAGCCTCGCAGTCCTCCAGCTCCGGCATGGGAGCCATGGCCGGCATGGGTGCCATTGCGGGCCTGGCGGCGGCCGGGGTGGCTGGCAAGCGCGCGGGCAAGAACCGCACCTCCATGCAGGCGGTGGGCGTGGGCATCAACGGCTTCGGCCGCATCGGGCGTCAGGTGGCGCGCATTGCCATGAAGGACCCCGAGACGGAGTTGAAGCTGATCAACGCCAGCTACGACGCAGACTACTTGGCGTACATGATGAGATTTTGTCCAGACCGAGCATGCCTTTTCGTGTTTGGAACTTGTAGTTTCTTATAGTCGGGGGTTGCCATACATTTCTTAGTTGCCATCTTTTTCTGCACGCTGGTTCTGCGTCAACAAAAGCCAGGAAATATGACACCATCCACGGCAAGTATGACGGCACTGTGGAGGTGGATGGAGATTCCTTGGTGGTGGACGGCCAGAAGATTGCGCTGTCCCACACCCGCGACCCTGCCGAGATCCCCTTCGCTGAGCATGGCGCCGAGTACGTGTGCGAGTCCACGGGAGTGTTCCTGACCACTGAGAAGGTTCAGGGTCACTTGAAGGCTGGCGCCAAGAAGGTGATCTTCTCCGCCCCTGCCAAGGATGACTCGCACACCATCGTGATGGGCGTGAACCAGGACACCTATGACCCCTCCATGGAGTGCGTGTCCTGCGCCTCCTGCACCACCAACGGCCTGGCGCCGGCTGTGCGTGTGCTGAACGAGAAGTGGGGCATCAAGCGAGGCCTGATGACAACCTGCCACGCCATGACCGCCTCCCAGCCAACTGTGGATGGCACCTCCAAGAAGGACTGGCGCGGTGGCCGCGCAGGCCCCGGAAATATCATCCCCTCCTCCACTGGAGCGGCCAAGGCTGTGGCAAAGGTGATCCCTGACGTGAAGGGCAAGCTCACTGGCATGGCCCTGCGAGTCCCGACCATCGATGTCTCTGTCGTTGACCTTACCGTCGAATTGGAGAAGGAGACGACTTATGAGGAGATCTGCGCAGAGATGAAGAAGCGATCCGAGGGTGATATGAAGGGCTTCCTTGGCTACACCGACGAGGCGCTGGTGTCCACCGACTTCGAGACTTGCCCCATCTCCTGCACCTTTGATGCCAAGGCCGGCATCATGCTCGACCCCACCTTCGTGAAGGTGGTGTGCTGGTACGACAACGAGTGGGGCTACTCATGCAGGGTTGTGGATTTGATCAAGCACATGGCCGCGGAGGATGCCAAGGCATGAGAAAGGCAGCATAGCTTAGGGAGGTCAAACGTTTAACCTGAAAGTAGAGTCCCATCACTTAGTGATGTTTCTTTCAGTTTTTCCATTTTCGCGAACTCTGCCTTCTTTCTGTGGTGGAGTGCCAGTGAGCAAAAGAGAGCCATTTGCATCACACGCCGGGCTGCTATATGTGGCATTTGCGCCGACGATACAAAGATGTGCCAACCGTGCACCCCTCTCACGCACATGGAAAACCACCTGGAACGGACACTGTCAGTTTTCATGTTCATTTGACTGAGGGCATATGGCGTACAAGAGTCAATCTCAATCTTGATTATATAAGTGTGGAATTACCATGCTGATTCATTCGAGGGGCTCTCTTTGCAATGCATCCCTTCCAGATGTTTGTTTCATGTTGGCTTTCCTTCTTCAACTCCCAAGATCGGCGTGCAAATGAACCATGTATATCTCTCATCTATCTATGTCGACTTCTTTACCCACATGAGCACAGATGTCAATGCTTGATCTCCGAAATGTCTCAGCATTTTCGGCTGTCCAATTTTGAAGCTTGTGCTCCCTTCTTGCAATCATGCCGTCCGCTGTGGAGAATGCGGCCCTGCTGTTCGGCGGTGCAGTGGCCGGCACGGCCCTGACCACCGCCTTCGTGGCGCCTGGACCTGTGGCACAGGAGGCCAAGACCGGGCTCCGTGCGTCGGGCTACTCCCGAGCCTCGCAGTCCTCCAGCTCCGGCATGGGAGCCATGGCCGGCATGGGTGCCATTGCGGGCCTGGCGGCGGCCGGGGTGGCTGGCAAGCGCGCGGGCAAGAACCGCACCTCCATGCAGGCGGTGGGCGTGGGCATCAACGGCTTCGGCCGCATCGGGCGTCAGGTGGCGCGCATTGCCATGAAGGACCCCGAGACGGAGTTGAAGCTGATCAACGCCAGCTACGACGCGGACTACTTGGCGTACATGATGAGATTTTGTCCAGACCGAGCATGCCTTTTCGTGTTTGGAACTTGTAGTTTCTTATAGTCGGGGGTTGCCATACATTTCTTAGTTGCCATCTTTTTCTGCACGCTGGTTCTGCGTCAACCAAAGCCAGGAAATATGACACCATCCACGGCAAGTATGACGGCACTGTGGAGGTGGATGGAGATTCCTTGGTGGTGGACGGCCAGAAGATTGCGCTGTCCCACACCCGCGACCCTGCCGAGATCCCCTTTGCTGAGCATGGCGCCGAGTACGTGTGCGAGTCCACGGGAGTGTTCCTGACCACTGAGAAGGTTCAGGGTCACTTGAAGGCTGGCGCCAAGAAGGTGATCTTCTCCGCCCCTGCCAAGGATGACTCGCACACCATCGTGATGGGCGTGAACCAGGACACCTATGACCCCTCCATGGAGTGCGTGTCCTGCGCCTCCTGCACCACCAACGGCCTGGCGCCGGCTGTGCGTGTGCTGAACGAGAAGTGGGGCATCAAGCGAGGCCTGATGACAACCTGCCACGCCATGACCGCCTCCCAGCCAACTGTGGATGGCACCTCCAAGAAGGACTGGCGCGGTGGCCGCGCAGGCCCCGGAAATATCATCCCCTCCTCCACTGGAGCGGCCAAGGCTGTGGCAAAGGTGATCCCTGACGTGAAGGGCAAGCTCACTGGCATGGCCCTGCGAGTCCCGACCATCGATGTCTCTGTCGTTGACCTTACCGTCGAACCATTGCCAGGCTTAGCCTACCTTTTTGACTTTTTCCTGTTGGGTTTCCATCTTTTTTTCTTAGCCAACAACAAGTTTAGCTTTTTGCGGGGGATCTAAGTCTGGTCGAGGAATTGGAGAAGGAGACGACCTATGAGGAGATCTGCGCGGAGATGAAGAAGCGCTCCGAGGGCGACATGAAGGGCTTCCTAGGGTACACGGATGAGGCGCTGGTGTCCACCGACTTTGAGACCTGCCCCATCTCCTGCACCTTTGATGCCAAGGCCGGCATCATGCTCGACCCCACCTTCGTGAAGGTTGTGTGCTGGTACGACAACGAGTGGGGCTACTCATGCAGGGTTGTGGATTTGATCAAGCACATGGCCGCGGAGGATGCCAAGGCATAAGTATCTCCAATAGGTGAAAGGTTAGTTGAGTGGCTCGTTTGGCAACCAAGTTGCCAGACTATTTTAAGTTCTCCGAAATTAGTTTCTGCACCACGGCGAGACAGCGCCGGATAAAGTGCCAAAGCTAAGCCCCCAGCTGTTGTAGTGTGATTCAATGCTTTTCCCACTTCAACAATCATGGAAGTGGAGAGGAGGGTTTGAAGGAAAGACCACCTTCTCGACTTCCACGATCGATTTGGCCATTTGCAACATCACCTTTTCCACCAGACAAAACGGAAATCATTTTGGGGGTTATCCAGGTGGATGGTATACCCCCCGTTGAATCTCAAGAGGCTGAACCCCTCAAGCTGAACCGGAAGACGTCAAGACGTCAAGCTGCATGTGAGGCAAAGCTCTCTCTCTCTCTCTCTCTCTCTCTCTCTCTCTCGCTCTCGCATATGATAGATACATATATATATATATATACATATCAATATACACGTATACATATATATATATATATATCTATATCTATATCTATGGTCACACCCCCCCATGAACTACCTCTGAACTACCTTGCCTGGAAAATTGGTACAGCGTTGCCAGTCCCCCCCCCCCGCCCCCAATGGTCATGGGTCAGACAAGTACCCCCCCCCCCCTGCGGTTGTGGTCCTGTGGTTGGGTTGTTGTGTTTTTTTTCGGGTTAGTTTAGAATCGGTTTAGGGTATATTTAGGGTGTATTTAGGGTTAGTTTAGGGTTGGTTTAGAGTTGGTTTAGGGTTGGTTTAGGTTTAGAGGTCTACGGCTTACGGTTTGGTAGGGCGTATTTAGGGTTGGTTTAGGGTTAGTTTCCTGGGGGTGGGGGTGCCGGGGTGTCGGGGTGCGAGTTCAAGGGGTCGGGGTGGGGGTGGGACCGCAGGTGCCAGGATCCGGGGGCTCGGGGTCTCGGGCCGGGGGGGAGGGGGTCGTGGGGGACCCATACCATCTGGGGGGGTAGCAACACGGGACCATATATGTATGTATATATATATATATATATATTCACATCATATCATGCGTTTGCGCACTTGCCATTTCTCTTGTTTTTCTCTTTGATAAATTCACGAGGACCCCCCTCGTTGATCTTTAGCGAGCTCCTGTTGCCAGGATGGGCTGCAGTACACCGACGCCTTCAAGGCGGGCGCAAGTTGAAGCCTGCGATCGGTCTAGTTTGTTTCTGCTCGATGGGTTCTCACACAGCTGACATTACTCGTAGTTTCATCGAACTTGATTATGACTAGAATGTTGTTACTTTGGTGTGTCTTACGAAAAAGCATCAAGCCGTCCAGCGTTTTTGACCTAGCCTGGAAGTTTCTTCTCACATTCAACTTGGAAAGAAGACAACACGTAAAGCCATTCTCAGTCTCTAACAACGCTTCGTGAAGACGTTCCCAACCACTGTTCGGTGGTTCTCTCCCTTTTTTAGCCAACCGTATAGGTGTCTTTTTTTCGTGTTTTACACAGCTGGAAATACAGCTCCAGAGGCCCTCCTTCCCCTATTTTAGAGAGCTTAGGCCACTGCCTGGGCACGGGACATTCTCAGCCGTAGAAGCTTCTCTTGTAATTCGGCATTCTGCTGTTCCAGGTGTACGCAAGTGTGTCTGCTTAAATATCTGCATGCATCTAGCCCAGTTTGTTAGTGACCCAAAGCCAAGGGTGCCTTCGAGCCTGGCTGGCAGAGGCCTGCTGCCGCCGGAAGTACGGCAACATGGTGCGGGCCTGGCGGCTGCTGCTGGACCCGGGGGGCAACGGCCGGGTGTCCTTCGTGCCCTTCTGCAACTCCGCGCGGGCCATGGGCTTCGTGAACGTCTCCACGTGCCTCGGATCTCGGCTTTGGTCGGGGCAATGCGGGCGCGGGGCGGGTTTGGTCTGGTCGGTGGGAGTTGGGGGCCAGGGAGACATGGGCCTGTGGGACTCTTTTTTTCAAGGACCCGCTGGGTTCCTGGATTTGTTTTTGGCAAGCCCATGTAAAATGGGCTTGCTGAGGACCAAGCAAAGGGGCGACAAAGCTCATTGCACCCCAACAGGAGTTCAATTTGCTCTTTGGCTCCGTTGAACAGGTACCCCCGTTTGGGTGGCTGTACACGGCCTCCTTCGCCACACTCATTTTGGGGTCGCCATTTTTGAGAAGTGATCAAAGTCAGTGGGTTTGTGGCCCTTTCCCACTTGCTAGCAACTGGTACAATTCATATTGATTGGTTGGATGTGATTGTTTCACTGGGACTTGGTACCACGCCCGGACTTGCTTCTGGGGTGTCAAGAGGAGGTAAATGGGCCCCCAAATCTCCTTGTGCCCAGCATGTGTCACTTCGGAGCCCCGCTTTCTTCGAGCCGATGTGTGGGGCCGAGGTTGTGGCGGCACCTGGACGTGAAGAGCGGGGGGTTTATCACGTTGGACAGCTGGGATCCCGCGGCCTACCGGGTTTTGATGGAGTTCCGTGAGCGCCTAGGTCCTGGAATTGTCGCAGCGCCGGGCATCGGGGCGCGTGTGGCAAGGGGGATTTGCCGGTTGACATTTTCATGTTGGGTTCCTCATGGGTGTGTGCTACAATACGGGACCCAAAAAGTTGCGGTTTCCCGTTGCATCCTCAAGGAAAGACACAGACCCCTTTGAACACAGACTCCATGCTCGCGGGGTAGTCAACAGTGCCCAACTTTGGCGTTGGAATACTCGTGGGTGCAACCTATGTATCACACGTGACACTTTCTTTACTTGCAGCATTTACCGGTTTGGCGATGCCGCCGAGGCCTTTTTCTAAACCTATGTAGTTTTCTTCGGGGTGACAGAAAAGGCCGTGCCTGGCATGTCAATTCGCAAAATCGAGCCTAGCCGAGAGAAGTACACCCTGGTTCCTATCACAAGGTTTCCTTGTTGCCCATTTCATAATGGATGTAAAGGGGGTGACACACGCAACCATTAAAAAAGCATCTTTTGGCGGGGAACAACCTTTGGGGGGGGATCTTTTTTGCAGGGTGCTTTTCGCTAATTGCCAGGGCGCGCACAAATCCACGGCCCCAAGAAGGACCTTACACGCATGTCGCAAAGCGATATTATAGTCATCTCCACTTCACTGGAACACTCTGAAGCGATGAAATGGTCAAATCTTTCGTATCGAATCCGGCGTGTTTGATTCACCACTGCACCTCACAAGTCGCCTTGGCCAGTGTCTCCTCTTGTGCCGATGCGGAGGTGTTTTTGTTTGTGAAGCCTGACCTGCAGGGTGTGCTTGGGGGTAGGGCTCATCTGTTTCCTCGATTCCAAGGATCTGCCGAGCGGAGTTCGGGGGCATGAATGAAGCCTTCCGCTTCGGCATGAACAAGAACGGCTCCGGAACCTGCTGCTAAGTCCGATTTCCCAAGTCGGATTCGCCGAGCTTTCGTAAGCCCGAAAGGGAACATTTGCCTGGTTTCCGGGGCTATTTTTACTTTCCCACAAAGCAAAAGAGGTAACCAAGCGAGAAATTGGGAGGTTTCCATGGTACACGGAAAGCCACGTTTCTCTCATTGTGGAAAAACAATAGCCGCCTTCGCCATGGCCATGGGATATCTGCACGCGAGCGTGCCAACACAAATCAGGCAAAAAAAAAAGCGGGCGGAAAGAAGGGTTCGGGGGGTCCGGAGGCTACAGACCGGAGTTCCACAAGTTCTTGTCGGACTTCGAGTTCTCCGGGGACCCGCAGACCTTGTGGGACGCCCTGGATAAGGACGCTTGACTGGAGAACCAGCCGGTGCTTTTTTTGAAAAACAAAAAGGCAGCTTTGAAGCCGAGCAAATGTGGTTCTTCATTTGAGACGAGCGGATCGAGCGTTCATTTTTGCAACAAGGTAGTCTCAAAAGGACAACACAGCATTTTCAAAGGTCCGAATGTCTGCTTTGTTTCAAAGGCCAGCCCAATCCTTTGTCCAACAAGGTAGCCTCGGCACACAGCTGGGCGAATGGATGGGTTACCTCCTACGGTGGCGCTGGTTTCCTCTTGTGCCGATGTTGTCCCCAAACCAGGCGGCAGAATCGCAACCCAAGGACCGGGGCGGGTTCATCACCGCGGCCCGGCGAGGAGGGTGGGGGCTGGTTGAGGTTGCCAAGGGGAATCGTCCGGAAGGAGAATGCCAGATGGGTTGTTGAAACCAGCCCGGGTGGGTCCCCTTTTGGACAAATTGGACGAAGAGGGGCAGATTCACTTGTGAAGAAACCTGGCGGCGAGAGGCAGGTTTTGGCGCATGTGGGTTCGCTCGCCCAGGTGGACGAGCTGCACTTCCTGTCGAGATGGGAAGGCATGCGCTTCCGTTCGGACAAGGCAAGGGGGGGGGTGCAAGACGTGGAACAGTTTTACGTGAGGTTCGGCTGAAATCACCGGTCTGTGCTGAATTTATATTAGGCTTCTGAGTCAAGCACAGGGACCAGGGGAACTTCATACTTTGACAGGGGCGCATGTGGAGATTGCAAGTCTTTGGAACTGACCACTCCTTCAGTGAGACAGCTTTCTTGCCAGGTGCGACTTTCTGCCATCAAATAAGACAGACCAACATGGCAAGGCTTCCACTTCCTAGGCTTGTGCCGAGAAGAGGAAATGGGGGGGAGCCAACTTTGAAACCCCCAGTGCGATGGCAATGGGCATCGCTTCATTGGCGAGTTGTTCCGATAGGCCGCATTTGGGGAGTGGAGTGGCAGGCCAGAAAAGCACACCAGCCAATTTTGTCATCGTCCCATCGGACAGGGTTCAGGGGCGGGAGGGGCTTGAGCCAGATGTTCTTCAAAGTTTTCGAGCACCTGGACCCTTCGGCTTATTGGTCAGTTGGCCTCCCCACAGAGCACTGCACCGTCCAATGGCAAGCAGGCCTGGGGGTACCGGGGGAATGCAGGCACCTTCATACAAAGCCGGTGCAGGTCGAGCGCGACTTCAATCTGGGCCTCGCGCGATTGAAGATCTGCAAGCAGCAGCGCCAGATGCACCAGCAGAGGCACGCACCTTGGGATACCCCAGAGCGATACGCAGACCAACATGAAGGGGTCTCCAAACGTGAAGCCATATTATATCTACCAACCTTCTGTGGGAAGTGCGCCTGCCATTGCCCGAACGCTGTTGTGGTCCTCATATGGCGAAACAAACAAGGATTTTTGTTTAGAAGCTCCCGTGTTGAGCAAGGGACAACTTACCTGGTTTGGTTCTCCCAGACCGAATGTCCCACAACAACCAGCTGCTGCCTTCCTATGTTTGATTCTGTTCCCATTCATTGTCGGCGGATGGACGGACAGACGGATGAACGGACGAGGAATCGAGCGACCGATCAATCGATAGCATGATAGATGGATAGATAGATAGGGAGAAATGGTGAGTGTTTTTGCGGGGACCTTGGTTGGTTGGGAATGAGCGGCCGACCACCCTTTGGGCGTAGAGAACGTCTGCATGTTCTCTTTGTGGAATCTCCTGCAGGCTGACGAAGTTTTGGTTCCCAGTGAAATCAGACGCGCGTGGCTGGATTTTGGAGACGGGCAAATGAGCAGGAATTATCCATTTACCACAAGGCAGCAAGTGATGATATGTAATATGAGCCCGTGAGCAAGACTGTTGCGTGCATCACAACCTTTGTTTGTGCATCAAGTTCGCCCAAGAAAAAGTGCTCGCCTGTTTCCTGGTTCCAGTAGCTTGTGTCCGGCTTTGTTTCATGTAACGGACAGCTTACGTAGTTGCATGTGGTTGACGGCAACTGTTCATCAGTCATGCTTTGTCGGCATTCGACCTGCGACTGGAGATCCTGCCAGCATTTGTTAGTGCAGCACAAGAAAATGTTCAATCATTGAATGATGCTGACGAACTTGGAATTTGTGACCCCTGTCTTGGTGTGGATGTTTGCAGGCCCAAGGCGTTGCATCAAATTGTCAGGATGTGCGAGTTCAAAGCTCGTGTGGCAGATGACAAGTTAGCATTGGCGACTTGGCCTTCTTTTGAGTTCGCTTACGGTCTCGCTCCGTCTTGTTGCCCTAACTGTCTTTCAGGGCTGAACAGGGGATATGTACTTTAAGCCGATCGATAGTAAAACTGCCAGCTATTCTTTGGTCTTGAACCTCTAGCATGCTACTGTGTGGGCAGCAAACCACCCGTGTTACCTTTTTCAAGTTTCATTGTTTTGCAGGTAGAGGGAGTCGCACGTACCTTAGGTCGTCCCCATGATTCATGGGAAGAAGGAGAGTTCTTAATCTATCGACCGCTTAAACATGTCATGCTCTGGACACGCTGGGAGGCTTTGCATCCTTCGGAGAGAGCCAGACATGGACAGGGTACATGTTGAAGCGTCGCAGAGGTTTTCCCAATTCATCCTGGCCCTTTCATTGGACGGGGTTGAAGGACACCCAGGAAAGGAGTACTGTGGAAGTCGGCCGCATATGTACTATGATATATCTATACACATGTATTTGACTCTCGCGGGGTCCTTCTTCTGCTTTCCCACTGCAGAGCAACGGCTCCTTGTGGCATCTTAGGAGCGAAACCGGAGCAAGAGGGCGACAACTGTCAAGCAGTCCGTTCTCCTGCAGCAAGCCTCCCGACTGGACTTGTGGCACAAGGTATCGAGGTAGAATGCCCATTCTCCCACCCAAAAACGCACACAAAAAGCACACACACACACACACAAAAAGCACACAGAAACACGATTTTCTCTTGGCTGCTCTTTCAACCAACCCCAAAAAGGGCACTCTCAAAAAGACACACCCAGGTCTATTCCAACAGCAAGGGTTCGCGGTCCCCCATGGCGTCAGAGGTTGGGGAAGGGAAGGGCCCATTTCCATCCCTAGGAATTCCGCTGGGGAAGTAGTCGATTAGTTTCCCCAGAAGGAATGGAGATATTATTTTTCCTGCATAGCAGGATGGTCAGGAGGAGAGCTCCCCCAGATGACGGTCCCTTGTTTGGGATTCCTCATTGTCTGTTTGCGGCATGGTCCAAAGGCCTGAATTTGCCCAGGATGCACAGTTGCAATCTCCGCCCCCAGAAGAGAGCGAGCAAGTGGCTCGGGAAGCCGACAGCGATGGGGAGCTGGACGTGAGCGGGGATTGGATTTTCCGCACGGGAGACTGTGATATATAGCTCCGCCCTTCCGGAAATCCCAAGATCTCTCCAGACATGGAGCCTGAAAGGGACGCCCCTCATGTTTCCTCCGGGGACCTTCTTCACGTCCAGTTTGTTTTGAGGGCGCGAAGCCATGCTTTCAAGCTGCCTCTGGCGCAGATGTTGAAAGCGCTCTCTCCCCTACCAGAGGTTGCACTGATCCAACGGAAGGGCGAGTTGGCAAGTTTGCCGTAGATGCCTGTGCCAACGTTTGCACGGTTGCAAGTTCTTGAACATGAGCCATCATTTGCTTTGCTTTGTTTAGAGTGCAAGTGCGCACAGCCTGATGTATTGTGCTCCTCGTGAAACGAGCAGCGGCAATACGAGAATAGAACATAGGCGTTACTGGTAGACAGAGTTCGGATTCACACTTGTGAGATATGTTTTTTGGCCTTTGCTCCTTGATGACGGTGTGGAATCGCACCGCCTGGCACATGTGGGCCCCAAGAACAAGAATGCTGGCGGCTTTTGCTTTTGCGTGCCTCAATCCCAGAAGGGCGGCCGGAGCTTGGTAGCATACACCCTAAGAAAGGCATCCGTCAATGCCTGATTCAATTCAGGACCGACTCTGGCCAGATTGGCAAATAGTTCAGTTTCCCTTCCGCGAAAAAGCGCAGGGCCCATTCGGAAGCTTTGCTGATCTGAAGAATTGCATGACCCGAGCAACTCCGACATCTTGGGGTGAAGTTGGGATTTCCTGTTTCAGGGAGTCGCTCGACCAAGGCGCTACCCTTTCCGGCTGCGGAATCTGGGCTACGGAGGCTTTCCGTGGAACGCTGCCCCGAGCGTTTGGGAATGGGCACTGTCCGCTCTCCGCTTCTGGTTGGCTTCCGTTGGTATTCTCGGACGGCTGTCTCAAGATGGGCCGAATTGAAGTAAGTTTCCATTTCGATGCGGTGATGTCTAAGGGAGCCGGGCACCCTGTCTGATGGTCGCCTGCATGGAGCAACTGAGTTGGTGATGGCCACTTTACGACAAGCCAACTCTTGAGATTTGGTGCCCAAGAGCTTTTTCTGCTGTGGAACATCAGAAAACGTTCCCAGACGGCAGGCTTTTCCTAGTTCCTTCTTGTGACGCGTGTTTCAATCGCACCTGTTGGAAACAATTTGAATCTTCGCAAGCCAAAAGTTCCGGCTTTGACCCTACGTAGGGAGAAGCAAAAGCACTGGCAGAAATGGTCCAAGCAGTGCTCGCCCTGCTGTGGCTACCAGAGTCCTTAAGAATGGCTCCAGTCGGAGTGAAAACAAGGCACAGATCCCTGCCGCATTCACCAGGATACAACTGGTTTCGCACAGCCATGAAGGCCGGGCACATGGAGAGTTGAGCGAGGGCGGGGTTCCCCCGAAGACCCAAGTCTTTGAAGACAAGTACTCACATCATACATGAATGCTTGAAATTCTCGCGGTCGCTCCAGGGGAGTGGGGATGTGGTACCCTTTGGTCCCTAGCAACAGACATGGGTGGCCTTTGGGCGCCCCCCAGAGAGGTTCCGGGAAAGATGTTTGACCGAGACTGTTGGGGAGAGCCTTTTCCGGCTTCATCTCTGTTTTTTGGTCCCGGAAGCTTTGGCGCTTTGCCCAGCCTCAATTTTGTGCCCGGAAGATCTGGCTTGTCGAGCTGTACACGTTTTCCTTTTTTTCTTCTTTTTCCTTTTTGCTGTTTTAATTATGTATATATATATATATATCAACATTTGCAGTATCCCCTTTTTCCAATCGCTTATGCAGAGGTGGGCGGCCTGAGCTCTGCCACCCTGGCGAGCGGCGAGATGCTGGCGGACAGCCAGGCGGATGGAATTCTCACCGGGGGCACCGGGACCCAACATCCGACGGAGGAATCTCCCTTTGTCGAAGCCGCCTTTTGAGGTTCCATTTTAATTTACCGAGTAACACACATGCAAACAATGGTTACGTTCGATTGCTTTTCAAGTTCCCCGGCATTGATGTGGGCATAGGCCAAAATAGTGGGACCCCAAAAAGGTGGTTCCTCTGGGTTTCCCTTGAGACCAACTTGAAGCTGTATGCCCTCAAAAGCCACATACCGGTGTCCTTTTTTTTTTGCTGGGCGCTGAGCTACTGTGAGGTGCGAGGGATGACGGCGGTGATGCCGTCGATGGAGGTCCAGGCGGGCTTGGACGCATAAAACCCGGCGATCCGCCCGGTCAAAGAATCCTCGAGAAAGTGGAGATACTGTGGATGGACGAAATCGAATTCGCACCACGAAGGGAAACCATGGGAAACTATTGTTCGTTGGTGTTTACAGGGGAATCATCACTCCAGGTTTTATTGTTATTTTTTATTTTTAGGTTGTGCGAACGGATTTCGTCCATCCACAGTAGGGAGCTTGACAACAGTTTGCAGCTCTCTTACTTTCAAGACGTCCGAGCCAAAAGCCATGTGTTTGATCAGGATTCTGGGGAACCGGGCTGACCAGATTCAGATTCTTTGCAGGACTCTTGTCCACGGCAGGCTGAAGGTTCCTTTCCATCCTGGGTGCTTAATTTGACCCTGCATTACAACTGGCAGATGAATAGGGGTGTGCTCCCAAAAAAAGTCGCAGAGATGGAGGTTTTCCGTGTTAATTGACCCAGGATCGATTGATAGAGGGGTGTCCCATTTTTTAGGGCGATCCTTTGCTTTTTGGGGAGTTGCGGCATCTTTCCTATTGGATCAATTCGGGCTTGACATCAGTCTGCATAACTTTTCGGCGAGCTCCCCTAAAACGCTAGAACGATCTCACCATGTAGGTCCTCTACTTGGGGATTTTTTTTGCAGTTGGGTGAAAGATGGCAGACATTTTACGCCAGAAGGGATGATGCAAAGTGGATGCGGGCGTTGGATGAAGAAACAAATACCCATCCGATGGCATCGGTCCCAGTCGATCTCAGGCGATCCGCTTGAAGGCGACCGGGGTGCTGCGGGAGATCCACTGGGCCCGGGGCCCTCGGCGCGGGTCGGCGCGGGGTCGGGCCTTCCGTGGGCGTGGCTTGTTTTTGGTGGTACCGTTCGGTGGGCTTAAAGGGAAACCAAAGGGAGAAGCCATTTTGGGGGTGTCCCCTAGAAACAGACACACCCGAACATTGTGGCTTTGCTTGTTTCTTTGTTTTTTGTTTGTTTGTTTTCCCCTTTCAACGCACATATCCTTCCCCCCCCACCCCCCGAAAAGTTGCGAGACGGTGCTTTTCCGCTTTGTGGCATCTGCCTTTCTTGAGCGCGCCCCAGCAACCTCGGGACGTCGTTCGACCATGAAGAAGTATTTTTGTTTTGGGGGGGGGAGGGAAAAGCAGTACGCTTGCCCCAGGCAAAAGCCTTTTTATGGGGGACGGGATGATTTGTACTGTAGCATAGAAAATGCACTGGATGTTCAGGGCACTGTAGAGTTTGAGCCGGAGATGCACTGTGAGGACAATTATGAGAGACGTACAAAGTCAAGAGCCATTGTCGTTTTTGGCGTCACCTTCGGGCCTGGGCCAACTTTAGGTGAGCTTTCTCTACCCTCCCTCCAGGTGCACCTCTCCAGCAAGAGCGTGTCTTATAAAGGGGGTCTTAGGAACTCAGTTGCCCAAAGCCGACCTTTGATCCCGCTTCCCATTTTCCATGTTTGGTCTGTTTTTAGTCAAGGCCCCAAGAGGATATTTTGTTTCCTTTGGGCCGGCGAGGGCAGGAAGGGCAGGAGGACGCATGTTTTTTTCCCTTCCAGCTATCCCTCTGATCGGCTCAGATCGAGATCGCGGACGTCACCCAGCCCAGCACCTTCCGAATTCGCAGGGCCCCCCAGCGGAATTCGCAAGACCCCAAGCTGCAAGGTTCAGGTGGATTCACGTGGGCGGATCGAAGGCTCATGCAGAGTCAACAGTTGGCCTTCCTGCCTGAGGCATGACGGGCCAAGTCGGGCAGGCGCTGCGGCTCTCTTTTGTGTCGGTTTTTTGGGGCTGAAAAGCTTGGCTTCCATTCTGTCCTGCCGGGGGGGTGAGCGGGGGGGAGGTTTGGGCATGGGTTTGGCTGTGGAACAGATTCAATGCGTCGGAGTTCCGTCAGAGTTCGCCAGGAGGCCACCATGTCCTTCGCCAACTCCGTGGATCCCGGCACCGTCAGGCGTCGGCTCAGGGCGCCAACCCGCGTCCCACAAGCCATGGAAAACCAAGGGACGGAGGCAAATCCAGTTTGGTATTCTTGATAGGAACTGGATAGGTATAGAGGCGCATGTAAAACTGGACCAGTGTCTTCCCCCACATTTCCCTGGGGGTGGCGGTTTTGGGGTACTGGAAAGCCTTTTTGGCCCTGGAGCAACCGCCTGCTTTGGAGTCAGACAGCTGATTTGACCGCAGGGTTTCCTTTCTGTGAGCGCAGACGAGTCGATTGGTCAGACAGGACGCCAGAGTTCCTTCTTGCAGTTTTGTTCTTCCATCGTTGACTTCATGGGCCAAGGGAAGGGGACGAGTTGGATGGTTCGCTTAAAAGTCCGATGGACTTTTCGGTCACCTTCAGGGACGGCGTCCGTGATGCGAACGCCATGCACCTGGCTGGGGCGACGAAGGATGATATCTGGCCGTCTGGGGTCTTGCTCTGGAGCCCTTCCCTGATTCGTCCATTTTGTGTGGGACTGTCAAGAAGAGCAGAACCCATGAAACATGCTCTGCGGAGGACACATGATCGGCAGTTGGAATTTGGCTAGGTGTCAAGCTGAGTCGAGGCCGAATTTTCGTGTGCTGGGCCACTCAGGCGCCCCTGCACCAACCTACAGGGCATCGTACATATCCCTCAGTGTTTTCAATCGTCACCTTTTGGCCACCAACTTTAAGTGAGGTTTGCGTTGAATATGGTGATGTTTGAGGGGATGTAAACAAGGATCCCGGCCAACTCTGGCTGCCTAGGTCATCATTGCGGGTGAGGAGCCGTACAGGTCTCATGGCTTGATTTAGTCTGAGGCAGGTTGGGTCCGAGGGCTTTGTGCAGGATGTGCTGCGCGGATACGTACCCGACGTTTGGCCAAGTTTTGGTCATTGTTTGCGTTCCTTGTATCTCGTGTGTTTGCGACTTTGGTTTCCGTGTGCGTCTAACTCATCACATAATATTGATTGCTTATTCATTTCTGTATAGATTCTAGTTGAGAGCCAATGGACAACTTGTTTGGAAAGAGATAATTCTGATATAAGTTCTAAATGTTTTTTGTTCATTGGTGTATTTCATTGTTAAATGCCATGTGAATTCTAATTGAGCTCGAAAAGTATATTTGGCCACGACTTCCATCTAAAGTCCAATACTCATAACATAGCTCCAAACAGGACTTGGAAGAACATTGCTTCCTTATTACATTTGTTTTCAAGTTCTAATCAACATATAATTCAAGAACTATTGAAACCAACTCAACACAATTCTAAATGTTTTCCTCGCTGAAGTCCTATATTAATTCAATCATTTGTCTTAATTTAGGTTCTATTTGGAAGGACTTGCTAGAACATCGAGTTGACTCATTTCAACAGTAACTTCTATTTAAGACTTAAATGAATGAAACTAAAAACTTGCGTGGCAATGATTTCCTACTAAACTTCTAGTTGCACAATGTATAGATTCTGACGGACACCCATTTTCTATTTAATTTGGGCAGGGGGGAGCTGCAGACCTTGACCTTTGCAGACTTTTTGAGGTCAGCCTCGAAAAACCTGCAGAAATCCCTGAACTCAATCAAGTCTGCAGAGGTCCCCCCAAAAAAGCAAAATAACGAATCCTGAAGGGTCTTCACCAGGAGGCGTGGGGATTGGTGATTTTGTTTGTGTTTGAGGATCTTTACAGACTTTTTTAGCGGCTAGCGCCTCCTAGTTTTTTTTTTGGTTGGGGGGGACCTCCACGCTTTGCGAGGCTGCTCCCAAAAAGGTCTGAATGGGGTCGCCAAATAGCAAATCTTGGGAGGAGCCCACAAAAACAATCCTGCAAGGTAGTAAGCAAAGGCCACGAAAAGCAATCCCGCAAGTTCTAGCCTCTGAAAGCTCTACAAGAGTCACTCGTAAGCTGTGATTCATAATCTTAATTAGCACAAACATAGCCAAAACAGAGGTATGGAAAAACCACGCTTCCCATCATGTCCCTCTCTGTTATTCTTTGTGGGTACCCTTTTCACATTGATTTGAAGTGAAACCACAAGGAAAACCCACCCTTTTCCGGAAGCTCTATTTTGACACATACTCATGTAGGGGGTCTGTTTTGAGAGGAACCCATGCGAATCCTTAGGCTGCACAACTGCCGGAGCATGAGCGTGGACGTGAACGAGACGGCACCGGCGCGGCGCTTCACTTTGACCTTCGAGTGCCCGCTGGAGGCGAACGGCTCGGCTCCGGTTGGCTTAGCGAAGCCACGGTGAGATTGCCAAGAAACAACATGCTTTGATGTTTGTTTAATGATTTCCCCTGTTGCTTCTAAAGAGCATCTATCGCTACTGGACATATTCTCTTTTTTTCCAGGGGACTTAAGCGAATGGAGGACAAGTTTTTCACTTTGCGGGGAGTACTAAATCTAAAGGCAAGGACTATGTTCAGGGTTTCGGCGCAGTCAGAAAATGGGTGGTTTTCTTTGGTTTCCCTTTGCCACGCACCATGGCAAAATAGAGGATTTTTCTCGTTCCCTACCGGCAACAATTACCAAAGTAACGAGCTTTCCACGAGCGTTCCCGAGGCCCATGCTGAACCGTTCCATGCTTTGATTCCAATGCTTTCATGCCATGACCAACTTGATGCAGCAAGAAAGGCTTGCCGAAGTGTTCCGGTGGGCAACGCAGTTTGCTTCTTGAATTGTACACGGCTGCCCTCTGGGTTGACCTTGAACCTTTGAGTCTTTCGAACAAAGCAACATCACTTGTCCGATTTAACTGCAAGAGAACCATAGGTCCACAGAGGTTTGCTCGGAAGGAAGCTGGGAGGCCGGCGGCTCTTGGAAGCGTGCTGAACAAGCACGGGGAGGTGTTGCAAAAAGAGGGGAGAACAAAGAAGCAAGAAGCCCGACCGACAAGCAACGGAAAACACCAAGCAAACATACAGGAACACACACACACACACAACTAAGTGAGGGTGCTTGACTCCCATGCAGGTTTCAGAGGTTTGCTAGTGCGGGTTCATGACCGCTGGTCATGGGTGCTGCTTGTGACGCGCCAATGTCCATTGGCCCCTTTTTGCCGCAAGGGCGCTATCTCACTCTCCAGTATAGGGGTAGTCCCCTGTTAGAGCTGTTTGAAATGGACACCGAACGACCATCATGTCTCAATGGGGCAACTCTTGTTTGCAACATGCACGCTTTCCTCAATCGCAGGGAGTGGAGCCCAAATATAGGATTGATGTTCTTGGCTGGCCCCTTTTAACCCGCTAGGCGGTTGCTTAAAGGGAAGGGAAGACACGGAACTTGACGTTGACTCCGCTCGCTTCAACCAGTGCAGCTGTTTTTCTCTTATCCTGCTACGTTAGCGCAGGCCGGCACTTCCCGCTGGATCGGGACTGGCGCTCAGATGCAAGTGCTCGCGGTCGGTGTAGATCTTCAAGGGTCCGCTGCCCTTCCAACATAATCGAATGTTTGCCCATGATTTTCTATATTTCAGCAATGATTTCTGCTGGGGGTTACATGAAATGAAGCCCTCTCAAAGAAAGGGTTGTCATTCTGCGGTTGGCATTGAACAATTTGGCATATCCATAGACCGTTGGTTGCTGCCTAGGGCAAAGCGGCATTTCAGGCCTCCCCATAAGGCCTTAGGGCCTTATGACCATTCGAGAGACTTGTAAGTGGAGGTACCTACTTTGTCCCTGCCCTTGACTAGAGGAACGTGCTGGTGCAGGAGCAACGTGGTTTGAAAGTGCAAGGAAAAGGACTGGATGTTTTTTAAATGGGAGACTCCCCAATTGTGGAAAGGGGGCAAACAGGAAGCCATGGCCTCTTGATGTCCACAGGAAACACCCCATAGGTCTGTCAAGAAAACAGCTTTGTGCGTCTTTACCCCCAGCTGCCCCATTCGCTTGTTGTGCTCGTTTAGTACTCTTTCAATACACGGATTGGACCCGGGAAATGCATTCCGCACATCGAGCGAGCTGGGGACCGGACCCCAAAGAAGGCCAATTGTTGAGAGTTTGGCTAGGTCTACGGCTTGATTTTTCACTCTCTGTCCTTTTCGGAAAGCACAATTCTCCTCGGGTTTGAGCAATTTCCTGAGAAGGATCCTCAAAAAGAACAACGAGGGTTTTAGTTCAAGACCAAATTCATCCAGGATATTTGGAGATATTCGAGAACGCTTTTCTGGGTTGCGAAGGGGAAGGTGAACCACGAGTCAGGTCACATTTCTGCTCTCAGGCTGGACCTGATTGACCCCGGCCTGGGCTCGGCCACCGTGGGCACCCTGCAGACGGCGCGCGCCCCGGGGATTTGGAGAAGCGACCTCCTTCAGGGGATGTACGGTAACGAAATTTGAACCGGGGCGAATAAAACTCCACCTACATGAATGTGTCCAAATGGATTTTATGCCCAGACGTCCCTAGTCTACTGGAGGAGCCGGGAAGACACCGCGAATTGGGAATGAATATCGACAGTGGCTCTTTTGTTTTCTTTGGCTGATACATGTTTTGTGGGGCCATTTGAACATGAGCTTGCTTTGGGTGTGGGGTGATGTTTGATGGGGTCGCATGAGGAGCGACCCCATTTTTCCAGGTGGTACCGTGTGTGAACAGGTGATCGGTAAGCCTTGTCTACGGAGGGTATTGTCCTGGCCCCGCTGTTCTGTCTGGCAAAGTGGTCACCAACAGCCTACGATGACCATACATGGGTCTGTCTCATTTTGTGGGGAGCCGGTTTTTGGACGGTGGGTTTTGAAAGGAAGCCGAAGGCAAGCCAACCAGGCTTTGGGGTCCTCTATCCTGAGACACACCCATATGGATACATAGATCTGCACGCCCGGTCAAAACCAATGGTACCATTTTGGGGTAGGTGCACCACCCATTTTAGAACCTATTTTAGTGGTTGGATTGGGATGTTCACTGGGGGTACGATTTGGCTTTTGACCCATGGCCATTTCATGACGGCTGGGATTGAATGGGCGCTGGGCTTAGGCCACCGCTCCGCTGGCCGGGTCCTTCATGGTGGGCCACAGCGGCACCTGGAGCTCCGCCATCGAGGCCTCCTTTCCTCGGGTGGCGGCGCTTCGGGGGGGTGGACGTGTCCTCACCGCCGATCTCCTGAAAAACACGTCGTGTTCGAAGGGTGATGCGGGTCGCGAGGTGGTCAGTGACTCAAACTGACTCGTTTGACTGATTGGACTGAAACTTAACATGTGACTCATCTCAGTGCTCCCCTTTTTTTGGCAACCGACAGCAAGGGGCTTAGGGCCTTGCTCGGCGCAGGCCCGGACAGCCACCACCAGCTGGACCCACTTGACACAGGAGGTGCAAAATATCAGGCGCGCTCGGCGCGGCTTCGGCATACCTGCAAGTGTCGTAACCTTTTGTCCCCCCCTCCCCTTCTGCATGGTGGTGTACATGGGAAACCAGCAGGAACCGCTGCCACTTGCGGGGGTCGCTATGAGTTTTGCTTTGGGATATGCTCGCTTGCTAAGGTCTGATGCAGTTCAGCCTCAAGCTATCAACGAGAGACCATGTTTCGAGCGCCCAAAGGAAATGTGGACCCGACGGCCGGCTGTGGCTGCCTTTTGGTTTCCATTTAAACATGAACATGGTGGCCGGGAATGGGTCTGAGCAAGTTTTCTGTGGTGACAAGCACATCTCCCTGACGCTGACCAAGATCTGAATACTGCCTAGGTATCACAGGCGGTTCTAGAACTTAAATGACGCACAGAACATTTTGTGAACTCTCCATGCTTGTTGTTGGGAAACATTTTGCTTTTTTGCTTATTGTGGTTTAGTGGGAAATTTTCACTTAACTGCTGAAATTTAATGTTTTGCTCCCCTAACCCAACGTCAACCAAGTATCTAGGATGAGGGACAGAAGGCGTTTTCTCTCTGAGGCGACCCGAGGGGGATGCCAACGGCCAGCTGGAACTGGAGCTGGGCGCCCTAGACTCCTCGGCCAAGACCCATGCTGTGTTGCTTGAAGGTATCCACTTTTGGTTGAGATGTAAAGGGAACCTGTTACATGAACATTTTTTGGGGTCAACTCTGTGTGGTTCCCCTCAAAAACAACCAAACAACGTGTGTTTTGTTTCACCTATGGCTACTGGGCGAGCACGTTTTCCAAGGTGCTTTAGGCATCCCCAAGGATGGTCATCAGGCGACGGCTGGGGATCACAAGAGTCGTGTCGAGTCGGTCTCTGTGAAGACAATCCCTGACGTCCCACAATTCGAGGTTCATCTTAGCAGACATAGAGAGGCCACGAGGCCACTTCGAGTGTCTTCCAACAGCGGGGGAACTGTTCAGACCGCCCAGGATTCCAGGATAGTTCTTTGGGTTTCGTTACAACAGCTGATCAGATAGTCTATTGGTGGGCGTTTTCCTTGTGGTTTTGCTTGGTATTTTCAGGCTAAGTGGTGAACCGGACAAGTATGAGGACTCGGTCTTCCATTCGGGTGCAAGGGATTGAGCCTTGCCGTTGTTGCCCCTTGAAAAAAGCCGCTTGTCAATTGGGGAGCTCTGGAACAAATGAATCCACCAACATAGTGACCCCTCATTCATTGATCACACGTGGAGGTTTATTTATCAGCGGTCAGCATGACCTTCCAACTGGATTTTGTCTCATTCGCAAACGGCTGTGTATTCTGAGTGATCCCTGGCAAGTCCCAAGAACCTTTCGTTCAACTCGTTGGGTACCCCCACGCGCCAAATTGGCCGCGGAAGTTGGCAAATTTTGTAAGCCCACAAGCCTAGTTGCCTTTGAACGAAGCTTGTTGGTTTTGGGCGCAGCTCAGGTTATTTAGGGAGTTACTGGACAATGAGACCCTTTTCTGACCAGCCTTAGAGGGACTGTGTGGAGGTGCTCAGGCGTTAATCCATAAACATCGTGCCTTGGCCGAGTTTTTCAGGCGGCCTGTGCGAGCTCTGAACAGAGCAGTGTGCTTTTGAAGGGACACCGAGAAAACCAGCCGTTTGTAGGGGTCCCTGCCAATCTAAGGGGTGGTTCCGCCGGATACTCAAGCCTCGATTCATCAGACCCTTCTAATGGCAGTTGTTATGCCCCAATCACTTCAATATATCATTTTCCAGTTTGTTTACTTGGGGCAGCTCAGATGTGCGGGATATTTGCCGGGGATGATATTTCTGTTGGCCTTTCTCAAGGGGTCGCAGAGTAGGAACCGTTCGAGTCGTATTTAATCTGTTGACTGGGAAGAGTACTCTCTTGACAACATTCAAGGTGAAGTCTGGTCCTTATCTAATCGAGCCTGTGATTTTTGGGTTGCCCCCCAAGCAAAACATGCAAACCACGCGCAGGCCACCGGAAACAAGCGAGGGGGTTGGGACCTGGTCCTCCTTTTTTGGCTCCGGTGCCAGGTGAGCAGTTCCAAGTGCTCGTGCGCTTCCGCCGGCCCTTGGGGAATGTGCCCCTTCTGGAGGTCAACACCACAGGAGCCGGGGAGAGATGGCCATGGGTCAAAAGCCAAAGCCCGTACCCCCAGTGAACATCCCAATCCAACCACTAAAATAGGTTCTAAAATGGGTGGTGAATTCACCTTCCCAAGAATGGGATCCCAAAACGGTTTTGACAACCACAGCCAGGGGTCACAGGGTGACGTGGAGAGATGGGGAGGGGAACTTATGGGCGCAGAGCTGCCGCATGTCCTCTATGCACTTGGGAGGAACTGTAAAGGCGACCTTCCAACTTGGCATCCGATTTCACGGAAGCACTGCGCTATGCTTAGCAATCCTGGGAGTGTTTGTTTGTTTGTTTGTTTGTTTGTTTGTTTGCCTAATGCGAATGCGAGGTTCCAGTCAAGGTTTTGGGCTCGATTGCCGTCCACAATTTCCGCCTCTCTCAAGTTTCCCAAGAGGGACCATGGAAAATCAGCAAGGAGTCAGAATGAGGGTGAGCTTGGGACACAGCTTGTTAGCTTGGAAGGGTATGAATGCTTTTGCCAACCCCGCTTTTCCCAGGATCTTGTGCTTTGGCATGCACGTTTGTGTTGTCTGAAGGGCCTAGATTATCGGAGTGCATATGCTCGCCCAATTGGCTCTTTGTTACATCATATTATGTGGCGCCCCCCCAAAGATCTACCTTTCTTCTTTGGGTGGCCGATTTCAGGTGGGCTTTGGAAGTTTCTGGAACTCCGGGCCTAAACAACTGAACAGCCGATAAGTTGGACTGATCCTTCTATAGTGCACTGTTATTTTGTGACACACCAAACATGGCGGCTGCTCCCAAACAAGACTCCGGCCAACATGCCACTGACCCGGGTCCAGCTGATTCCTAGTTGGTTTTCCTTCGCGTACGCAACCATTCCGTTTGTTTTAGAGCGACCGGCACTGCAAGTGGCAGATTTGAAAAGTACAGCTGCACTTTACCCTACTGTACCATACTTCGTGGAGTCCACAAGTCTGATGAGCCTTGTCTGCCGGCTCAGGATGCTCTCCGGGAATACAAATGCCTCTGCAACCCTGCAACTTTGCAGCCCGAGACACATCGTCCTCTGTGTAGGGAGCTTTTCTGAGCTCACGTGGACCGTCTCCCCCGGCAAGGATTGCGGGGCACCGGCTTCAGCCTGGAGGTGGGCGATGGCGAAGAACCCTTTGAGCCGAAGGTGTCTTAGGGGAGCCCGCTGGCTTTTTGGGAACTCGTGGAGATCTGTGTGGGGATGCCCCAAGATTTGGGAGCTTCCCCTTTTGAATGGCGGCTTTAAAGGGGAAGCTAAGGGGAAACCAGCCATGGGAGGCGTTTATTTCAGAAATCCCAACCGCCCGCAGGTCTATCCGGTAGAAGACGGAGACGCGGATGCCATCTTCTTGGATCGCGCGAGGGCCCCAGCACTCTCTGTGATCTATTTTCAAGTTTTGAGTGGACCTATCCGCAGGGCCACAAAGAGAATGGAATGCGGTGGGGTTCTATTGAAACAGGTTACGCCATGATCCTAGGACCAGGTTGTGTACAATCTAGCCCCTGATAGTACTCTCCTGCTGAACATGGAAACCAACAAAAGATGTGATGTCGACCCCGGATGACGCAACACGACCCAACAAGGAACGCTTCATATCAATCAGCCAGGGGCTTATAATCCAAATTTCCTATACTTTTACTGGACATTTTGTATGCATGGGTGCGTTTCAGGCTGAATTGTGCAATTGCTACATTGAAGTGCGATCTTGAGCATTTGGTGCACGACCTTTTTAATTGCAACACTGCTGAGTTATGGGAACTCCTCGGCACGGGCGGTGCCTTGCTTCCTTTTTTTGAGACGTGGATATATCCGGGCTTCCCATCAGACGCTTCAAACGAAAAGTCACTTTGACACCGCCGAAAGTCATGGGCCCCATTGGAATTGGACTTCGGGAATCGCATCTGAGATCCCCGCCGACTTGTTTGAGGCCGGGAGGGCATGGGCTGGTTTTGTGCACCTCGCAAACCGAATGGATGTGAACTTCACGGATCACTGCTAGCTTCTTTTAACTCTCAATGGTTCTAAAGCCCAGAGGCCTTCCGAGTGCGTCTTGGAATCGGCAGAAAGCTTGCGTTCTCTGCCCAGCCTGCCAGAGCGGCTTCTCACGTTCCGGAAGGGTTGGGTGGGTTGCTGTTACCCGAGCCTTTTTGTGTGTTTGCGGGATGAATGAGCCAAGTCTTCAGCAGATTTTCATCCTAAGAGGGGGCTTCAAGAGGTGAGTGGAGGAGGGAAGAGGAGGGGGTCACTTTTTGCGGTCCGACATTTGGTATCCCCTTTCATGGTGTTTGGTTTCCTAACAGAGATATCTTCCCAATTTTAGGGCATGCCCGTTTGTCTCAAAACAGGGACCTCTTTGCTCTTTTGGATCGCGTTCGAGAAGCCTCAGTTCGTGGACCAAACTGCGGGGTCGTTTTGCGAGGGCCTCTGCTTTTGCTTGGTTTCGGCAAACCGACAGGACACTCGGCAGCCATTTCCGCATTTTGCGAAGACGAACGGCCTTGGTCTGGTTTCCTCGGGTGGCCTGTCGGGCCCCTCCGAATTGGTTGGGAACCGCAGGCACCCCCTCGGATGGTTTGGGCTCGTGTTTTATGCATTGCACACATGCCCGCACACACACACACACACACACACACACATATATATATATATATATATATATATATATGTACACATGCATATCGATATGCGAGTGCATGTACATATACTCATATGCACAATGCATCGACCGCATAATCTGTGTATGTATGTGTGTACATGTATACATTTACATATGCTACATACATGCAACCGTACACACATATATACCTGCCTTGAACATGCCCCTTATCCGTGTCCATGAGGGTTAGATTACGTTTGATTAGACCTATAGATGCACACATAAGCAAGATAACATATTATGAACAACGGTGTACATATACCTATCTATCTATATATATATATTATACCTATCTGCCCATTCTATGCTATACTTGTGTATGTATACATATATATATATATAGTTTTAAACACCACACACACACACACAATTCAGATACGGATAGTTGCGGATCTCGTGGTTTTTTGTCACTTAAAAAAAGGCTTTCTCTTGGCCACCAAGCGAACATCGAGAGGTCCCGGATCCTGCAGATCCCGACGTCCAGCCCGTGCGGGTGGTGGTCAACGGCGTCGTGGGTGCACTGGGCGGCAACACGCTCGGCTTCTCGGCTCAGTTGCTGGTGGTGGGCCTCGTTGCTTTTCTTTTTTCCCTGCTTTCGGGGGGGGGGGGAGTGTCTCCCTTCAGAATCGACAAACCAGTGTTTTTAATTTTGGCTGGGGTGGGGTGGGGGGAGCGGGACTATTTCTCTTCAGGTTCAAGAGCCGGTCTTTTGATTTTGTGCCATGAGTGTCCGGACTGCTTTAATGCCAGGTTCTGTTTGTGACTCTTTTGAGAGTACGCGGAGAAACAAAGAAGTCGGGTTCGATGGGATCCAAGGCGAAGGACATGTCTGATCCAATCCCTGAGTGGAGCAACAGCTAAGCGCAGAAAAGTCTTAGGATAGTTTTGATATGCCCCTCCATGGCGAGTCAAGTTAATTTCAACTCACCGTGTCAAAAGAATCGATCGGCGCACATCAAGGGATGTGCTCCCCAAGCTTTGGACCGGCTGGCACGTGGTCAAACGGAGGTTACAGGTACAACACGTCCCTGGTCCCGGTGCTGGTCAGCGTGTCGCCTTCCATGGTGGACGCCAATGGTACCTTGCACGGAACCCCAGGCATTGGTGCTTGGCGACTGGCGAGAGCCATGATAAACTGAGGTCCAAACCTAAATGCTACATACTTTCGGAGACACTCTTGGTAGTGACTCATTGGATCGTGTCAGGGCGCCCAGACTTGACATTTACTATCTATCTCCTTTGTTGTTTACGCATTTGGCTCCTCTTCATGGCAGGTGGAGACCGGGCTGCCCAGCAGTAGCTTTGTTCTCCGTAGCCCTGTGTGTGTTTGTGTGTCTGTGTGTGTGTGTGTGTGTCACTCATTCGATTTGATCTGGTCTTTTGTTGTGCTAGGAATGATGGCTAGGGTTATTCGCACACTCCCTGGTGCGACGAAGCAAGCGTACGCATCCTTCCAACATGCTGGGCCTGCCAGAAAAAGGGGGGGTTGCCGCGCCCGTGGTGCGTTCCAGATCCTCTCTCAAGCGGCGCGCCTTTTCCACAGCCAAGTCCAAAAGGCCGACGGCAGCGTGATTATTTTGGCGCTGAAATTGGGTGTGGTATGCAAAAGCAACACGTTCATGAGACCTGGAACGAGTGTGCTTTCCATTTGGCGGTGGTGGGATTACTTGAAGCAAAAACGGGTGCTCCCTTGAACACGTCTGTGTACCATTTGGCAGTGGTGGCTCACTTAAAGCAGAACACCTCCGAACGGCTCATGAAGAAGTGCTACATACAAAACACGTTGCCACCCCTGTAGTGCCAACACGTTGCGTGAGCGGGGGGGGGGGGGGAGTCAACAAAACCGCTTTTGAGGCAAGGGGAGAAAATTGCAAAACCCCGACCCCTGGGGCAAATCCTTCTTGTCACCGAGGTCCTTGGTTGTCGGCAACATCCTGGCATACACCAACGGTGTTTCGAATTGGACCCAGGCGCGGCGACGGTGGGATATGCGTGACACGCGGCTGTCTGATGTTGATCCCTGATTGATAAGCCCAAAATCTACCAGTGATCCTGGCTGGGGGCACCCTCTCGATTTTTGTGAAGGGTTTGATCAAGCCAGCTCCAGCGTTACACCCGACTGGATAGGGTCCAATGTGAGGTTTGAGAGAGCCTCAGTCCGACGCCCTTGGCTGCTAATAGTTTTCCCACAAACCAGTATTCGACTTTTTGAGGCCAACAGCCACCCAGAAACTGGAGCCACCCAGTCTCGTGTTGCTAGACAGGCATGTGCTAGCCGTTCGTGCGAGCCGTTCGTGGGCAGCCTGAGGGCCTGAAGCGAAATTTGCCCAGTCGTAGGTATGTTGACCATGTCGTGCCACACTGCCACAGCACATTCCGGCGAAGGCAAAAAAAAGGCGATCCGTTTTGACTCAGCGAAGCTCGGGGACGAACAGCAATCACGCCCGAAACAAAGAAGAAAAGAAACAAGAACAAAAGAAGAACAACAAATCAACCGCCATGGACACGGCCTTTGTTCACTTTTCGTTTTTTTTTTTTTTTTGGGGGGGGCAGGGCAGGGTGCAGGGTCTCAGGGAAGGCGCTTATAAAAAAAATCCGACGGGTAGTTTTCAGGAGCTTGGGGAGCCCATCATTCCTGTAGATGGTCAGTAAAGGGTTTCTTCAAGCCAAGCCCCCCCCCGCCCCAAACCAGAGGAAATGAAGGCAAGCACAGGAGCTAAAGGCTATGCGCGCAAGCTTTTTGTCCCCATTTTAGGAATCTGGTATCCAGATCACTCTGGAGAATAGCACCCTGCTAGGTTCTAAAATCTGGGGTCGAGGTCGACCATGTTTAGGTATACGCGGGTTTGACTCCCCTTAAAAGCAACCCAACAGGGTACGCTCTCCGACCATAAAGGAGGTCCCTGGTCTGGCACATTTGGTGGGTTCGTGTTGCAAGGAAGGGTGCCCCGGCTCGCCAAAATAGGGACCCCCCAAAAAGAAAACAAAATCGGCTTTCCTGTTGGTTTCCCAATGAGACCCATCTCGGTATATATCCTCTGAAGCACGTGCACCCAAATGCACCGCCCAAATCTAGCATTTCGGGTCATTGCCAGGATCTGATGGTGCAGCTGGGGGAGGATGCGGGGCAGTGCCAGGAGCTTCCGCTCAGAATTTCTCGAAATTTTCCGATTTTCCCGGTATATGGGTGTGGGTCAAAATTAAACCACCAGGGGACCCCAGGTTTAGTCCTGGGTTCCGTTCACCAGGGTTCCATTCTGGGATTTTTTTTTTGACCCACGCCCATATGTCCTCCGTTTTTTTTCCCGGTTGGTTCGGTGCGGTTTGTGGAGGGCGGCAAGGAACCTTCAACTTGTTTCTTGCCCGTAGGACATGGGAAGTTTTCCAGTGTCTGAGGATAACCGATCGACAGCCCCGCATGTGCTTCAATCGACAGGCTCCGCTGGGTCGTTTCGAGGCTTTCAACTTTGGGGGTAATTTGATGTCCTTCTGTGCGCCGAACGCAGGCAAGTTTAGGATTCCAACGCGTCTGATTGCTTAGGCTCGGATCTTTACCAGCCATCTCACCCTCCTTCCCCCACTGACTGCGAAGCTCGGATTCCTACTCCACCGTCACGTGTGCAGCTTGAGGGTTGAACGCAAACAGACATCTGGTGATCTGGATGCCTCCAGGCCGCTAAGCCTTCCATGGCTTATCCAGAGTGACACCCTTTTTCTGCTTTGCGCACCCTTAAAAAAGGTATACCCTACTCATACCTCTGGTGCTGAAAGTGGGAGTTGCAGGTTTTGCCGGGCGGTATAGGTCAGTCGTATGATTCCCTTAGCGGGTATACGTCATACACGGCCTATGCGCGTTCGCCAGTTCGTATCTTCCTGGCCAATATAGAGGTATGCGTATGACGTTCACACTACATTTGCAAATACACATACAAACACATAAATACATGTTTGTGCAATCTCTCTCTCTCTCTCTATGTTTTCTATATTTGCGTGTATATCTTAAAATACACATATAACTATTATACATATATATATACATACACATTCATGCATATACACACACACACCATCAGGTTTTGGCTGCTTGCTTGTGCCTTCTTGCTCCGTTCCGCAGGACTTCCAGGAGGTGTCCAGCAGCGGAAGCAACGTCGAAGTGACGTGCGTGTCGGCCTTGCCTGTGGGCCGAGCGAGATCGGATGGTCCTAAGGACCCCAGGGGATTTCCTTTTGATTCAAGGGCACTTTGAGGAACACCCAGGAAAGGTTGTGTGAGGATTGAGAGCCATGGGGAGTCGTTGCAACCTAGTGAGTATTGGGGGTCAAGGACCATGAAAGCCTGCCACGGCTCGGCTATAGCGAGCCGCGGGTCCCGGAGTTTGGTTGGAAGTTCCTCCGCTTTTTGCCTGTTTGATTCGTGTAAGGAACATTGCAAATGGTGGACTCTCCAAAAATGTTCCCGCTCTAGGCCAAAAGATGCCCTAAGAAATGACAGCCCCGAGTTTGTGCGGGTTCTGCAGGGTTTGGTGCTGAAGCCTTACAGAGTGTCTCCGGGCGTGCGGGGTGTGACCTGCAAATGTCGAACTTTGTCCAATCCATGGTCTCGTGTTGATTCCCTCTTGAAATTGACACACAGACAGATGCGTTTGGGCCAGAGGGAACAGGACTGCTACAATGGAGGGGTTGGCCAGGCTGGCGAATGCGCGCGCTGGCTTGCCGGCAGCCCAGCAGATGTCGCTTCCCCTGTTTCCGACTTTCGGACAAGATGAGCGCCCGCAAAAAGAGACAAGACAGTCGTCTGGTAGTTATACCACGCGTGCACAACATGATTGCGGAAAATTGGTTTTAAGTTGCGATTCGAGTTCCCAAGGTAATCTTCTTCACCATGATAAGAGTAGTTTCTCGGATGGCCCACCCTGGTTCCACAGATTTAGAAGCTTTCGTCCTGTTGAAACAAAGGCACGTGCCTGGAAAAGCGCACATTTGCTGTCGGGCTATGGCACATTTGTTGAAAGGTGGATCTGTCGAACACCGAGGTACGTCATGAGGATTGTGCAACTGAAGCACTGGGACCTTTTGGGAAAGGGCGGACCCACGAAAGACGGACGTATTGCACCCTTCCATCACTCGCAAATTGGAATACAGTAACATGCTTGCCGCGGCTCAGTCCTGCCAGCGAGCATTGAGCATGCGTTTTGCTCGGCCGTGGCTTCACGTGAAAGCCCTCCGTCCTCCGGCATGAGAGAGGAAAGATGGGAAGAACCATGGAATGTGCACAATCACGCCTGAATTCAGGGGGGAAGCCCGGATGACCAGCATCAATTACGCTCGCTTTTCAGAAAGCATCTTTCTGCTGAATTCGCGTCAGTGCAACCTCACTCGAAGAGCTGGCGCATGATTTGGCTGGCTGTTTGCATACGATGACACTCAACAGCGCCATAGAATGTCCGCAGTGATGATCCCTTATCCTCTCCACCACTGCATCTCTGATGCGCTTCCTTATTTGTTTTCTTCCTTTTCCTTTTCCTTCCTTCTTTCCTTTATTCTCGCCCTTCCTTCCTTCTCTCCCTATCTTCGTTGCTCTCTTTCTTCTTTCTCTCCCTTCCCTCGCAACCCGAAGACAGATTCCGGCGGATTTTACAGAACTGGACAAAGTCAGGGCTCTGGCCCCACATCCCCCCGATACATCCTCAAAGAGCCGACGAGCGTGGGCGTGTTTCATTCAGAGGTCAATGTTTTTTAAGGGGGTGGTTTTAGAACAGAACCGAAGGAAACATATTTTCGAGGTCTCACGAGAAAGGCTTGCTCCACAAACGCTTGGCAAGCACAACGTTGTGTGCACCCCTCCCCAAATCGCCGAATAAGTGGAGGGCACTGAGCAGATAGATAGCACTCCAGAGCAGCACTTTGCAGGTGCCGATTTGGGGAGGGGTGCACACAACGTTGTGCTTGCCACGCGTTTGTGGGGCTTTGTGGATATAGGCCCGCACTGGTCAAAACATGCAACCCGCTTCATTCACAGCTCTTGGGTACGTCTCGACTGCCGTCCAAAGCAGCCTAGGAAGGGACCTCTGGGAGTTTCAGTTGAAGCCATCCGAAGGGTGGGTTTACCGCTTGCAGCCAAATATCTTTGAATG
Source organism: Effrenium voratum (assembly GCA_963377175.1). Classification (NCBI taxonomy): domain Eukaryota; class Dinophyceae; order Suessiales; family Symbiodiniaceae; genus Effrenium; species Effrenium voratum. Next base: position 160,214 of record CAUJNA010003337.1, read on the forward strand.
CCAGCAAGCTCATAGCTCATGAATTGTTCTCCAGTAGAGTTTCCAGACTCGCGTCATCCCCTTTAGAAGACTGGACGATGAGTACTGGAGTGGTGTAGACGTTCAGGGGGTGGTTTCCCATTGATCCTCAAGATCAGTTCAGATCCCAATCCAAACTCACCAGGGAAATTTCTCCAAGCTCCTGGGACATGCTTCCCCCCCCGCTCTGCAAGGCACGCGGTGAACCTGATTTCCCTCTCGCAGGGCCAAGCGGATCCCTCGCTGGCGGGATGGGGCGAATTGGGAAGTGGAATTTGGGGCAATGATAGGGGCTAAATACCACTACCACCAGCTTTCTTCTACAATCATGCTTTTTGCTTTCGAGTTCCTGGCTGCTCAAAATGAGGAATTGGGCGCCCCAAATGGCAAGGGTTCGTGGTGTTGTTTTTTCCACGTACCCCTTGCGAAAAAAGCCCTGCAAGGTACTTTGCCCAAACCCAGAATGGGCAATGCTGGGTATGCAATGATATGGGTTTGCCTCAAAATGAGGGATCTTCTAAGATGGTGGGATTCCACTGGTTTTGCCTCTGAATCAATCTCGCACAGAGAGTACCATAAACCAAAAGAGGCACTCATACTGCTGTGGGTCAAAATCAATGGTACCATTTTGGGGTAGGTGCACCCCCCATTTTAGAACCCATTTTAGTGGGGATTGGGATGTTCACTGGGGGTACGGGATGTTGACCCATGGCCATATTCACCAGGGGAATACCCTGAGATGCCGCAGCGCAGGCGCCAGAGGTGTCAGTGGAGGCGGTACTGGACGAGGCTTGCAGCTTGGATGGGCGTGTGGTTGGACGGGCCCAGGTTTCAACTACAACAGACCCTTTGTAGAAAGCATCCTGAGGTTCCGATTTTGCTGGTGAGCAAGTGTTTGAAGAGCTTCTCAATTTTACTTGTGAGCAACTGAGAACTCTCCGAGTCGGAAGCTATCCCATTCTTCCCAGTTCCAGGTGAGCTTAGCTGACAGTTTGCTATTTGGGACCATTTTGGGTCATTGCCCCTCACAATTCCAAAATTCACACCCGTTTGACAGCATGGATCGCGATCTTCGATTCCGCCCCTTTGTCCCAGACTCAAAATCCAGGTCATCCATTCGCAGATCTGTGTGTATATATATATTTATGTGTGTTCGACCCCCCACCCCGCTCTCCTGGTTTCCCTTGGGCAGCTTCTTTTCGGAGACCTTCCACGCCGACTCACTCGGGTATAGCCCCTACAAGCCACAGCTCTGACGAATTCGGATGATCATGGGCTCACGAAGGGGTCCTTGCGGATTTTTTAGACTAATGCAAAAGGAAGACTTTTTGCTTCTTTGGCAGGCTGCAAACAGACGGCTGCGCATTCTAAGAATTGGACACCCTTTAAAAAGTGGTTGGTGGACATCAATCACCTCCATGATTTCCCAAAGGTTCCGGGCCGGAACCCATGGAAAATCATAGTCAGCTGTGTGTTTCTTCGTTCCACGCCAATCCGCGTCGTTCGCATGGGTTTTGCTTCGCAGGTGGGCCCCTTGACGGGCTCCTTGGCCGGCGGCACCGCGCGGGGCCACGGAAGGGGACCGGTTCTGCTGGGCGTGTCCATTTGGGGCTCTTGTGTGTTTGAGGCTCAAGACCCTGTGTCGTTGATTTAAGGGGGAAGCGCAGAACAACTGCCAGTTTGGGGGTTCCATATCCTATTTTGATGAGAGAAAGTCTTTTAAGATGTGGTCGACATATTCAGTCCGTGCATTTGCGGTTTGCCATTTCCAGCAAAAAGACATTGGGACTCACAACATTTCCCGTGCCCATTCCAGGTACAGAGTGGTTTGACCGGGGATCGCTTGATTCAAGGTTTTTGTTTCTTTCCCCTTGACTGCCTGAACGCCAACGCCAACGAGAACACCAACGCCAACGCCAGCGAGAGCAACAACTGACACCGACAACGACGACCAGAACAAGAACAATAGCAATACTTCGCTTCGAGCAATTCCCACCCTCCACACTCACGAGCTTACGACCGTTACAACCAATTCCTGCGCATCCTAGAGACTTCAACACGGTTGTGTGAATTCAAGCATGGTTTTTGAGCGGCTTGGGGCCTATGACTGCTCAACAAGCTTTGCATTGAGAGCCTTATCCACCTGTCTACGTGTCAAACTCCACTTGTCTGCGAGCCGATCTCGAGAACTCAAACATCGGTTCCGTTAACAAAAGCCACGCCCCTTCCAAAAAAAGAAACCCGACGGGGGATTAAACGAAGTTGCTTA
>CAUJNA010003337.1:167500-175000 GCA_963377175.1 Effrenium voratum
ATTTGACGTCCTCTGCAGGCCGAGCGAACTTCGGAGGTCTCAACGCGAAAAGCGCAGACAAATGCTAAGGCGTTGCCACAATTAGAAGGTCAGAGGAGGCCGTTCTGGACTGGTTCCACACACTGTGCCGGTGCTCTTTTGGCTTCAAAGAGTTGAAACAAAGTCACCAACTCTGGACGCCAATGGGGATCAACAAATTTTGTCCAGTTAAACATCATCGGAAGCTTTTCCAAAGTCAACCAGAAAGCCAAATCATTTGTGGGGTATCTCGAACAGCGTACCGAGGAGTACAATTATTTGACGTTGACCAAGGGGTTTGCCTGGGGAATTGCCGGCAACTGCCTTTTGGGACAGTTTCACTTGCGGGTTGGAAGGGCACTACCGCGTCCTGTGAGGCTTCGATGCTTCAAGCGACCCAGCCAACTGGGCGAGGACCTCGTGCGGGCGCCCGTTTGAGTGGACGTAGTTTGATGGCCTTCACCATCCCTTGTGTTTACTGAGCGTGATTTGTGTTCTTTTCTAGAAACCTGCAAGTTGTGGGGTTTGATACATGCGTGCATGGTTTTTCTCTCGCCCCCTGTTCATAGGGCCGCCCGTTTTCTTTGTGGGTGCCACAGAGCCCATCATTCTTGGATGGATGTTGGATTTTTCCACAGCATGGAGATCTCCCATGGTCAAAAAAGGGACCCTAGGTCTGCGAGACCTCAAGGCTCCGTTTGTTTTGCGGGCTCAATGGCATTCGCGCTTGCCATGAGCCGCACCCGACATGGTGTCCAGCTTGAATACGACAGAACCGTGTTTCCAGAAAAAGCCCGAAGTTGGCGGCTTTTTGTTTAGGGTTTATGTAAATTTACGCTGTACCCAGATGTGTTGGAACCCATGGGTCACTTTCTATGTGCTGAAGCTGATTGTGAGTACTTTACCCTCTCAAGAATCGTGGAAGTGGCCCGGGGGGCAGATTGTTGTTGGAAGGAGCGTAGGTTTTGCTTTCAAAGGATTCCATTGCCTTGCATTCCCCTGTATGTGTTTTGTGATTCCTGAAGCTAATCATCTAGGGTTCGTTTGTTCATGCCTACGTCTTTCCCCTTGGAAAGCGCAAAACGAGTGCCCAGGAAAAACAGCGGACGCATCGGCGGAATCCAGAGTTGGGGCATCTAAAACGAGAATGAATTTATCGGGGGACCCCTTGGTGGACATGATTTGGGACTTATGTCCGGTAAGAGTGATCTCCCTGTTAGCTTCCGTAGCCGTTAGCTTCCAGGGTTGTGGGATCAAGGGGTTTATTCCCACTTCTGTGATACAAGGGAATCTCCCCCTTTCTATTGGGGGTTAGTCTTTGGGAAACCCTTTCTTTTGTATCACAGTGGGTTCCATTTCCCACAGCCCTAGCGAGAACCGCTCCGGTGACTGGACCCGAGGGCGGCCGACGTGACGCTGGCACAGCCGGCTTCCACGGCCTCGGTGGCAGGGGGCCCAAGGGCCGAGTCCGCGTGGTAGAAAAGCACTTCCCCAGAATTAGCTCCCCCCCTTTTTTGGTGTTTTTCTCTTCTCTTTTTTTTTTTGGGCTTTTTTGGGGTCCCTTTGTTTTCCACTAACCAGGCGAAAAAAGATAACTTGCTGCTGGGGTCCTAATTCCAGCCTGGAAAAGGAGAGAAGTCGGGGTTCCGTCTTGGATGGATTGCAGTGATTGAGGGAAAAGACAGCTGACATAGTTTTGAGACTGTGCTTTCTTTTGGCAAAAGGTCCCCACCGCGCAACTGGACAGGATCAAAGGGTCCACAATCTTGAAAGACATGTTGCAGAGGGGCGTGCAGGAAGCGCAAGGGGGTCACAGAATCAGCGGTTTTTATCTTTGGTAGGGCTCGAACAAAAAACAGGGTCCCTTTTCCTGCAGCCTTCCGCTTGTTTTGGGCGGCTGGCTCAGTAGAATGCAACGGCTTCGGGGAGTTGCCGAGAAGTGCCGAAAGCTTTGGCGGCGACTCGCCGATACACCAAGTGGCTTAGGAGTGAATACGCGCCCAACATGGAACTTGATTGGGTGGGCTCCGGACAACCAATCATGAGGGGTTTCATGGGCGAGCGGGGAGCTTTTATGGCAACCTCCTGTTGGGTTCCTTTAAGTTGAATCCGATTGAGAGATTGTTCCTTGTGCGGTATGGAGTCATTTGGCCTGGTTTCACTTCGTACAGGATCTCGGACTTCTTTGCATCCCTTTTGGCCTTTGGCCTGTTGCTCCTTGCTTCAACATTCGGGGAAGGACCCGAGGTTTCGTTTTGCAAGTTGGCTCCTCGAGCTATCAATTGACCAACTTACCCATTCACTACTTGCCCAACTATCAATCAGAAAGTCAATAGAACAATTGCCAGTTTCCAATTGCCAATTAATCACCATCTTGGGCTGGTGAGATGACCAAAGCGTTCCGGAGCGACTCCAAGCGCGAAGGTGCGGGCGTCCTTCCAATACGCATCGGGCTCCACGCCTCTGTGTGGTGCTCAGCTCGATCCGCGGAAACAAATCTGAAAGGCTTGTGACCTGGTCAAGGGGGATCCCTGCAAAAACGCTAACGTTTTTGCCTTTTGACCGATTTCTTTTTTGCCGGAACGTAAAGGGACGGCCTCCCAGAGGGCTTGTACACTTCAAGGGAGTCCAAACTGAATTTGAAGGCAACCAGAGACGCGACATGCTCAGAACGGTGTTTTTTTGCCCATGGCTCTGTTTCACAACAAAGTCCCTCCTGCCTCGCGTAACTCACGGGGCGCCGTTCCTGGCTGAGGCTGTCGGATGTGGTCCCATCCTTCTACTCCTCAGCTCTCAGCACGACCATTGTCATCAACGGCAGCAGCGCGGCAAGAGTTACCAGTTGTCGTTTCGGGCAGGGAGCCTTTTCCATGCTGCTTTGTCTTACAAGTGGCATGGCAAAGGGAGCTTGGGGCATCATATTTGCACGTGAATTTCGGTCTCCGCTTTCTATCGGCTCTTTGGACGATCGACCGTTTGGAGGGAACGGAATGCAGGATGAGCGCTTCTCAGTATCGTTGACGATAGTTGTGCTTGAGTTGGGGTCCTCCCAAGCTTGCAGGCGGCCTTGCTTTTGCCCCGTCGCTGGTTCATCCACGGACCAATGCTCTTGTTTGACACGACGGACGGCAGCCAAGGTCTCTGCAGCCCCTGCTTAAGCCCTGATGAACGTGTCACCTATCATATCTCCTGTTTTTGGCGCAGATCGAATTCGCTTGTTTGCTTGGCCTTAGCCAGACCGCAAGCTCGGTCAGGCTCGAGCTTTTGGGAAAGTGGGCTTGCTTCTTGCGGGGTTGGTGCCCCTTTCAGGGTTCTTGAACACATCCCATTGAGCAACAAACCCGAATGCCCGTGACATCTCCTCTTTGCCCAGGCGGCTTAGCTTCTGCCGCTGGCGCCAGCGCCGATGCCTTGGAACGAAAACGTGCCACAGGCTTACGCCTGAAGCTGGTTTTCTATGGGGGAGAGGGGTTTTGGACCCTCTCCCCAGGAAAGCACACCCATCTTTCTGAAACTTTCCCGTTGAGCAAGGGAGCTTCCTTGTGGGTGACTTTTCCGGGGGTTCCATGTGAACTTGCAGGCCAAGCTCCCTAAATTCCGCTACGCGTTGGCTTTTCCGGCTTTGACCAAGAGGTTCCTTGCCACTGTCAAGGGTCTCATAGGGGCCTTTACCATAAGGATTCCGAAATTCCTCTGCCATGGGAACCACGACCGCAGGAGATTTGACCATTGCACAATTCATCTGGTCGGGGGGGTTGGGGAGGTTTCTTCGGGTGATTCCATTGCCCCGGACCGAGGAGGCGCCGGTGGTGCAGTTCGGCGAGCGCATGGGCTCCGTCACCACCCAGGCGAATGGGGCGACGCAGAGGGACCCGTGGAGCTCGTGGGCAAGTGACTTGAACACGAACAAAGCAGAAGATGAAAATGAATGAATCCCGCTCCCTGTCTCTCTGTCTCTGTCTCTGTCTCTGTCTCTCTCTCTCTCTCTCTCTCTCTCTAGATGCAGTTCCACACACAGCTCGACTTCGAATTCCCGGTGTCTTATGGTGAAATCCAGCAGTGGTATCGAGGAATTTTTGGGAAAGACATTTGGTGTTGTTTGGAACGGGGAGGCCGGGGGGGGGGGGGGATTACAAAAGTATACCTGATTATAAGAGCATAGTTCACGGAGACCCCCAGCTGTGCGCAATGTGTTTCGAAGTGGAAGGCAACAGCACCGGGTGGCTTGATACAGCCAAACAACTCCGAATTTCGATCCCAAAAATGTGTGAATCTCAAAGCAGAGCTCTCTCTCTCTCTCTCTCTCTCCCTATTCTCTCTCCTTCGTCTTTGTCTTTCTCTCTCTCTCTGTTTCTCTCTCTCTCTCTCGCTTTCTCTTTATCTTTCCCTTTCCCTGTTGTTTCGGAGCTTTCAGGGGTGCATGGCCACTATGCGACATTGCATCAAGCGAGCTTGTTGTGCCAGGAGGACATTGGGCTGCACGTGTGGCTACTGCGCGTCCCGTGGCCGAACTCGGGCAGGGAATGGGGCGTGATTTGATTTGCGCCGCCGCGCAGAAAGCCTCGCCAAATCCTCCAAGCGCGCCGGAGCCGGGAATATGTGGGTTTTGTGGTGGATACCTTGTTTTGGTCTGATTTGCTCTCCTGTGTGCGCTTTATCATGATCGGCCGGATGGGAAGGACGCAGCTTCTTTTCCGAATGCTCCGGCTTGTTAGTCTCTTTCTTTGCCTTTCTTGGTCTCGTGGCCCCAAAAAGGCGCTTTCTTGTTGGATGCTTTGACGCTGTGAGCGGGGAATGGGTCGGGGATGGACCGTTTTCCAAAGCGAGACTTGCGGTTCGGGGCCTAGAGGGATCTATTTTGTCGCGTGCCTTCTTTCTTGGATCAAAGGGTCGAAACGCTTCGACAGATGCCCGACCAAGATGGTCCCATCTCAACGCACGGGTTTGCTTGCCACAGAGGGCCCAAGCACTCTATATTTTGAAGTCACGGATTGCAAACAAACCACACGTCAATAATTTGCTGAGTCCAAGCCATGTGGCACTTTGATACAGTAGCTCATCTTGCAGCCCATGCTACAAGTGAGTGCCATTGGGTCTCCAAGCCTGAGCCGGCTTGAGCAAGTGGAGGAGGCGATGACATTTACGGAGCCTCTTGCGAAGCCACGAGAGATGGCGCCTGAGGCGGTGGCTCTGCGCTCCCCACCTAGCGCAGTTTTTACTCACCTCACCTCACCTCACCTCACCTCACCTCACTCACTTAGAGACATGCCACGTATAACTTGCAGAAAAGGAAAAGCCACACGTTTGGTACGTGGAGCGGGGAAGGCTGATGCCTTTTCCGGCAGTCCACACCGCAAGTAGCTGCTCGGAGATGCGCAGCACGGACCCCAACCTGACGCGTGAGCTACTTACTCGGCCATGCGCGTTGGAGCATGGGCATGTCGGAACGTGAAACCAGAGAAAAGACATACGGAATGGGCGCGCTCACAAATGACTGGTCTTCGACACAGGGCTGCTTTGCGCGACCATACATTAAATTGACCCCTCCCCGAATGACCAGCATCGAGCCGCGTAAGCTCGGTCTAGCCCAGGCGGCGCCTACACCCCCAGATCAGGATGTGGTGGTGCCGCTGGCACGGGGGCTCATACGGGGATTTCTGGCATTGTGCCTGGGTTCCATTTGTTGAACCCAAAGGCTTAAGCTCAGGGCTTGACAAGTCTACCTTAAAGCAAATGCAAACAACGTATGGAGCCATCCAGTGTGAAACTTTTTGGCAGGGCGTCATGTTTGGTCCTCTTCGTACAGTATCTCAATATGATCCTGACTCACGCTGTTTCTATCAGGTTCTTCTGCGTTTCGCTGCTTGGCTTGAGATGCACACGACTTTGACTGGATGATTTGTTGGCATTGCCACCTTTCTAGGCAGTCTGCGTCTTTTTCCCTGGTGGAAAGGGAAACCGGGTCGGAAGAAGTTGCTACTCACATGGAAGGGACTCTTATGCAAATATGCAAGCAAATGCGCTTGAAAGACTTTTGGCTAGTTGGATGGGTAAGTGGCCTGTTGACTTCAAAGGGCTTCGTTGAGGCCAGGCCTGGTCTCAATGCGCACTCTGGACCAATCAACCTTTGTGAAAACACATTCGGTCCAACAATGAAGGCCACCTCCATATGAATCCGGGGGGTGGCGGGTTCGCCTTCGTCTCTTAAGCGTCCCGTCCGAGCCTTCCAAGTCTTTGCGGTTGCACCTTGCGCCAGCCAGTCAGACCGGAACGCCTCCAACACTCGGATGGCTTCATGGCTTCGGGCCTCATCGTGCGGATCGGCAACCCGAAATTTGGAGATCCTAACAGTGGATCCCATTTCCCACTTTCAAAGCACGTCTAGCACTCCTCTGTTGTGGATCCACAGCCCTGTTGGCATCCGAACTTCCCCTACAAGAACACCTCCTTCACCAACAACCCGCCAAACGCCAAACACTCACCCTCTCTACATTACCGCCCTTCAACAGACACACAAAGCCCAGTATCAACACCCCAACCCAAAACCGCCCTTACTAGCACATTTTTCCGGTTTGTTTTGTTTTTTTAGCGAAGGCCTGGATCCCGGGCAAGGGCTTCGCCGCGGTGCCGTCCGGGGTGACCTTCGAGTCCCGCTTCGAGGCCTCGGACTTTTGGGGCGAAGGGCGCTGCAGGGAAACCCTCCCTGTGAACAAGGCCTCGCTTTTGACAAGGCCTCGCTTTTTGGTGGACACCCCAAAATTACTGGGGTGCTGCGGGCTATGGATTTTGTTTGGCAAGCCCCACTTGCAGGTGACAAAAGTAGTTATCGAGATGGAACTTTAGAAATGGGGGCAGCGCTTTTGGCATAGATGGGCGTAGCAGACCTCCTTTAATGCAGGTTTTGAGCATGCCGCAGGCGAGGAGGCGTGGTGATGCGGTGAAGGTTTTTGGGTCAGCAAGACACTGAAGTCTGACCGAGCACAGCCCGACGGAAAAAAGGCTGCTTGTCAGAAACCCACGAGAAACCCAAAAGGGAGCCGCTCCTCGCTTTGATCCAAACCAACTGACACCAAAGAACTCCATGGCTGCTGAGAACTTGCAGTGAAGTGGTCGGACATAAGCCTTCAGAACTCGAGAACTATCAGACCCCCAGAACCTCTTCGAGCAGAACTGCTAGAATTCGGGGGCGGGCTGGGCTTGGGAGGTTTTGACCACGGAGTGATTTCGCAAGCGGAACCTCAGAAGGGTTTGGACACTTCTCTCACGTGCCTAGCCGCCAGGTGACGGCCATCAGCCCTGTCAGCGGCTCCAAGGCGCAGTGGTGAGTGGTGTGTCTGCTGACCCCGACCCGGTTGGGCCGGTCCAAACCTCCGTGCTTTTTGCGGCAGCAGGAAGTGGTTCCTGGCGTCGGCACTGACTTCAGGGTTGGCAGCAGCATTGCCTCCCCACAGCCGTCGGCGCATCCTTGTCGTTGCATGGATT
>CAUJNA010003337.1:180000-182500 GCA_963377175.1 Effrenium voratum
AGCTGACTTGCCGCCTGCAGGGGGGCCCCGGGCCCAGTGCGAGGCTGACTCATTTTAACTGGGTTGCTTCTATTTTCATGCAAAGTGAGCTTCCTTTTGGAGTGGGGAATACGGTGCGCTCTGAGAGGTGAGCAGGGTGCCGAAACATCCTGCAAGGCCAAGGGAGAACTAGTGGGTTTAGTAGTCAAAATGAACTTTAGGTAGACTCACATATGACTCACGCATATATATATATGTTGCAAGTCTCTTATAAGCACGGCATGGGCACACTCACCGCATTAGCATTTGCCACTTTGAAAGTGGAGAGGGGTGCTCACGACATATGAGGTCTGGTATGATTTTCTAGAAGTACCCCAATCGCAAAGTTTAAGGCATGGAAGGGTTCAAAGGTTTGACCAAACTTCCTGTTGAACAGACCAGCCATTTGGAGCTTTTCAAAGGCAACCGGGAAGAAACACACATTTTGAGGGCCCTATTTTCGGACGCCTAGATGGACCGGTCAGAATGTCACGCGCCCTCTCACAAACAAAGGTTCAGCCCCCCCAGTTCCTCTTGAAAGGAAGGCCTCAACCTTCAAACCAAGCCACCAACTCCGAAGGTGAAGCCATTCCACAGCAGTTCGTTGGCCAATGATGGTAAATGAGTTTTTTGGTTGTGGTTTTGCTGCTCATGTTTGTTTGCGTGAAGGTGGCTGTCCAGTAAAGCATCCGGTCCGGTTCCCCACAACCGTTTGAGTTTCCGGTTGCCTACCCCCGCCCCGCCCCCCCCGCCCCCGGCTCCCACCCTTGCAGACTCAGCACTTTCTCTCTCTCTCTCTCTAGGTCCAGTCCTGGATGTGGACCCTTTTTTAAGGGCACCGGGTTTGGGGTTGCTTTGAGGGAAAGTGACTGCCCATTTTGAGAGTTCCATCTCCCATTTGGAGACAACACCAAGTTTTCAAAAGGCTGTCAGGGCCTTTGAAGGGTGGGAGTCGCCCAAACACGGGCATCCTTCTGCCCCATGCCGTGAAAGTATTTCCTTTCGATTTGGGTGTGAATCTTAATGGGGACCCTTGGGTGGACATCATTTTCGGTGAGGATTTATGGCGGTTCCCGAGTTGAAGTTCAAAGCCATGAGACCAACCCACCTGTCCTCATCAGTTTCTGAGGTGCCTCCATGGAAAACATGGGCCCCTCGGCGTCCGACTCCGAGCACGACCACGGGATGCGGCGCCTATCGGCCGAGCGGTCTGGGCCCTGGGGCTTGCGTCGGACAGCTGGCACTCAGCGACTCGCTTTGTGAATTTTCTGGAAAGGGGCGTTTACCAGGAAAAACCGGCCAACCACTTTCAATGGATTGGCGCAAAAAACAATGGCCAAAAGGATATCGAGGCAAACCAAAGGGGAATTACTACTCTGGAGTAGTCCCTAGATTTGGGTATGTCGATGGGGGACCCACCAAACATTCAGATGTCCCACAGGCGCTATGTTAGCAGGAGTCCCACCTGGCTCTCCGTGCCGGTGGGACATCCGATCGACTCGCCACCTGGCACTCGAGGGAGAGAAGAGAGAAGCTCCGCTGCGAAGCGGGCGCGGACGACCACTCCAAGGCAGGCTTGGGGATGGGCAGCGTGCCAAGGCTTGCCCTTTGACCTCCGAACGTCTCATTGCTTGTTGGGGAAGTATCCGAAAGTTTCATTGCTTTTTGGAGAAATATGGGAACAGCGAGTGGCTCCCAAAAGTTCAAAAAGTGTGGACAGCGTCTTGAGGGGGCCCCTTCATGTTCAACCAGAAGGGGCCACCAGACCACGCCAGAAGCGGGCCGCCCCGGCGATTTCCGTCCACAAAATGGGGTCTTCCGGACGTATCCAGGGCGAGCCAGCCACACAGGAGTGGCCAGAGCGTCGCTGTGGTTGGTTCTGCGTTGATTTCTTCATGCTCCCTGCTTGGCAGGAAAGTTGTCTTGTTTCTTGGGGGAGCCTCTACGTTGGTTGGGTGAATCATTGTGATCTAGACAAACAAACACGGAAGTGCACAAGTCAACACGTAACCCTTAAATAACTTTTTTTTAGCACATGGATCGCCTTAGGTTCCTTTTGTTGATTTTCAGACGCCCCGAGTTCTCGTTTTCACAGGGCTTCGCGCTCGACTCAAGGTGCGCTGCTTCGCCTTGGCGATGAGTCCCGGGAGCATCAGATCTTTGAGCTCCGACACGGAAGGAGGCGCCGCGAAAAGCGCGACTTCGGTCCGGACGGGTGCTGGCTCTAGTGATAGTTTGGTGTCCAGGAAAATTTCAGGAACGCCTTAAGCCACCCCAAAGTTGCCGATGTCCTCTCAGGGCAAGAAGACGCTTAGGTCGTGAAAGCATGGGCGATCCGCGCTCTTTTGTTAGGAAAGAAAGGAGCGGGCACTGTGAAGAATCTGCTGAAGGGGGAAGCGCAGAGCAATCCTCCACTTCACATTGAACAAATCCATCCAGCACGCCGTGGTACGTTCCGAGTCACTCGAACACGGTCCGAAAT
>CAUJNA010003337.1:187500-305000 GCA_963377175.1 Effrenium voratum
TCAACTTCCGGGGGCTCCTTGCAGGTTTCAGGGCTTTCTCATGCTTTTCTCCTGTTTTTTTTTCTGTTTTTGGGGCTTTTCATGGGTTTGCCAGGGGTTTTTCATGGGTTTCCCATGGGTTTCCCATGGGTTTCCCATGGGTTTCCCATGGGTTGCCCATGGGTTTCCATGGGTTTCCGTTTCCCAGTTTGCCACGGGTTTCCCATGGCTGCCCAGGTTTCCGCAGATTTCCATGCGAAGCGAATGTTGAAGCAGTCATGGGATGGCCAGGTATCAAAATTGAACGGGCAGAGAATCGCGTGGTCTCCTTTTTGCCCTGGACGCCTGGTCAACATTTGCCGCTTTGGATGAGACTTGGGTTTATATCAAAAGAAGCGAGTCCCTCCAAAAGACCAGGGTTCTCCCAACAAAAAGACGCCCCTAGGGTCGGCCTCTGCCAAGCCTCGTTACCGTCCTCATCGCTTCGCGCCCAGGGTTTGCGCCGCTGGGGCGTCGACAGCGACGAGGCCGGATATGTGACGTTGCCGCTCAAACTCGGCTTGTGGCCGAGGGCCGGCGAAACGGGTTTGGCCCCCCCCCCCCCCAATGACCATGGGCAACTTTTCCAATGTAGCGGTACAGCATCTTTTGAGTGATTTCCCCGATTGTGTAAGGGAGCTTTTGATCAACCCAGCTCATATTGGAGAGTTCAATGTTAGTTTCAATGGCCTTGGGGTCTATGGCCACGTTCTTGTCGAACAGTTTGGACTCTATGCCAGTTGGCTGTCCCGTTGGATGCACGAGTGCCAGATGGAAGGAGGGCACCATTAGGTGGGATGCAAGCGAGACTTCCTTTTCTGCATGGACTACCTGTGCCAGACTCCGAATCGCATGCTTTGGAAATCCAGCCAGCACAATCCAGGCTTTCGCTGGAATCCTTCTCTTTGCTAGTCTGCAGAAAGATCGCATGGACACTATCAGCCAGAGTTGTGGGGAATTGCTATCACTCCCTTACCGCTGCGATCTTTCGGATGAGTCATTCGAACCATCCAACCGAATTGTCCCACCCCGCCCAGGGTTGGACCTAGTGGGAGTTTGAAAAACTGGGGCATGCAGCTTGATTTGCTAAACCTTTTGAACCCCCTCCCCCCTTGGGCAAATCTGCGGGACCTAAGCCCGGCTGGATGCTCCCTGGAGGGCCGTTGGGAGTTGGGTCTGTCCGAAATTAGGGTCTCTAAATGAGAGATGGAGCCCTCCCCCCCTCAAATGCAGCTGTTTCCTGAGGTTGGACGACTGTTGCATTCCGAGCTGAGAAGAGCAGGTTAAAAGCAGCTCGGGGTTTGAAAGGCCAGAGCCAACTAGATAGCACTGCAAGAGGGCGGCTTGTGTTTCATCCCGCACATTCTTTTAGATTCCACCGGCCAGCCGGTGCCCGTTTCAGTGTTCATTCTCTTCGGCTGGCCAATGCAGGGCTGTGAAAGTGACGTGCATTGCAGGGAATTTGGTACTGACCCTTTGTCAACTACGATTGGGCTCTTGAAGGAAATGGTTGGCCGGTTCATTCACATTCCCTGCTAAGAACAAGCACGGATGGTTGAGCTTTGCCTCTCCTTCCGCCTGGAGCCCGTTGGCAATGGCGCTCACCAAATGTTGAGACCCAGATTCAGATTGTCACTAACGCAGTGTCACCAACATCCCGATCCATGCAAAATCCATCGGCTCCACTTGACCTGGTCAAGATGCTTGAGTTTTTTAGTAAGACTCGCTTTACGCTTGCCAGGACTGAGTTGCTGAGATACTTGACCGGCCAACATGAACAATTCGCAAGATCCGAAGGTGGATATATTCAAGGAATTCGCAACTGCGAATACAGTACCCTGGTGGCTAACCAATATTGAATCTGGTCATTAGATGCTTCCCGGGAGGGGGGAATGCTGAAATGGCGACATGTTCTGGGGAGTTCATTACCTGTGGTTCCCTGATTACCCGCCCACGTTCTATTGGGTATTGGGTACATACTCCTTTTGGGACAGGATATGGCTTGAACGGTCGTTTATACTAACAGAAATTCAAAAGGTGTATGCGCAGAAAAGGAAGAATGGCCACCATCCAGCGGTCGGTTTATCTTGGCAACCAGAGTCAGTATTTTATCCATCCCAACTGGAACTCGTCCACCCACTAAAAGCAAACTTCCCCAAGAACAAACCCGCTCAAAATGGTGTTGAAGACGAACAGCGTCAGTATTTCCTCCATGCCAAGTGGACGAGAGGTCCATCGGTGACCCCAGCAGAGCTGCCCCAGGCCGAGGAGTTCCGCCTGCGGCGCCTGGGGCCGGCCCGGCCCAGGGAGAAGGAGGCGCTGTCGAGATGCGGGCGATGGGCGGTGGAACCGGTTCAGGGCAGAAGGGGGGGGAAAGCCCAAAAAAGTGGTAGGAATTTGGAACTTGGACTCATCCAAGGTAACCACCTTGGGAGATGGGCGTTTTTCCTGAGACAGGCGTCTCAGAATGGGGATCCCCTTCTTGATGGTATTTGAAGTGAGCGAGAAGGAGTCAGCACTTTTGCGACACGCATGGAACATGGACGATGCGTAACGGGCACAGCTCAGTTCAACGCCGGAAAGGCCGAACTCCGCATGAAGGTCCTGACTTTGGGAGTCCGCAATTCTGGCAGGTGAATTACAGGATTTGCTGCAGATGTTTGGTTTCGAACCACACTGACACAGCTCAAGGGCCCCAAGCATCCACTGCGATCTGGGGTTTGTTTCAAAGCCCAAGGTTCCAAAAGGACGACTTTCGGTTCCCGCGGTCACAACGTGAGCTGCCGTTTTGGGATTCCAAGTGAGGCTTTGAGGCCAACCCATGCCATACCGATGAGTCGGATTCCCTTGAAACCGACCATGCGCAGCCAGTGGCTTCCAAGTCATGGGAAGCGGCTGGTCGGAGGAGGTGGAGGAGGATTGGGGGGATGATTGTGGCGACGAGAGCCCCGGATCCCGCGTTGCCTTGTTATATACAGTGGTGTCAGGGCAGGGGGTCTTCGAAGATGAGAACCTCTACTATGAAACCATTTGGTGCGACAAGTGCGGGGACAACGCCGGCATGGAAGCGGATCTGTACTGTGTGGACTGTGAGGGCTACTTTTGCTGGGCGTGCTCTGGTCGCTGGCACCACCCGGGTGGATGCAATGAGATGCACTCGCTGGAGGAGATCGTGACAGGTGGGGGGAGTTCGTCAAAAAATGTTGGACCCCACTTTACTTGGTATCAGCACATTTTCGGGGATCCCTTATGGTTGAGGAACACCCGGGTGTGATGCAGTGGCTCCACAGGGCTGGCTTTCGCGGGTGTTCCCCTACTGGGGGGGGGGGGGTCCATTGGTTTCATTTTGACAAGCTGAGAACAAATCACACACTGAAGAGGACAGACACACGCACACGCACATACTTACAATCGCCACTGCGGGACAGGCGAGGAGAAGGGCTTGAAGCTGTTTACTCCCCTGCTGGACGAGATTATCATCAGCGTAGCTTTGTACACCATCGTCCGCCGCCTGATCGATTCCGTGGACCAAAATTATTTGTTCAGGTCGGACATATGTCCAACGATCCGGTGGCTTCAGAACCTCGCTTAAGCCACTGCTACGCCGGTCATTGTTTTCGCCACGGGGTCGGCTTCTGGATTTGGACTTTTTCCGACTCAAATTTTGTCGAAGTCGCGGGTTCCGGTTGAGCTGGTTCTTCCAAGTTGGGAAAGTGAGGAACTGGCTGGCATGGACGGACACGCTGACGTTCTACCACTTCAAGGAGCCGCAGAGGAATTGGGCTCTGTGCAGGGAACCCTTCTCGGAGGTTGGTCCAAAAGGAAACAGTGAGGAAGGCAAACAGACACCACCCATTCTGGGGATCGCCTGATTGTGACATACTCAAATTTGAAACGTGAGGGTTAGTAAGGGACAGGCCCCTTGCCATCAATCAGTGGATCTTCGCCCTTTGATTCGTTGCCATTGATTTTGCATTGTAGGTTCCTAGAATGCTAGGTTTTGTTTGTGACTAGCATTGTGAAAGCTGCGACTGCTTCTGCTTTTGGTGGAGCGCAACCGCCGCAGGTTTGGTTCATACCCTGGAGTTATTTGGGAAAACTATAGTGACAGACTGGTGAATCATTGAGAGTGGGCCGTTCGAGGGGCAGCGGAAGCGATAGATCGCCAACGAGTTTCTAGTTGTTCACCCAGACTGATGCTCTCGGTTTCTAGATGGGAGAGATCATGTCAGACCATGTAAGAGAACCAGGGCCTGTCTCTGCACAGTTGTTGGCTTTGAGCCCTTCCAGGGGCACCTCCATTTTGCCTCTAGAAATCGGCTTCCATCCGTCTACCCTTCCGGGGGTTGGGCCGCAGAAGGCGCATCCGAAGCGTACCCGGAACAGTCAAATGTTGATGAGTTGCCCATCAGGGGAGGAGGTCCCCCGAAATGGTGGTTGTCCTTTTGACTCTCTTTACACCGACCTTAGAATGGGCAGCCTCAAAACCGCAGCTTGTGGCAGGGGCTCTGGAGAGGAGACCCTGATGGCGAGTTGCAGCAGCGAGGACAACTTCTGGAAGCTGCTGCTGGACGGGCAAAGATTCGACGATCAAATGAGCAAACTGGAGGGTTTACCTGCTGCATGGGGCATCTGAAACCACCTTGAGTCAAGGAGGGGATAAAAGAAACCCAACCCCCTCCCTGAGATTGGAACATGCAAGTTGGCAGATGTTTTCAGGATGGGTGGGTGCGCACCACGGTCACCGACTCTGACAGCCTGCTGCTGTTGCTGCGGACCTTGCCGCAAGCCCTGGTGATCCACTACATCGCTATCACCTTTCTGGCGCGGGCGGTTGGGTCCTTGGGGGTAGCAAGGGGCACCTAGGGGCAACATCACCCCCCCAGAAATCAAACCTCAAGCCTTTTCCGCCAACCCTCACCACTCCCCCCAAATTCTGCAATCCAAATCGCATCCCTACCTCCAACCCATCAAGCTCCCACCCACCAACCCTCACCAACCAAATTCTCCACATCCCCACCCCATCCCTAACCTCACCCCAAGCTCCCTCCCTACCACTCCCAACCAAAAACTCAACCCTCCTCCACTCCGCCCACTCCGAAAGGCGCGAGCCAGGTGCCCCCCTTGGCCGTCTGCTACGCGGCCTGCCTGTTGCTGGCCCGCGCCTTGGAGCTGCGGCTGCCGCGGTGGCGCTGGCTGCGGAAGGCCTCCGTGGCAGCCCAGCAGCTCTCGGCCCTCAGCGCGCGCTTCGTGTCCTACACCCAGCAGGCGCGCGAGGACGACGATCGGCGCGGTCCATGCGTCTTCGGTCGCTGTTTTTTTTGGGGGGGAGGCCTTTTGCGGGGTGGTAAGGGAAAACCAAAAGGAATAGATTAGGGAGGGGCCAACATTTTTGACTCATACCCAATAAAACACCCCTTTGTTGACACATACTGACCCTCTTTCACCCTGGTTTAAGGGGCAAAGCGAAGAACGCAACTTCTTGGGGTCCCCCTAAATTGATACGATGGTGTTGTCCCCTTATCATGGTGTTCCTCTTGTTCACAATCCCGATGCTTGTTTTGCTATTCTGCTGCATAATTCGAATTACGATTAAGGATATCCCCCCCACCCCTTGTTTGCCACGGCTCTGGATGAGCTCTGGTTGCTGCTTTTTCGGACAAACTATCCGGACGTCTATGATGAATTTGGGTCGTACATGGGGGTACTCACTAGTTCCAGGCGCAAAAAGCAGGATGACTCACGAATGTCTCGTGTTCATCACGGAAAGGCATTTTTGACCGTGGCTCATATATCCGGACCTCTTATTAACGCAGAACTGTTGGCAGGCAGGATGTTTCACCCGGTCAGCTGAGGTGTTCTGACAGCCTTCCCGAACATAGAGCGGTTTCCCTTAGGCTCCCCTCAAATTCAATCCAAGGGCTTCCGATTGGGGCCCCATACTTATATAGTCCAGGAGTTCGCTCAGTGGCTACCACGCGTTATCCTTGAGGTGATTTAACTGGTGTTGCTACCCACCAGCCAAGTCTTCAATGCTCCGGCAGGCCCCACAGAAGACTCGGCCCAGGCAGAGGCTGGACTGGGGCGCCTGCCAGTGTCGAAAGTGTGAAGATTGGGCAATGGCCAGTGTGAGCTGATTGGCCTTTCCATGTGAAGAAAAGCCAGATAGAGCAGCTATACACTCGGAAAATGAATGAGTGAAGAGAACATACGTGTTTGTTTCTTTGATGTTGCATGTGTGCCTTTTGGCCTAGCTGCCTGCCTTTTTGTTTGTCCGTCCGATCGTTTTTGGGTTTGTTGTTTCTTGAAAGCATTGCGAAGAAAAAAGGGTTCTTCCGACAAGAGCTGGTGCCAATTGCGCACGTACAGTTACACTGAGCAAGTTGCACCAGCGAGTTACATCGGAGATCGCTAGAGCAAGCTACATGAGAAAGATACACCGGAGGGTTGCAGAGCAAGTTGCACTAGCGAGACACTAGCGAGTTGCATGAGAGATTGCTTGAGCGAGCTACACTAGCGAGTTACATGAGAGATTGCTTGAGCGAGTTGCGCAAGCAAGTTACATGAGATCGCTCGAGCAAGTTACACAAGCAACTGACACAAGGATGATGCACGAGAGGTTTTCTGTGGAGAGTAGTATAGTACGCGAAGTACACTTCTGCAGCTCCGGCTGGAATATCACAACTTTTAAAGTACGAAAGTAGCACGCGAAGTAAAGTGTCGCAGCTCCGGCTGGAATATCGCAACTTTTAAGCACGAAAGTTGCACGCGAAGTAAGCTTTTACAGCTCCGGCTGGAAAATCGCAACTTTTAAGTACGAAAGTAGTACGCGAAGTATACTTCCACAGCCCTGGCTGAAAACTCGCAACATTTAGCAACACTTAGTTACGAAAGTGCTACGCGAATAGAGGAACTTGTTCAGAGCAACTTGCTGAGAGAACTTGCTTGGAGAACTTGCTCAGAGGAAATCGCGCCAACAACTTGCTCAGAGCAACTTTCTGAGAACTTTCCTTGGAGAACTTGCTCAGAGGAACTCGTGCCCACAACTTGCTCAGAGCAACTTGCGCTGAGAACTTGCTTGAGAACTTGCTCCGAGAAACTCGCGCCAACAACTTGCTCAGAGCAACTTGCTGAGAGAACTTGCTCAGAGGAACTCCCGACAACAATTTGCTCAGAGCATTTTGTGCGGAGAACTTGCTAGGAGAACTTGCTCAGCTCAGAAAAACTCGCGCCAACAACTTGCTCAGAGCAACTTGCACAGGAAACTTGCTTGGAGAACATGCCGCCGCCGCTAATGCTTTCGGGCCACCCATCTTCTAGTTCTCCTGCTTGCATGCAGGTGGCCAGCAGACCCCAACGCACTCTCTGACGCTGGCTGGTCCTGACAGGGTGCCTTTGGGGTCGGAAACGAGCCGTAAGCCCCGCGAGGCCTTCCCAGGATGTGTGGGAATGGTGGGACTATTGGAGCCGCAGGCGCGTTCCGCTTGACACAAATCGATGTGTGAAAGGGGGGCAAACGGCTTTACCCACGAGGGTTCGGGTTTCTCTCCTGGGATTCTGGTGTCCGTCATACCGCACCGTCATGCGCAAACACGTTTGTTTCTGGGTTCCGTTTTGTTTGATGTGCAATGGTTCTGGTTCCACAGGTAAGTCCCCCCCTCCCCGACAACAAAAACACGTTGGAGGTTGCCGTTCGGTGAGACTCTGAGCCCTGAGGCAAGTCCGGTGGTTCAACTTCTATTTCCGGTCCGCCAAGGAGTGTGCCACGCTGCTTTTGGCCAACATCATGAGGCCAAACAAATCGTGGGTTCTTTTTGCGGATTTGTGTGGTGGTTGTTTTTTTGACGTATTTTGCCGTTTCGTTTGTCGTTTGTTTGCTTTTTGTTTTTGCCGTTGCAATGTTTACATTTTTGTTGCTGGTGGCTTTGCGAAAAGGACGTGCGAGGTGGGCCTTGTGCAGGGGAGGCATGGCAAAAAGGCTTGGTGCAACGAGCAACCAATCAGTTGGAAGGGCCCGGTTGTTGTTCGTTAGACCACCTCTGGGAGACCGGGCCACATTGGGAGTTTTGACCCCAGAAGCATCGAAATGTGATGGCTTCCCTTTGCTTTCCCGTTTCCCCTCAACCCCGTTCCAAACAGAGTGTCGGTCGCAAGAAGGACACACCCTGACAGGTTCCCTTGTTTTCAGCGGCTCTTAACCCGGGCAGGCTGATCGTCATCTTCCGATGCCTTGGGATTTGCTTCGGCCTGGGCAATCTGCTGCGTTGGATGTTGGAGAGCGCAGGGCTCCACGAGAGCATCTTGCACACAGGTGGTTTCTTTGGGTTCAAGCTCGAGTTTCCCTTTGTTTTCACATTGTTTCGTGATTTTCACTGCTTGCCTTGCTTTCTCCGAAGCACACATCGGAGCAAAGACGCACGAACCACAGCTTTTGTCAGTCTTCTTTGTTGCACGCAACTTTTCCTTTCTAAACAAAGCCAACCGGCGTTTTCCAAGGCATCCGGGTCCAGCAAGAGTGGTTTGGCCGGGCCAAAGAGATGCTGGACACCGACCGTTTCATCTTCCACTCCTTTGTCGGGGCGCTGGGGGTGACCTTCGAGCTGCTGAAGCAGGCGGACGAGCGGAGCTGGGGGTCGACCTGCGGTGTGAAGGGGCATCCCTTTCTCCAACCAAGAGCAGGTCGAAAAGGTAAGTCTTATGAAACCACACAGGGATCCCGCCAGACTCGGACCTCCCAAACACCATGTTTTTATGTTGAAAAAATGGGAAAACGAGGGACACCCGCGAAACGAGTTCGCAGGTGGCCAACATGGAGGTGGACCCTCCGTTCGGTTTCGTATTAAATCGGTTTCCACACAGGGTGACCATCTCACAACCTCAGCTTTCGGTTAGGCCAGGTGCTTAAAGTGGAGCCCAGTCCTCGAACTTCCCGAGTCGAGAGGCGGACCTCTGGGGTTTCCTGGCGTGCCTCTTCGGCGTCTCCGCCTTGCTGGCGCTCGACGTGTTGCTGCGCTTCGGCGCCTCGGTTTACGCGAGAGCCCCCGAAAGGTGGTGCCTTCCGTTCTCCTGGTCTTTCGGGTCTTGGTCCTTTTTCGTTTTTTCCGGCTTGTGTTGTTTTGTTTTGTATTCTACTGTATTGTTTCGCGTTGTTTTGCTTTGTGTTGGCGTTGGTGTTAGTGTTTGAGTTCGTTTTTGTGGTTCTGTGTTGTGCTGTTTCGTTTTGTGTTTGTGTCGTGTTCATATTTGCGTTTGTGTTAGTTCATTTGTTCTTATTTGTTTGTTTGTTTGTTTGTTTGTTTGTTTGTTTGTTTGTTTGTTTGCTTTCTTGCTTGCTTGCTTGCTTGTTTGTTTGTTTGTTTGGGTGTCCAGTTTTCTATCGTTTCGTTTCTCCCCTTTCTCCCCAAACGTTTTTGTGGTTGTTTGTGACTGTTGGTTCCGCCACGCTGTTTAATCTTACTGTTTCCTTACCGAACCATTTCTAAGCTTATTTGTCTGTTTCGAGCTGAACTTAATTGCCATCACGATCGTGATTATTGTTTTAATGATGGGCATCATTGTGATCATTATGATTGTGTCTTGCAGTTTCTCTGTTTTGTCCACGGACCTGCAGGGGGGCTCTCAAACCTTGTGTAGTCTTTGCCCCCCCCATCCCCCCCGCAAATACGAAAAGAATCCCTTGGTCACCGATCACCATCCTTGCATCCTTCAGTTTTCATCTTTGT
This sequence comes from Effrenium voratum, assembly GCA_963377175.1. Lineage (NCBI taxonomy): Eukaryota > Dinophyceae > Suessiales > Symbiodiniaceae > Effrenium > Effrenium voratum. The sequence goes on from CAUJNA010003337.1 coordinate 197,241, forward strand.
CTCTTTGTTTGCTTCTTATTTGGCCATTTTGTTCTTGTGTTGCGTCCAGGTTCCATCCCGCAGTTTTGGTTCTTTCGTTGGTGAACCCGTCCAGAGGCCTGGTGCGGCGCAGGTGGCTGGGGCGCAAAAACGTGCAGAAGGCCGTGCTGCTGCCGCTGGGGGTGGTGCTGGTGGTGGTGCCCGCCGCGAGGCGCGTGATCCCCGGGGGTTTGGCGTGAAACGCCATTGGGCGGCGGGTCGGCTGAAGCATCACATCACATACTTGTAGTACGGTGGATGGACGAAATCCATTTCGCACCACTTGCAAACAATGGGAAACCATTGTTTGCAGGTATTTCAAGGGAAATCAAATCATTCCAGGGTTTCTTAGATGGTGCAGGATTCCGTCCATCCACAGTATTACCTTTCAAAGTGAGATTCCTTGTGATTTTTCGATGTTTTAGAGGACATCGGGAACCCTGTCAAGGGTCCGGATTCCGGCTGAAAGTTGCGAGGGGACAATTGGGGGGGATGGGGGGGAACATTGGGATCAGTTCGAGTTACTTGTCTTTTTGGGGTCACTACATATGGACCAGAAGCAAACATGTTATTTGTGTCCGGGGGATGCTGCCAGTTTAGCCTTATACAAGCCAACCAGGGGAACCGTGTGAAACGCAGTCACCTTTTGGTTGCTGTCAATAGGAACCTTTTGCCCGCAGTCCCTTCAGTATGTTTGGACCCCCAAAGGGTTGCTGCTTTCGCAAAATCTTCAAGGTGGACTCAAATGAAGGGTGGTTCCCCCCCCAAAAAAGACGAGACGCGTAAGACATGGACCGCCTGCAAAAAAGGGCAAGCCTTTCCGGTGAATTGCAGCTTCGGATGTGCTGAAAATATGGGGCTTCCTGTGAGTGAGGCCGGTCACGACCTGAGGGAAACTGGAGAAACGGATTTCCCACAGCCAGGACCAGTTTGAGTATGATGGCTCGGGCGACCTTCATGCGGGGGCCTCCAAAAACGACTGGGGCTTCTTTTCGGCAACGACAACCGCATCCCCTTTGGCCCGCACCCCAACTTGAGGACACCCCTTCATGTGTTGTGTCTTTCGGGGACTGGGCTTGGCATATTTTCCTGCGGTTTCAAGCACCCGTCCCCAAAAGAGTACCTTTCCAATTGTTGGACCGCAAAGACCCACACCAATTTCAACACCCATCCATTCTGGAGGTTCTTCTCATTTTTTCCACATGGTGAGTGCTTGTTCCGCTGTTTTTTTTCTAACCACCAACCAATTGAAAGCCAGCTTCTGGACAAGAGGGCATACATTGCCCCGCTCAATCTTGTGGGGGCAGCATGTACCCTCCACACCTCGAGTTTCCTTGCTGAAAAGGTAGCTCTTCAATCATAACTTTGTTTTTGGCTTCCGGTGAGGTGGGCCTTTTCCTTGCTGTACTTCGGCCTTGTGCTTGTGCTTTGGCTGCTCGAGCGGCTAACACAGTACGTGGTGGAGAAGCAACAGGCCCGTGGATTAGGGCGGGGACCACTCCGTCGCTGTCACTAACTTGCAACAGGGCTCAAAATGGGTGTGTCCTTTTTTGTGGATATCTCCCCTGTGCGGGTTGCTGTACTGTGCCGAGGGCTGTTGCAAAGGGGACCTTCACGGCTCGGGAAGCGCTAGCCTTCCCGTGAAGGAGCGCTTCTGGGAGCAGTGGGAGTCCACCTACCGCGACCTCACCTTGGGGAAGTGTGAGGTGCGGGCCTTGTCGCTGGTTTGAAGCGTAGCTTCGACCCACTCATTGGAGGCTGACATGGACCGGGTTTTGGCAGTTCACGTGGGGGTGTCTTGAAATCGTGGGTGCCTTTTGGAACCAAAAGAAACCCACAGAGTTTTAGAGGCTCGTCATTCTTGGAAGCGGGTACCAACCCCCTTGTGTTTTGCTCTCAAGCATTGATTGTATATTGGGCGCTTCGGCGAAAGCGGAGCAGTTGCCGCTATGTATCTGTTGTTGGATCAAGAAAGGAAGTAGTGGATGACACGCGTGGCTGTGGCTTCATTGATGGTTGAGCTACAGGGTTCATTGATGGCCATGGCTATCATCTCTCTTAGGGGAGGGGATGGGAGGGGTCTCTGGCTCCCGGGCCCAGGGGTTGGCTCAGTTCGACCCAGCGCCAGGACCAATGCCCCTGTCCCTGCACGCGGCACCCGGCCGGCATCTCCCGCGCCCGCAAGCTGCCGCCGGTGCTGTGGCCCGGCTGGAGCCGGCTGCTGCGCGCGTGCAAGCGCCGGCAAGCCAAGCGCGACGCCGGGAAGGGCGACTCCCAAGACATTCAGAGCTGACTCAGGGTGGATCCCCTACTTGTGAAGCATTTTTGGCAGGGATGTGATCTTATTTGCGCTGCTTGGATTCTTCTGGGCATGGAGCAACCCTGCAAGTATCACTTGCATCTTCCATAGCAGCTGCAAGGCTGCAGGGCTGGCCCTGCCAACAGCCTTTGGATTCGGCAGAAAGCCGTGGATGCCATCGTCATCCCCTGAATGCCGAAGGCTCGAAGACCTCTCTCGCGGGATGAAGTATACGGACCCCCCTTGGGGGAGTTTGTTTATCGCGCGATCCCGGAGGCACTGCCGAAGGCGAAAAAGCTGGCGCATCCGTCAGGGACGAAATCCGCGAGCTATCTTGATGTGTTTCGGCTCCATCCAGCACTTTCAGGACTTGTGAGCAGTGTGAATCTGTTTCATGGTGAGATGTTTCATTGTCTTGCTGAGCATTCACATGCCAAGACGGGTGTTTTTGCCTGAGTAGTACGAGTCTCCCGCCCTCCTGCATGAACACAACGTGCGCATCCATGAGCTCTCGGACAGGCCAAGCGGTTTGTGGAGGCCGATGCCGAGGATACCGATGAGATCAGGCGAGGTCTGCCGAAGGGGCCCAAGGCGGGTAAACATGGGAAGGCGATCTTAGGACAACTTTGGGGACGCTCTGGCGCCAAAGTCTTGGAGTTAAGAGATAGTTGAACCATGAAATTCTGAAAAAAGAGGCCGACCGGGAAGATCCACATGATGCCATGATCCATACCGCTGCCTCCCTTGCAGCTTAAGCAGAAATAAGATACGGTTATGAAGTGGTGGGTAGACAAGTGGAAACAGTGGTGTCCACCAGCAGTCCCCCAATTGAAAGTCATATTCACATTATACAAAGGTAATCTGAACTTCGCAGCATGTCTGGTTTCAGCTTCAAATTTGTGATAGCTTGACACCTGGACGAGAATCCAAGCACATTCTGAGTATGCACCTTTTGGTTGAGCCAAGTTTCCTGAGGACTGCTTTTCTGACTCAGGAGGCTGTCCGGGGACATGGACGGGGACATGGACAACGAGACGGACTCCTCGAACGCGACGGACTCTGACCCAGCCGTGCCGGAGATCCTGACTCTGGCCATGTCGCTGAACGGAGTGAGGCTGGAAGGGCAAAAAGGTGGGGAACTCGGGGACCCCTTCAACGGATTCCAATAAATGGGTTCCAACTTGCACAAAAAGACCAATCATGTGTGTAGCATTTGGTTTGGAGCCCATTTGTTATGCATTTAGGGTCACCCAATGAACACCGAGATCAGAGAGGACTTTTCGCGATGTGACGCACGTTTCGTTTTGTAGTCGCTTCAGTGCCATGCTTTGGCCGTGACAGGGGCGGCAAGGGGTACCCGTCGGTCACCAAACAGTGGAGGTCTACATGTCGTGCAGGGTGCAGATGCATGCCATGGATATGGCTGTGGGTCAAAAATAGGTTAACCCCAAAATGGAAGCATGGTAAAGTGGCAACGTGGGCCAAAACCTGTGGTCCCCTGGTCATCTTGACCCACACCCATTGTCAGGAAACCTAAATGAGGATGCTTGAAAGACGAAGCTGGCCTGGTTTCAAGAGGTTTGAACAGGCCCCGCGGCACTGGCAGAATCAGCTTGTAGCAAGCCTGGGGTTCAGGTGTGAATACGTATGCGTGCAGTTGAGTTGTTTTTGGCAGCCGGCTCTCTCGGAGCCGTGTAACTGTCATCGAATCTGAGTCTTGGGGTTGGGGAGGGGGGTGGGGGGTGGGGGGGGGCCAATGAATGCGGCGCTTCTCTGTTGCGACCACCTGTGCTTGGGGTGGGGGGTGGGGGGTGGGGGGGGGGGCAATGAATGCGGCGCTTCTCTGTTGCGACCACCTGTGCTTGGGCCAATGAATGCGGCGCTTCCATTTCTGCTGTCATGTGCACCATAGCCGACGGAGCCTCCAGCCTAGGTCATTTCAGCTTCTTCTCGTGTAATCCAAGCGTTCATTTTCGCATTATGCTTATGTGTTCCAACAAGCGGGATTTTGGGCATATTTACTACGTATGTTTCCTCCAGCATCCCACGACGGAGCCTCCAGCCTAGGTCATTTCAGCTTCTTCTCGTGTAATCCAAGCGTTCATTTTCGCATTATGTTTATGTGTTCCAACAAGCGGGATTTTGGGCATATTTACCAAAGCACAATGCGAAGGCATTGAGCTCAGATCCGCAAAAGTTTCTGGCCAAGGCTCTTTGGGATTAGTCACGCGCAAGAGACGCAAGAGTATAAAGTGCGGGAGCCGCGCGGCTGATAGGTCCACAAATTAGATCCAAAAACGAACTTTTCGGGGACCCCCTTTGCACAGCCCATGTCGCAAGAAGTTTGAGTCAAATGAGGCAAAAACACCGCAAATACCAGTGAATTTGCCTTCTCGCACTTCAAAGCACACAAAATGCTGTCGCTGACAGTTACACGGCTCCCAGAGAGCCGCTTGCCTTGTTTTTGGCCTGTGCCATGGCTTGGTTCGGATTGCTGAAATCATGCTTGCTAGAATGCTAACTTGGGGTCCCTTGGGTTCTGACCTGAATTTCTTGACCGGTTCATTGGGTCTCAAGTGTCCGTGAAGTTGGCATTGTCGAAATCCCTCAGTGCAACGGCACGGATGTTGACACTCTTTTGAGTTTGTTTAGAAGAGGTCGCTGGATTCAAGCGTTGCGATTTACTGGTAACTAGCACTTTTCATTTGGTGTGAAAATTATGTGGAACAAAACCACATATGGTTGGTGGACATAGATATTTTTCTATATATCCCATATGCATTGCTGATATCCACCAGGATTGCTCCAAACCTCTAAATGATGGCCAACATTCAAGGGTAGCAAATTGAATTGGGCCCGTTGTCTACCCTGCCCCACCTTTGGACCCCCCTGTTGCTTTTCGAGGCCGACGTGCAAAGCATCTTTCTGCGGCCTCAACCTGACAGACGAGGCGACCCCCACCGTGTCCGCCGTTCTGCCGCTCAAAGGATCCTACGCGGATGGCACGGATGTGGTGCTCACGGTGTCCAGCATGAAGGAGTCGCAAGGGCCCCGAAGCCACTGAATGTCCTAGTCTTTGTTAGAGTCAGGCTTGTTCAGAATTGATGCCAAAGGAGTCTCCTTGAAGATCAACACGGTTGGTCTTGCCGCAGCCGAGTGCCATCCGAGCCCGCTCGTTCCGAACGTTGGGGCAAGATAGCCACGGTTGCTCCGAGCTTCTCACGAGTCATTCAGGATGATTTTTGCCTGGGTTTTTCCTTTGTGGGTACCCCCCCTCCCGCGTTTTTTCCCGTTTGGTGGTTGGGGGATGGTCTCCGGAGGTTCTCGCGCCAGGAGCCTGAGCAAGTGCAGGTCTACTTCGGAGAGACCGAGTGCCCAAATGCGGTGGTCAGCGGGGCCATGGGGGACTGGAGGGTGACGGTGCCTTTGTGCTCCTTCGAGGCCGGGGGATTTGTGTTTTGTTGGAAAAGTGGGATGAAGCGGCAAAGACTTAGTGAGGCAGGTCACAGAACTCGGGCCTGGCTTTGTGGTGTCGACTTGCCACTCAACCCTGACTGGCCCCTTGCAGACCGTGGTTCCTCAACCTGGTTGGGCAATTTTCCATATGGCTGTGTGTCAAAACCAATGGTCTATTTTAGTGGGGATTGGGATGTTCACTGGGCCATATGAGACCCGGGCGTTAAACCGCCAGGCTTCCAAGGTGCCGGTGCATCTGCTCACGAGCTCTGGCTACGCCGCCAAAGCATCTCCCTTCACGGGTGCCAGCTTTCACTTCGAACAGGCCCAACCCGGGGTGTCTCAGGGGGGTGGGGGCGTTGCTAAGGGTTGGGTTTCCAGGGCGCCTGAAAATTGGTTGAGCCAACTTCTTCTTTGAAGGGAAACCAACTGGAGATTGTTCAAACATGGGTTAAACATGTTTAAACATGCTGGCCGTGCTTTGATCCCCCCCCGCCCGCCCCCCGCCCGAGTTCTCTGTTTTTGGTTGAAGAGAAGGGGTGTTTGTCGTCTGCTTGAGACCAAGTGCCACCTTGGACAAGGGAGACAAACGTACGCATTTGTTTCTTCATCCTTCCGATGAAAAGACGTGGGTCTATGGTCCAGAGACCGACACCTCTGGTTTCTCCGGCACCTCCGGCTGGTAAAGACTTGGGGCAAGTTTTGCAGGTGCCCCTTGCTCCGAGAAAAACGAGCCAAGCTACGGTCTTAGTTGGGAGTTCGTCTTTTTCTTTATTTTGTTTGGGCGTGGGGGGGGGGGTGGTGTGGCCCACAAGGTGCTGGCTTTCTTTTTTGACTTGCCTTCAAACCAACCGCACCAAACACCCTCAAGAAACGACAAGCCCAGACTGGGAAAGAGAGAGATTCAGGAGCTGCGGCTGACCAGCGTCACTCCGAGCAGCGGGTCCTTCTACGGGGGCACCTTGGCCACCATCGCGGGCGCCGGTTTGGGCGCCACGACGGCAGCGCCTTGGCGAGGTGTTTCTCAAGGTATGAGCCGGGCATTTTTTCCAGGAGGTCCCGTTGGGTTTCTGTAGTCGCGCTTCTCTTTTGCAGTCCCCCCGCCCACCGCCCCAGTTTTCCTGGCAGGTTTCCGGTTTCCGGCGAAGGGGTCGGCGCTTCGGGTCCGAAGCGGTTTGAAGGTGTCAACAGAAGTCATCCAGAGACGGCGCACGAGGAATCCCCTCTGAAAACAGCTTCATTTTCCATCAGGGGGGCTGGTGCGCTTTCGCGCTTCTTAGAAGGTTGACAAGAGGGAGCCAAGAGCACAGGGGATTCAGAGGCGCTGGGCCCTGGTAGGGGGCACCAGATGTTTTGGGGTGTTAAACATTGCCAAAGATCCTCGAAGTTTCGTGTTTTGAACCCTTTGGGTTTTGATTCAGGCAGCGACGACGTGTGTTGTGCCTCCTGAGCTTTTTGGCAGTGCGGCCAATCAGAATCTGGGCTCTTTATATTGATTTTGCTCGACTCCCCATGCTTCCCCTTGTCAGCGATTTGCATATTACTTATTTGACCAACTTTAGCTGAGTTTCCTCTTGGACTGTTTCAAGGACACGAGGGGAGGTTCATGCCGGTGCTTTGGGGTCATTTCCTCCGTTTGCTTGAGGCGAACTATGCCACTGTGGGAGGCACTCCGTGCCAGGCAGGGCTCGGCCGTGTTGTTGCCCACATGGTCAATCCACCTTTGCTTCACAGAACCCGCGCCGCACAAACCCACACCCACACCCCACACACACAACGCAGACAACGCACGATGCACGCGCCACAAGCCATACAAACACAACATGCGGAAAGCCACGCAACCCGATCCGGCGATTCGCGGCCGAACACGGAGGTGACGGCGGCCTCCAACGACCAGATCTCGTGCTACGTGCCCCCCGCTGCGGCAGAGCTCGCGACGGGGGATGTTGCGGCGCGGACCATGGAGGCGGCAGTGAAGGCGGGCTCCCGGGGTTCCGATGGCTGAGCGCTGCTTTTCCTGGGGTTCCGATGGCTGCTTTTCGTGGGCTTCCGACCATCGATGGCTTCCACTACCGCAAGTCACTAGCAAGATGCAGGGGCTGAATGGGATACACGCCCTTCATAGCCACGGTAGTATATATATATATATATGTATACGCCGTTTTCTGCTGGGGGCAGTGGTTTGGGGCAGTGAAAGCCAGCTTACAGACAAGCAGGTTCGGTTTGCAAAACCATATTGTCCTCCTATCCACCAACATGGAACCCAGAGGGCCGTTTACTGGAAAAATCTTTCAGGACCCCTCAGTCAGGTTCCATGTTAGTGCATGGTAGGGTAAGCTCGTCCTGCGTGTAGCATCCCAAAACCAAGGGCAGCCGCTGAGTAGCTGAAAGTTTCGATGCAGCTTCAATGGGAAGCCCGGATTCAAGCCGACCTCATGAGTTGGGTCCAGAAAACCAGCCCGCAACGCACTTGTTCATGGGCACTCTCTAAATCCATTTCTTTGTTGGTTGGGTTCACAAAACATTGGAATCCCGGTTCCAATGTTCCAGTTCTTTTTCTAGCTACCGAGTCGGTTGGGAAAGCGGCCACATGGCTTAGCTGCTTCAGGTGCTGTCGGCATCCGTGGCCACGGAGCCGGGGCTGAAGGGCGAGTACTTCTTCTTCACTCAGGGCTCCACACTGCCCAGTCTGGACGGAAGGGCGCCCGTTTTTTTTTTTTGGGGGGGGGAAGGAAGGGTTGCAACGGACGCTGAGAGAGGCCCAAGCCCTACCAAACATTCCTGCCCAAGGTGGTTGCGGCTTTTCACGGTTGACTTTGATGATGGTAAACAACTGCCCGGGGGGGCATGATGTTTGCGGAAATCGTGCAAGATCTTATTTGCACCACCGGTTCCATACTTGATGCGCCAAAGGCATGGAGCTACATGTTCGAATATGTCAGGAGGTGTCAAAGTGAGCGGAAGCTTTGTTGCTGGATTCTTTTTAGCGGACAGGGCTTCCTGTCTTAAAAGTGGATTGGATGTCCCTGTTGTAAACTCTTGTGTGGGATATGTCCCCAGTCTTAGATTATTTTTAGCGGAACAGTACAGCTCAAGACGATGACCAAGCGCCAATACAAGCACGCAGTGCCTGCTTGCTCCAAAGCACGGAGCAACTTGCGAATGTGTCTGCCTTGCTTTTGTTGAGGTTGCTTCCAATGCGCCCCCTGGGGAGGGTTGGCTTGTTGCCTCATGCAAGACTCCCAAGACTCTCATACAAGCCCCCAAAGAATCTTAGTTACTCTTTGGACCTCTGCAGTCTTTCAATTTGGGTAAACCGTGCATTTTATTGAGCAAGGGTCAATATTCACCATCGTCTGCTGTAGTCAAGGAAAATGGATACACTTACCAACTTACCAACCGGAAATGGAGGTTTCTCCCCAGACATCTTTGACAGCTCACATGGGTATGTGCCAAAATAGGGGAACCCGCAAAAATGTTTTTTTCTTCTTTGGTCCCTTTAAACCCCAACAAGGGTACCCTCAAAGACCTACGCAGGCACCCACACAGGCACCCACGCAGGCACCCACGCACGACGCCCGGAGGTGCCAGACCTGACCCGAACGGACTCCACCATCAACTTCGCAGACACCAGCCAGGTGTGGGACGCCAACCTGCCCTCCAGCACCCACTTCGCGGTGAGGCGGGGGCTTGCCCGAGCAGAAAACGTGCGCGCACAAGCGCCGGTGAGTTGGTAGTCTGAGCGGTGAGTTCTGAAGTTGAAGGGGAAATATTGGAAACAAAGGTTTATGGTCTTGGCTGAGTTCTCCGTCAAAGGTGGCTGGTTGCTCCTGGCATCAGTCCAAAGGGTTCTGCATTTTTCAGCCGGAAGCCTTTTACTTGGAGTGCCATAAACAAGACTTATATTGCGAGAACCCTGGTTTCGACCATTGTACAATATGACGTGCATATTATTATTATATATATTTTTTTGGGGGTACATCTTTTGGACAGTTTTAGCAAGCACTCCCCGTTCCTGCACCTCTTTTGAGATTCAATCTAAGTTTAGTAGCCAGACCCAGCCTCATTGAAAGGACACTTTTAGGATGTTGTTCAAACAAATTGGGTTGCAACATGTTCAAATTGGGGGATGGTTTAAGCGTTGAGAGCCTTGCCTCGGAAATCATCTGGCGCCGGATTGGCGAGGTGGACAGGGTACATCACCGTGCAAAGCTCGGGGGACTACACCTTCTACCTGGGATCGGACGACGGGTCCCAGCTGCTGCTCGGACTCCGTATGGTTTGTCCCACTTGTGGGCTTTCCTTCCAAAAACCCCTACGAAGGGCACCAAGCCTCAAAAACGGGCTCTTCTATTTTTTTCTTCTATTTCTTTTTGTTGTTGTTTTTCTGCGGCATGCGTTTCCCCCCACCTCCTGTTGCAAGAGGTCCGTTCCAAACAGGCAGGGGGATCCCTGGGTGATGCTAACTACAAAGCGCACGTTTGCTGACGGAAGGGCTGCCCGCGTTTCTTGCTACCTCTCGGCGCACTTGCGACTCGCAGAGCATCCCATCAAAGCATCCCTCCCTCCACATACCCTTGTTGGACTACAACTTTCCCTCGTAGAGAGCTTGCATTTTTGGTTGCCTTGTTCACTTTGCGCATAGGGCTCTCAGCAGTCTTTGCCCAATCACGCGCTAATCACCAGCAAATCATGAATCAGCGGAAGGCCGAATGGCTGGAGGAACATGGCCCCCCCTTACAAGTGATTCCGACATCCTCCTGGAGGTATTCGAGCAAAGGGTTACTACACCCCCCCCCCCACACATGTGGGATGGTTTGATTGTTAGTGATATGTGAGCAACTGACAAAATCGTTCTTCCCTGCAAAGTGGTAATCGTCGGGATGACTTGGTATCAAAGAAGGGGCATTTCCACATGAGTAACGGGCGAAATGTACGCTCATCAAATTGCCACAAGGAAATGGTGGTTGCTCGACATAATCCAATGGCATTGAGGCACAGGAAAGAAACATATTGACTATTTCTTTGGATATGTCTCAAACAAGGTGACCCCCCAAAAATGTGTTTTTCCTTGTGGTTTCCTTCAAGACCATTCTTCAGCAACCCCAAAACTGGTACAGAGCCGAGCGCCCAACAAGAACGAGCACCATCCATTTTTCCACGTGGGTTCCGAGGTTCCTGGACGGGTCTCTGGTGGTGGACAACGATGGCACTCACGGGTTCCGGACCCGCACCAGTGTGCCTCAGACCCTGGCGGCGCACTCCATGCACATGGTCACGGTGCTCTTCTTCCAAACCATAGGACCCTCGGAAGGCGTTGTGAAAGCTACAATATCCAACAGCAATATATGAAAAACAACTATATATATATATATGCATATATATATATATATCATACATGTGTATATGTGTGTGTATATATATATATATAAACATGCACATACACATGTATTTTGCATACCCTTTATATACACACACGTTTGTTGGACCATTTGACCTTTGACCTAGGTCATATGCCGCCCTAGTATGGGCGTATCCGGGGCATGTGTCCCCAATCGAATGCGGGGACTCCCTTGCTTCTTGATTGGCATTTTTTGGCTGGGTGGGGGTTTGACTCATTTAGGCCTTCCTTTCGGTTGCACAGATTTTGAGACAGCGCATGTCGCCAGCATCGAAATTCGGTCAGTTGAAGGGCGGCGGGTGCAAGGGGTGTCATTCCCGACCGCTTTGTTGAATTTGGTAGATCCCTCTTACGAAATGGAACCAAGGTGCTACCAAGTGTTTGAGAGTGTCACTGCGAGCTGTGAGCCAGTGCGGTCCCTTCATCCAGAGTAGCTCACTTCTGGATCAAGTGAATCCTTGCTTTTTCTGAACCAAACACACCTGTGAACATCTTGTTTGGCACTTTTTTTTTGCTGGACACCAGGACCCCCCGCAGAAAGGTTCTGAGCCTAAGAATCCTCATTCGGGTATAAGTCAAGATTCAACCACCAGGGGACCGCAGGTTTTAGCCCTTATTTCTACTTACCAGGGTTCCATTTGAGGTACCTATTTTTGACCCACAGCCATTCGGTTCCTGCCGCATTGGGATGAGGAAGCCATGGGGTGCGGCTGCAGTACTTGGGCCCGGACACCGGGGGCCAGGCAGCTGGGGCGGGTGTTGGGGTTGGGCGGGGGGTCTGCGAGGGGGGAGGGGCCTCAGGAGAGGTAAGTCCCACAACGCGGAAGCTTTGTGAAAAGAATAGGCATGAAGAATCCGGGGCCTTGAGACAAACTGCGGTGGGCACTGGGGTTTGTCTGGTTTCTTGGGGTGGTTGTGAAAGGAAGCCAAAAGGCAACTAGTTGCTGGGGTCGGCTTTCTCATTAAGACAAGTCCAAATAGATCAGTGCCCACCATACCCAAACCAAAAACAAACCAGAAGGGGACCACACCAACTATTTCGAGGCACTCATCACCCCAGTCAGCGTTGACCCAACCTCGAAAGCAGCCTTCCGGAAGCTCCTTACGCTTGTTCCCAAAGCCAATCCCATGTAAGGCACTTGCCTGTTTTGACAAACCCTTTCTTGTGGCAACCCCTAGTTGGTGGTTTGGATTGGTGGTTTGGGATTTGAACCCCTGGCTTTTGAGGGCAGGTAATCCAAACCACTAGTTAGAAGCTGATTTCTCCAACATGGTCGGTTTCCTTTCACCTTCAAATGGGTACCCTCAAAATCTGTTTCGGGGTAATACTTGTGGATTCCCTTGAACCTGTTTGCTGTATTTTGGGCTTTTCCTTGTTTTGAAAGGTACCCCCCTTTTTAGAAGGATGCCAAACGGAACCTCGGGTTCCTCCCAAAAAAACGGACTAAAGGTCCCCCCTTCTTAAAAGGAGACCAACAGGAACACCATGTCTGCGAGGGTCACCTCAAAAACGTGACACTCTCATGGATCACGAATTGCATGGGTGCTGCACCCCGTTGGGGTCCGCTGAACCCAAAACGGCCGCCAGGTGCTGCTGGTGCCGAGCTCCGTGCTGTCGCACGGCAGCTTCGAGCAGGCGCCCACGCTGTCCTACGTCTACGACAGCCCCGACAGGTCGGGGGGCGGGGGCGGCGGTTGGTTTTTGGGTTTGGGGAGCTGCTGGGTCCCGAGGTTGGGCTGCTCAAAATGACTGAAGCTTTTAGTTTGATTTTTTTTGACCCTCCGCAGTCTTGCCAATCCGCAGTAAAGTAACATGAGTCAGGGTTTCTTCCTCAAGACATGGACGGTATGGGGCCCTTCCCCCTCCTGCTGCTCATCTCCCCACCCAGTGCAACATTCAGCTGGTGACCTCAAACATGAAGGGTCCAACTCAAATTCGTAGCCATTCTTAAATGACAACCAGGCATGTGGAAAGCCAGCTTTATGCGCCGACCGCGCCGACCGCCCAGCGCCCCCTTCATCGAGAACCTCACGGAGGCGGGGGCCACGCTCACCCTGGAGGGCGCCAACTTCGGGGCCGACGGCCACTTCGCGGCATTTTGCAGAGGGATGTTCGGACTTTGAACTCGTTGCCAACTTTTGTGGGTTTTTGTTTTCCGTCTTAAACCACCAAAAGTTAAAAGCTTTTAGCGGAGCAGAAAGCAACCGAGGCAAGGTGGCCCTGGGCAGCGCCACCAACCCGGCCGGGGGCCCCGGATGTCGGTCGTCGCGCCCGAAAGGCGCGTAAGGAGATCCCAAGGAGATGACCCAGCTACAAGCCGATCCCCGGAATCAATGCCCCCTCCCCAAAAAGAAAAGTCGACAGCCAACTGTGGAAGACAAATAAAACCCACAAGAAACATTGAGTCGATCGAATTCAGACTCGACATAGAATATTGTTAGCAGGTGGGCGCGGCACGTTTTTGCATACACGCTTCTTGTCACATCTCTAGATCCCCTGTGCAGAGATCTTCGATTCTTTGACATTGTGTTGGGCAGCCTCCTGCAATACCAGGTTGATTTTGGCTTCCCTGTTGGCAGTTTTAGTATGTATTTTGGCGCGTGCTAGCGGGCCATTTTGAAGCAAGGTAGAGTTGCTCATCCGTTTCAGGTTTCTTCCTCGTTTCACGTTTGGAATTTTCTTAAGATAGGGGACCAAACCGCAACAAAACCGTAGTGGTTGTCCCTTTGATTTTTCGAGGCACCACCTCAAAAAGCGTGCGTTTACCCTCAAAACCCAACGTCATGCCGTTTGCAGAAGGCTTTTGGTACTCTCCTCGGCACCTGGAAAGCCAGGATTACACTCCTGTAATTCAACAAGAGGCTCCTTTTTTGGCCCCCTTTTGGGGGTTCCATGTCAGTCAGGGGAGTGCTCATTGAAAATCTTTGGGCCTTTCAAATCGCATTCCAATGCAATTGCTTTGGGTCGCTCCTTGCTCCGGTGCTGACAGTTTCTCCCCAGACATCCGAAGGATCTGAACTTCCTGTGCACGGTCACCTCTTGGTCTGCCACCAACATCATCTGCTCGCGCCCAGAGCTGCCCTCCGGGGCATGGCAGGCGGGGCTTTCGGCTGACCAAGGGGGGTGGGCCATTGGTTGGATGGTTGGTTGGTTGTTTGGTTGGTTGGTTGGATGGTGGGTGGGTGGGTGGGTGGGTGGGTGCGTGGGTGGGTGGGTGGGTGGGTGCGTGGGTGTGTGGGCCTGTCTGTTTGTCGGTCGGTCGGTCGGTGATCGGGTCGGTGATCGGGTCGGTGATCGGGTCGGTGGGTCGGTTGGTCGGTGGGTCGCTTGGTTGGTTTGTTGGTATGGTTGATCACGGTGTTTGCGACGCATGTTGTGTGTTGCTTTGCGAAGGCTGGTTCTTGTTGGTGTGTCTATGCTTGCTGGCCATTTTGGAAGGATAGATAGTCTAACAAATTGTTTGAAAGGGGTCGTGGAAATGACCCGCCAGGTTGGTAGAACCATCAGTCAATGGGCGGGGTGACTATGGATTTGGACACTGACACCATCTGGAAGTGGTATTACCCCCGGGTTTTCCCAACAAGTGAGAGCCACCCCGGTTCCTCTCTTCAGGTAAGGCTATTGATATAGGATAGGCATGCCAGGCATTTCTGGCCTCAGGCACCTGTGATGTCCGACATGTGGCAAGTCAACCTGCCACAAGCAACTGTGCAGTCACGGGAACCCCCCATGCCTGATGTCAAGCGCATCTTGGGCGAAGCGCCGGGTCTGCAAAGCATTTTGGGCCCTGCATGCGCAGAGACACTTGCCTAAAAGCAGAGATAGCTGGGCCACTGGGCCACTACAAAGTCAGGTCCACGCGAAGGAGCTTCTGCGGATGCGGCACATATCCAAGAATCACCTATTGCCATACCCATCCGGGACCCTGCATCCAAGACATTACTGGAGATAGGTTTGTTTGCAAATTCACATGCAACCAACAAAGCCTTTTGCCCCCGAAAAACGGTTCCGGTGGTCGTGCGTTGTGTGTTGCACGCCCGTTTTTACGGGTTGCCGTTTGGGTTGCCCGTCGGGTTTGGTCGCCGACCGTTGTGGTCGGCAGGTCCGGGTGCACACGGCGATGGGCTGGTCCAACGTGGCGCCGTTGTTGGTCTGGGTGGAGCTCACGGTGACCTCGGTGGAGGCCAACGGCGTCAACGTGTCGGCGGCCTCCGCGACCTCGCCCTGGGCGCGGGCCCAAGCTCGGCCAGCCGGGGGGGGGTTGGGAGGCAACCAAGGGGTGGGAGGTGAAACGGGGTGCGTTTTGCCCACTCAAGTGGCAAGTTTCTTGTTTGTTTTTTTGTCTTTGGAAGTTTCCTTTTGGTTGGTTTAAGGAACTTCAAAAGCAAGCCAACTGTTTGTTAAAGTCCCCGCGGGGGGAGCTGTGCTTGCAGGGGGGGGGGCAGTGAGGTGGCTTGTTCAGATGGATGCTTTCAAAATCAAGGGACCCCTCAAACAGGGCTTCTTTTTTGATTTTTCTTGGTACCGTCAGCCCCAGCTGAGCTGACCCCAGCCTTGTCCCATGTTCAATTCGGCCAACAGAGTCGCACTGCAAAAGATGGCGCATGTCCTGGAAAAAGACTCATCCACGCCGTGGGTGAAAAGCATTGGGCCATCCACCCTCCACACTTAAATCAAGTAAAATATCCGACCTAGCGCTTGGAGTTGCTTGGGGCCTCAGGTGCTGGTGATGAAGTTCTCGGAGGGCGGACTCCTGGGCTACGACTCCGAGCTCTGGTCCAACGCGGAGCTTCTGAACCCAGACTCGCCGGAGGATATGCCGGGCAACGCCAAGTACCAGGCGCGCACGGCTTGTCATGGGGTCCATGTGAGAACTCTAGTGCAGGGGAGCCGCGGTTGAGAGGCACCAGAGTTGTCTCTCTGTCTTGGGCAGGCAGCAGGATGATCTCCGGAGAGGTGGTTGCAGTATCCAGGGACACCTTGCTATCTGTGTTGGTTCCCTAGTCACCAACCCACTGCGCATGCTCCCCCCCCAGAGAGTGGGGTTTGAACAATGTTCAAGCCCGTAAAAGGGGCGTGTACAAACAACCAGGGTTGCACAGGGGTTCTAGTTGTTTTGAAGGGACGCCGAAGGCAACCCGTTCATTTTTAAACCTCTCTGCTCATGGAGACGGCCAAATTCCCTGCTGGCATGGTTGTAAGACCCAGGCCCAAGTGAGCTTCCTTCTGGTGGGTTGGCGTTCCAAGAAGACATATGGTTTCCAAATTAGGGCCGCTTTTGGATCGTGTTCAGGTGGCATCGAAAGAGAACCAGCCATGTTGGGGGCGTTTTAAAGTAACGATTTGTTGGAAACACTATCACCTGAAAATCTGCTTAAACCTGTTGGCAATGCCCTTTCCCCATATTTCAAACAGCAGTTCATGTAACAGTCAAACGCTCCAGCTATCAAAGGAGGCATGGTGGTAGACAAAAGGTGGGGTTACTTTGGCCAAGCCAGGAAGTGAGTTGAGTGCAGGCCTACATGGACACCCCTTTCAAGCGGCTCCGTGCCTGCGTGGGCACAGCCTATGGCAGCTGTGCGTCCCATAGCTTCGACTCCGCGTACAGCTCTGCCTCCGCCCTTTTTACCGCCGGGCGCCTTGGCGAAGGTGATGGGTTTTGGAGGAAGGCCGTGGCAAAAAAGTAATGTGTATATGTATATGTATATGATATGTATGTACATATATATATATATACATATATATATACATATATATATATATATATATATATACATATATATATATATATATATATGTATGCATATATCTATATATGTACTTCTTTATACATATATACAAAAGTAACACAATTTGGCTAGTTGAAGCAAAATCCTATTCGGACCTGGTATCATATTGCGACATTTTGGAGGACTTCGGGCTCCAAATGATCAGGCTTTGGGGACCCAAAAACTGGAAATTCGAGAGATTGAATCTCCAGATTCTAGATTTATCATCCTGAAGCCAGGGTCCATGGGGGGGGAGGTTGCATACATATATATATATATACATTCATGTCTCTCCGCATATGGCACGCAGATCGATCAAGTGACTATATGCGTACATTCGCATATATCGATGCATGAATCGGCGCGCGTATGTGTATGTCTGCATAAGTAGTCATATATATGTATACATATATATGTATATATATATATATGTACATACATACGACCATACATATATGACTACGTATATATATACATATATATATATATATATATGTCTATTTCTTCCAAGACGGCACTTCAACGTGACTTGCTACCTGCTCCGAGGTACGTGCGGGACTTCTCGGTGGACCAGGGGGGCTTGATCCAGGCCCTGGGCGCGAAGCCGGGCACCTACCAGGCCTGCCCCATGCTGTCCCCGGGCTTCAACCTGGAGTGCGACTCCGCCAACAAGGCCGGCGCTGTGATGAGTTTTTTCTTTTGGAGCTGCGGGGATTCTCGCGTTTTTGTTTTTGTTTTTCTTTTTTTGGAGATCCGTGGAGTTTGGGAGGGGGTGTAATGTGGCTTTTTTGGTTCTTTGCTGCTAGGGTTGGTTGTGCCGAGTTTTTCACTGTGGTCTTGTAGTTGTGATTGTTTGCTGTACCCACTTCTTTTTGGGATAGCAGAATCAGTGTTGGCCTCGTCCGGCTAAGTAATGGTGCAATGTTGTGGTGGGAAACATCCTGACCCTCCAGCTGACAAGTTTCGTTTTGGTTTCCCTTCAAATACAGCCCAAAAAGGGGGTCCACCATGTTGAGTTTTGTTTTGAGGGACCCAATAATTCTTCTCAGCCCAAGGCCCGCTGGGGCTTCTGCGCCAACTGCCCCAACCAGCAGTGCCGCTCGGCAAGGGCCAAGTGCAAAGGGCAGGTTGGGCAGGATTACCGAAAGCCTACTGCCAGGGCGGCTTTGACATGGTCAAAATAGGGGGCCTGTCCAAAACACAGGGACAACAAACCAATTTTGGTTGGACACCGTTGTGAAGCTCGGCCGTGCTAGACAATGCTACAATTAACTCCAGGGTAGGATAGATTTTGTTCAGTAACAGCAGGAATAGGTACGAATATGACTCACCTGGGTCTGTCGCAAAATGATAGTTGAAGGGCAATCGAAAAGGTGCCCCACAATAGGTTGGACCCTTTTTAAGGGCAATCAAGAAGGTGTCTCACAATGGGTTGACCACCCCCCTTCTGCAACGCGATGTTTGCCCCTGTTTGATATAAACAAAGCCAAAGAAGCCAAATCGTAAACGGCATGCCAAGAAGACTGAAGACACTCGAACGCTTTTGACATTGTTTTTAACGGGACAGCAAAAAGGACACACACCACGTGTAGGCGCCAGATTTCTTCAAGCTGCAACACCCACGTTTGTTGGTTGGAACATTGTAACAGGGGCCCAATTAATCCCCAACCCCATAAGCCAACCCCCCCCCCTCCCTGCACCCCCCCCCCAACCCCCAACCCCCTCTCAGTGGCCCAACCCCACTGCCCAAGCCTCACCCCAGGTCAGCCCGAGGGCGGCGACGCGGACGCCGCGGTGGGCATCGGCCTCCGCGGCTCCAACTCCCCGGCGGTGGGCGCGGGCTGGACCGCCTACTTCGCCTCGGGGGGCGGCACCTGCTCGGCCACCAGCGAGACGCACAAAGACGCGGCCCGGCGAATGGCGACCAGGGCCGTCCTTGCTGAAAGGCAGCGGGACCCCCCCAAAAAACTGGGCAGGGCTTCTGCGATTCTGCCGATTTTGCGGGGGAAGTCCCAAACATTGCCAGACTTTAGCGTTGGAACCCGGACCCCCTTTTGGGTTTAAGGCAAGCCCAGGGCTCTGGGCTCAACCCCTCAGCATACTCATCAAGGCGAGCAACACATCGGATGGATCAGACACACTGAGCCATTTATGGCAGTTGACATCAGTGTTGGCTTGATGTATGCTTAGGCTAGGTTGACCACATTGTTGTGATTGGCCTCACAAAAAGGCGCCTCGAATGGGCCCAAGGAGAATCCCCATCAGCGCAGCAAGCCTCAGCCGCTTTGCTGGGGTTCCTGGATTTTACCCAAAGGGAGCTGGCCTGTGGACAAACGAAATCGACACCTGATTTCGATTTTGCCCATAGGTGAGGGTACATTTCAATCGCCTCGAAAATGCCAAAATCATGTATCCACGCACCAACCTAGCACACAAATACTTCACCAGTACGAACTGGGTGGGCAAAATCCTGCACCTAGTTGGGATGGATGAAACCCCTGCGAACAGGGGATAAAACACCCAACTGGTGCAAAGCCCACAGGGAGGGCTGGTGGATCATGTTTCAGCCAGTCGGCTGCTGCGGCTCGCAGGGGCCAAGCTCGGCTTTGCAAGAAGCACATCAACCCGCCTGGAATCGGTTCACGCCCCTGTTAGGGAGAGGATGCAGTTAGCGACTTTCAGGGTTTACCCAAAAGGTGTGTAAACTAGGTTTGTACCAACACCTCTAGGTAAGCCCCGGTCTTTAAACATGGGCCCCTGGTCTTTCAAAGACGCCAACTCGAAAGGACGCTGACGTGAAACCATGGGCATTTTTGGTGTTTCCCCCCCCCCCCCCCCCCGCCCCCTTGCACAATTCATGACGGGACACACAGGTTCCGTTGCCCCAATGAAAGGCTCGGTCCGCCTTGAATCACCCCTTGTCACTTCCAGGGCCCCTTTCCGTCCATTGACTGGCAACGACCGAGATGCATTTGTTCGGGCTCATGAGGTGTGGCTATGGGTGGAGAACCTGACCGCTGCTCGGCCAACTCATCGGACCAAACAAGTGACGTGGGAGGATGGACGGGGAACCCACCAGGATCCCTTGCTTTCGGTCTATGATTCTTATCTACCACACAAATTTTATGATCCCTTTGGGAGGGTTGTCCAGCCAAACCTCAGGTTGCCGAGACCACGGAGACGCTGCACAGCGGGCACGGGGGCGGGGTGGCGGTGACCATCGCGGGCAGCGGCTTGGGCTTCGACAAGGCGCAGACCAAGATCTCGGTCTGCGGGGAGCCCTGCGAGGCGCTTTCGGGGGGTTTGGTTTGGGGGGAGGTTTGGCGGGGAGAAGGGAGGGGGAGGAGGTTGGGAGGGGAGGGGGAGGGGGGGAGGTTGGGAGGGAAAGGGGCAAAAGGGTGTGCAGCATGATTTATATATATATATATAGAGACATTTGTACGCTTTTTTCACATACTTATGTACCGTTCTTTAGCAGCCCAAGCGCCACGTTCGGCTTGGCTCCCCAACCCCCCCCCCCCCCCCGCGAGGTGTCCAAGAGCGACGGCAGCTCAGCCACCTGCGCGGCGCCGGGCATCAGGAGCGAGGTAGGCGGAGTCTATGGACCCACACCTGGCTGAAAGGGTCTCCAGAAAACGGGCGGGGTGTCTTAGCTTTTTGGTTTCTTGGTTTCTTGGTTTCTTGTTTTCTTGGTTTCTTGGTCTTGAAGTGCCCCCCCAAAAGGGTGGCGGTCTTTTATCGACTCCCATACGCTGCAGGTCCCCCTCTGTACCCATGGTCATGGTGCCTTCCATTTTTTGGTTGGATACCGTAGAAACTGCCATGGCCCTTTTTTGGGCGTGGGCCGCACTTGAGCAGGCTAGAAATGCAAAATGGGTGTTGCATGAACTTGGTGTTGAATCCCATAAAAAGAACGGGGTCCTAAAATTTAGAACACAGCGCCATCAGAACAAACAATCCCAGTCAAAAGGGGGTCTATATACTTTTCTCGATTTTTCCACCCCTTTTTCGGCTTGCATGTAAGTGGGTTCGGTTGATTTTGCAATCGATCTTCGGCAGGACCATGGAGCTGATTGACACCTACCCAGAAGCCTTTCCCTCCACAGACCTGGCAGCGGCTGCAGCTATGTTCTATACTGACAGGCGAGTCTGTCTTAAAGCCCTTTGTCCAGGGTTTTTCTTGTATTTCCCCTTGGGGTAATTTTTAACATCACCTTTTGGGTCAATTTTAAGGGTGATGAGGTGATGTTCAAAGGGGCATTGTGCTCTGATCGTGTTTTAAGGGACACTGAAGGACAGTTTGAGACTCACCCATATGACCAACTGACACTTTTTTGTTTCAAGTCTTTTCTTAGTACAGAAAGGACCGGGGAACCTCCAAATGTTCTCTTGGGAACAGATAGTATCGTGGCTGTATCCCACCCTGTCTCTTGCCGGTTGCTTTTGGAATGGGGG
Source organism: Effrenium voratum (assembly GCA_963377175.1). NCBI lineage: Eukaryota > Dinophyceae > Suessiales > Symbiodiniaceae > Effrenium > Effrenium voratum. The sequence goes on from CAUJNA010003337.1 coordinate 218,639, forward strand.
TTCCCCTTCAACCCCTTGAAACAAACGAACATCTCCGGTGCATGGGCTCTTGAGAACTTTTGTTTGCTCCCCCCTTTCTCAGGGCCCGTGTAGACAAAACCACAAGCGGTCACCTGCCCCAACCAGAAGCGCCAACAATTCCCAAGCTGCCTTCAACTCCCTCCCATTTGTTCCTTCTTACTTTAGAGCCTCCGGCTCAGTCCGCCGACATTGTCCTCTCCCTTTTCTTCTTCTTCCTCTCTGCCTTGTCTCCCTCGTGCGTTCTGCCGTCCTCTCTCCCTCCCTGCTCCCCATCCTCCCCATCCCCCCAAGCCTCTCTCTCCTCAATCTCTCTCTTTCTCTCTCTCTCTCTCTCTCTCGCTGTCTCTGTTTCTGTGTCTCTTTCTGTCTCCCTGTCTCCTTCCTGTCCACGCCCCTCTACAGAAAAAGGGTACCCTAATTCGAACCTCTCTACTCTCTCACTTTCTTGCTCTTTCTCTCTCTCTCTCTCTGTCTTTCTGTGTCTCTCTTTCTCGGTGTCTGTCTTTCTCTCTCTCGCTGTCGCTCTCTCTGTCTGTCTCTTTCTCTGTTTCTCTGATTCTGGCTCTGTCTCTGGCTCTGTCTCTGTCTCTCTCTCTCTCTCTCTCTCTCTCTTTCTCACTCTCCGTGTCTCTCTCTCTCTCTCACTCTCTCTCTCTCTCTCCCTCTCTCTCTCTCTCTCCCGCTCTCTCCTTGTCTCTCTCTCTCTCTGCATTGCAGTCACGTCCCCTCCTGAGTTGCCTCGATGTCCGGGCACGGCCCCTGCATGACCCGGAACTGTCATCTCACTACTGGCTTTCCCCTTGATTTCCCCTTCATGTCCTTTTCACGTTTCCCATGTCCTGGTCCTGCCCCTTCCATGCCGTTCAACCCCCCCCTTCATGTCCCTGACATTTTTCCATGTATGTCCCGTTCTTTCGTTGCGAGTCATTTCCCTAAATCTCCCGTCGTGCCGATTGGTTTCCTTGTGCGTTGTTTCCCTTTCCTTCCCCCTGCACTCCCTTGCATGTCCCTTTCAGTTCCCCTGGGTTTCCCTTTCATGTCCCGCTGCTTTCCTGTCATGTCGACTTCCTATTTCCTCCCCTCATTTCCTTGCACTTCCTTGCTTTGCTCCCCAATATTTGCCGCCAAAAACACGGTTTTTCCAGCGTTTTCGCAATTAGAACGTCCAAAAACACAGAGTTGTTTCCAGATTTTCGGCAAAAGGAAGCAGGAACCCCAAACCAGCAAAGAGCCGGCAGGGGGAATCGAGCCTGGGACCATATATATATATATACATATATATATATATCTATATTAAAAAAAGAGAAAAACAACAAAACAATCAGAATAAAAAAACAATCAACAAACAAACAACATACATATGTATATATATATATATAACAAGTGAAACATAGAGATCACTTGAACATTTTCTCCCTTCCCCTTTCCCCACATCTGTTGCCGGAGGGGCGAGCTGGAGAGCTCCCTGTCGGAGCTGGCCTTCAAGAGCTCCGTGGACCTGCAGATCGACTTGTCGCTGGGCCTGGGGCCGCGGAGCGGCTGCTGGCTGGGCTTCGAGCTGCCGCCCGGGAAGGAGGCGGGGGAAGCGTCGAACGGCGGCCGTGCCGTACGTGCCGTGCGTGCCGTGCGTCGGAAGTCGGAAGTCGGAAGCCGTGGGAAGGATGATGCAGGGGGCTTTGTCTGTCCTGGACCAGATCAAATTTGGGGCCGCCCTCTTTGATTTGAATGGGTACAGTCGTTCCCACCAAGGGCTCTGTCCTGGGGTTTGTCCGCTTTCCAAGTGGCGGATTTTTCTCGGGCGTGCCAAGAAGGTCCGAAAGCAGGTGTCAAACCCCTGAAATGGTTGGTTTCTTTGCGGGGTCCTTTAAGAGAGTGTGCAACAGCGTGTTGCCGCTATTTTGGAGCAGCACTTTAAAAACATGGTCAATCCCAAACCTCGAAAAGGGCTCGAAAAGGAAAAGGAGAGTCTTCTACCCTGGGTTTTGTGGGTTCCATCTTAATCATGCAAGTTTGCTTTTTGGGGATCTCTCTCACAAGAACCTCTTCGGCTTCCCATTTTTGCGCCCAGGGAAAAAACCAAAAAACGCAGCTCTTCGCCGCGTCCGGTCCGAGCCTTCCGTCCGGGCAGGCGCTGGTGACGGCGGTGGACTTCTTTCCACCCACGGATCCCAATCGGAGGGCCAAGGCGGTGTTGGGTTCATGGGGACCTACATGGCCGGTCAACACCAATGGGAGCCCATTTTGGGGTAGCACCACCCATTTTAGTACCTATTTTAGTGGTTGGATTGGGATGTTCGCTGGGGGTATGGGGTTTTGACCGACAGCCATGTACCTCTTAGAGGAACGTAGGGAATTCCGTGACTTGGTGGGTGAGTGAGATGTGCTTGAGATGGGAAACGTGCCCAAATGGTCCGAATGCTGAAAACTCACGGAATCAAACGTGCACTCTTGAGAGACCGTATCGCGTCATTGACCACTGAGCATTGATAGGCCGATATGCAGGCTCGTTCAATGGCATCCCCACCAATCAACAGGCCAGTCTGGCAATCTAGTGCTCCAAGCTGGAGGGTGGGGTAATTTTCCAGTCGGCAGTCCAAGGGTGTAACGCACCTGTGCAGAGATGGATTTACCTTCCCGCAAGCAAACATGGAAGGTTCCCTTCGCATACAGAAAGCCGTCTTCCAAAAAGGTTTGTACACTTTCATGTTTGTTGGTGGGATATCTATGGTTAGAACTATGGTCAACATTGTTGGAACCGCAACCCCCCCCCCCCCCGCCCCCAAACAATGAACGTGGGGGACCGCTTTGGTTCCAAAGCTGTTCAGTTGCTGGACGCGTTTCCAGCGCGAGCGGCCAGGCTGCGGAGACGGTCTTTGAGGCGGGGGAGCCCCGAAATGCCCGGCTGCTTGTCAGTTTCCTTGCGACGCTAGCCAACATTTGCACCCCCGCTCCTCCCCCCTCCCCCCCCCACCCCCCCCCCCACCCCCCCACCCAAAAAAAAGAAGCACAGTATGCCATCCAAACATCCCGCAGCTTGACAATCAACCGTTCATACGATGGAGGATACAAGCTGCGGACTTCCCCTTCGTTTGCTAATGCTTCCATTGCGAATGTTTCTGACGACTAACATGAAGCAGCCTTTCGGAATCATCTGGGCGACTGAAATCGCGGCGTCACATTATTGGGTATGCGACCGATTTGGGTCATGATGAAGGTTCCCTTCTTTCAACCCATTTCTCAATTTGGGGTGGGTGAATCAAGACCAAAGTTCCCAGAATTGTTGGCAAGCCCCGCAAGTGTCGCTTCTGTTTGAACATTCCAAAGCTCCAGGGGTCGATTCCCCATTCTTATCAACCATCGTTCTTTTCAAAAACCAGCCGTTTTCCCAGGGATTCCGGAGGTTTTCTAGAAAGAAGGATCCCTGGAAAGAATGGAAATGGAAGGTGCCCCTAGAAAAGCCGTCTCCACCCGACGTCGGGTGGAGCCCCTGCCAGGTGCGGAGCTTTTCCGGCAACGTCACGTGGACGGAGATCGCCTCCGCGCGCTCGGCGACGACCACGGGGGCGAGCATCGCCCAGGGGTGGACGTCCTACCCGGTGCAGGGCCCCGAGGGAGCCCCTCGGAGGATTTGAGCGCCTCAAGATCCTCGCAGTGTCGCTTTTTCGACTTTGCGTCGGGGGATGACTACCCTCCCAACATGGAAGTGCACAGACCCCTGTACAAAAACTACTTTCCTCTTGGAAGGGCCTTTTTGCACTTGGCGGGAGGGCAAATCAAAATGCGAGTATGGTGCCAAATTCAAACTTTCACCCAGCTGTGAAAGTTAACTGAATGACGCGCTCGCGCTTTTCCCCATGGCGAGTGGAAATCAGATGGCTGGCAGAGCGGGAGGGGAAGAGTTTAAAAATGGCTTTGGGGAGGGGGGGGAGTCTTGGTTTTGTTCTTTCAGGAGTGGCTTCAATTGCTTTGTCTTCAAGCCTTGTGTGGGGAACAAATGCCGTGGAGAGAACACAGCCCACCTCTAAAGACCTCGGAGGGCGTGCAGGGTCATTCTCAGAATGGTTGCCGGGAGTTTCTTTGCGAAGGGCATGAACAGAAAGCACATACGACATAAATGTTGCAAAGGATAAGCAGAACCCTCTTCCTCACTAGGAAAAGGCCGAATGTCGGCCACATCAAACGCAGCAAAGGCCAATGAGAAACATGGAGTCTGGAAACTCATCAAAAGGAAATCCGCAGAGAAGTCGGAGCAACGGACAAAGCACTTGACAAACAAAAGCAGACGAGACTAACGCAAAGCCCCAAGGGTCATGAAACTGAAAGACTAGCCCGCCAACAAAATAAATCCACTCAAGAGATGCTCCCCAGCCTGCTCTCCCCCCAAAAAAGCAAGCCTCTTGGAACACGTTTCCTGCTGAAGAAAGCAACACAGAGAGAAGCTTCTTGGGGTTGGCAGGGTTGGTCCTGCGCCAATGCCGGGGACTTTAGACAGCCATCACAAGGGTTCCTTTCAAGGAAACGATGACCATGACGCACATGAGGAGTTTTGACTATTCCAGATGCTTATGGTTGCGTCGATTTGCGAGCGTACTGATCACTGACCGACTTCCTCGTGTTTGTCCCCTTGCTCGCACGTTTGGAGGTCCACAGTGCTGTCTGGCCCCCTACCGAAATACCACGAGGCGACGAGAAGTTTGTTGAAATAGCAGTGGCTCAAGCATCTTCACCTCCCCGATTGCTTGCTCTGCCAAGGAGAACAGCTCGGTCGTCGCGCAGGCCCGGTTGAGCTGCCATTCCCTGCAGGTATGCCCCCTGTTGCCAAGGTTGATTGAGTGTCCTTGGTGTCGGTTTAAATTTAGTTTCGTTTTTTTTTTTTTTCCAACTCTAATCGAGTTTGCTTCTGGGGTGATCCAGTTTGAACTCTGACTGGGCTCTCGTTTTTCTTGGGGTGATGCTGAAGGGAACATTTGACGGTAGTTTTTCTGGAAACCATTTTTGGGGTTTGGTTACCAAATTGAGTTGATGGTTGGCTGGTTGGTTGGTTGGTTGGTTGGCTGGCTGGTTGGTTGGTTGATGTTGATGTTGATGTTGATGTTGATGTTGATGTTGATGTTGATGTTGATGTTGATGTTGATGTTGATGTTGATGTTGATGTTGGTTGGCTGGCTGGCTGGTTGGTTGGTTGGCTGGTGGGCTGGCTGGCTGGCCTGGCAAGCAGGCTGGTTGGTTGGTTGGTTTGTTGGCTGGCTGGCTGGCTGGTTGTTTTTTTGGTTGGTTGGTTGGTTGGTTGACAGTTGGTTGGTTGGTTGGTTGGTCGATGGTTGGTTGGCTGGTTGGCTGGCTGGGTTGGTTGGTTGGCTGGCTGCCTGGCTGGCTGGTTGCTTTTTTGGTTGGTTGGTTGGTTGGTTGGTTGGTTGGTTGGTTGGTCGGCTGGCTGGCTGGCTGGCTGGCTGGCTGGCTGGCTGGCTGGCTGGTTGTTTTTTTGGTTGGTTGGTTGGTTGGTTGGTTGGTTGGTTGGTTGGTTGGTTGGTTGGTTGGTTGGTTGGTTGGTTGGTTGGTTGGTTGGTTGGTTGGTTGGTTGGTTGGTTGGTTGGTTGGTTGGTTGGTTGGTTGGTTGGTTGGTTGGTTGGTTGGTTGGTTGGTTGGTTGGTTGGTTGGTTGGTTGGTTGGTTGGTTGGTTGTTTGGTTGTTTGGTTGTTTGGTTGTTTGGTTGTTTGGTTGTTTGGTTGTTTGGTTGGTTGATGGTTGGTTGGTTGGTTGGTCGGTCGGTCGGTCGGTCGGTCGGTTGTTTGGTTGTTTGGTTGGTTGGTTGGTTGGTTGGTGTTGGTTTGTTGATGATGGTTGGCCCCTGGCCCTGCACGCTCACTCCCCCCATCGATTTCGCTTCGCTCGAGGCCTTCCGTGTGCGCGTGCTGCCCGACGCATGCAACTCCGCGGGGGAGCTCATGCGCGGCGTGCGGTTCCGCGGAATTTTGCTGAGCACGGGCAACGCCAGCGCCTGCCCCATCGAGGCAGTCTCGTCGCTGGTTGTTGGTGGCTTTTTGCTGGATTTGGCCCGGGTTGAGAAGCAAAGGTTTGGGGGAAACAATCAAAACCTGGAGGCCAAAAGGATCAATGGTGGTTTATTACATGACGGTGGTCCCAATCCAAATCCCCACTTTGAAGCCCAAAGGAGGATTTGGCCCCGTACATGCATGGCCTCAAATCAACCAAAGAACAGCAAAGTGGTCCAAGGCAATTCGAACGCCACGGGAAACTTGGTCAACCCCACGCAATGGATCCCATGGACAAAATGATTTCATGATTGACTAAGACGGGTGTTCCATCCAGATGAAGGGTCGACATGGAGGGCCAAATGGTCGATGACCGTGGCTCACGTAACTATCTTCGATTCTGGGTAGGGCACCGAAACTACATTCAACATTGTTAGGGTGACCGATTCCAAGGTACCTCTTGATTGGAAGGGATTCCGACTGAGCAAGACCATGGATTTGCATATATATATAATCAGGGCGCCCGCAGGTTGGGTACAACTGTTCGCCCTGACGCTGACGACGCATTTTGACGACACATTGCTTGAAAACACATTTGTTGGCAACGCACCATGACGACACATTGGGTGACGACACATTACCCCCGGACGACGCAATACCCGGTGGCGACACATTGTGACGACACATTGGGTAACGATACATTACCTCCTAACGACGCATTTCCCAGCGGCAACGCATTGTAACGACACATTGGGTGGGGACACACGACCTGTTGATATTCATTATATGTTTGCGATGAAGGACATGGTCTTCTCATGGACAGGGCAGCGGCTTTCTCAAGGAACATGGATAATAAACCCACGTGTTTGCAAACTCTTGTGCGAAGCGTCCGCACGCGACAAGTCATGGCAAGCACACTTGCACTCCCTCAACTGCGAGAAACGATGTGCTTCACTGCGTAGGGTTTGGGCTAAGTATGAGCATCTTGTGCTCTGCCCTAGCGCGCATTGAACCAAGGGGGACACCCACAACAACGCGCAGCCCTCGAGCCTCCAACGGGAAGAGTCCCTTAGACATCCGTGCATGCAGCGGTCATGACTGCAACCGACATTGAACTCCTTGCAATTGACGACGACAGGGAGCCCATAGCTCAAGAGGGGAGTTGAGAAAGATAGCTATCGAACAAGATCCCTATCTGTCAGGCTGCGTGTTGTGACTTTGCAGTTGCCACCTCATGGCAGGCACACTTGCCCTCCATCAGCTGCAAGCAACGATGTGCTTCACTGCGTAGGGTTTGAGCTAAATATGAGCATCTTGTGCTCTCCCTAGCGCGCATTGAACCAAGGGGAAAGCAACAACAAGGCGCACATGTAACCCGTGCCTAGAAGCAAGCTGTGATTCATCTTGCTGTTTCCTGTCGCTTTGACTATTTCAACCACTGTGCCTTTGCTTGAACCCGCGTCTGGCTAAGATACATGTCATGGTGCTTTCCCCCACAGTTTCGTTTCAATCCTTCGGCTCCTCCTCTCGCTTCACGTCCTCCTCTTTGTTTCTCCTTTTCGTTCCACAACTCGGTCCTTGCTTGTGTTCGAAATCGTAGGCTTCACATCTTTGCAACCGGCATATAGTCGGGGTGCATTTCGTCTTCGAGTGGATATTCGCCTTCAAAGAAGTCGTCTTCGGAGCTCTTTTTCGGAGTTCGTCCTTGGAGTTCGTCCTCCGAGGGTAGTTCGCCTTCGGGTGGGAATTTGAAGTAATTCGTTCGTCTTCGGGTGGTAATTCGTCTCCGGGTGGGAATTCGTCTTCGGACAATTCGTCTTCGGAATCGTCTTCGGGTGGCAATTCGTCTTCGGGTGGCAATTCGTCTTCGGGTGGGAATTCGTCTTCGGACAATTCGTCTTCGGGTGGCAATTCGTCTTCGGGTGGGAATTCGTCTTCGGACAATTCGTCCGCGGAATTCGTCTTTGGGAAGTTAGTCGTCTTCGGGAGGTATTTCGTCCTCGGAATTCGTCTTTGGGAAGTTATTCGTCTTCGGGAGGTATTTCGTCCTCGGAATTCGTCTTTGGGAAGTTATTCGTCTTCAGGAAGTAATTCGTCTTCGGGTGGGAATTCGTCTTCGGACAATTCGTCTTCGGACTTCGTCTTCGGGTGGTAATTCGCCTTCGGGAGGTAATTCGTCTTCGGACAATTCGTCTTCGGAGGGAAATTCGTCTTCGCTGCTTTTGCTTTTTGAGCACACTCCAATGTTGAATTCGTCTTCGTAATTCGTCTTCGTCTGCGGGTGGAAAAGTGGTACCCGCACAGCGGCCGCAATGTATACATATATATGTATACATATATGCACGTATATACACATACATACACATAGATGAGTACAATCGAGGTTTCATGCTCCCTTTTGGGGATCTCAAGTGCATCATTCACAAGCAGACCAGTCCCCTCAACCCCCCTCAACCCCCCCTCAACCACAACCACCCCCCACAAACGCTCTGAAAACACCCTGAATACACCCTCATCCACAACGGTGTTTCCCCTAATTACTGTATATATATATATAAAAGTACATATATATATATATATTAATATGTTATCTATGTAATATATATAACAATATTACACATACATATATATATATATATACATATATATATATATATATACATACATATATATATATATCAAACCATATGGGACCCAAACAAGTGGATTTCGTTCGAATCGGCCAGGTGGAGGCGGTGAGCCATCCCTTGGCCTCCGCCACCGGGGGCTCTGCGCGGCTGCCGGTGACGCTGAGCTACAGCCTGGCGCGCACGCCCGTGGTCACGGCCCCTCGGCCTCACGGTTTTCTTGAGCCCAAGGGATCCAAATGAGCACCTTGAAGAGGGGAGTTTTGGACAGTTTTGGTATCCCACATGGGTGATTTGACCATTGCACAATTTTGCTTAACCCCTACTTCTGAGTTGGGGGGAGCTTTAGACAGTTGTGCTGCACCACAGTGGTGATTTTGACCATTGCACCATGTGCTTGAACCTTAGGTTGGGGAGGGGGGGGGTGACTTGCTCTTCGGGGAACCTTGAAGCTTTTTGAGTTGCACACGTGTATCTGCCTCCTTGTCAAGGGCTCCATTTTCGGTGCACGTGCCAGGCGCTGACACCTTCGCGCGGCACCGCGCGGGGGGACACCTTGGTGACCTTGCTGGGCGAGGCGGGCTGTGTGGCTCAGGGGGGTTTGGAGTCAAAGAGGCTGAATCCATTTGTTAGAACCCAGGCTCAAGTGCAAAGGGCCTAAATTGAAATGGGGTGGCGGGGTACAACAAGATGCATTATGGTATATATATATATACACACATGTATGTATACATGTGTACTTGGTGTTGTATATTTCTGGGCAAATCACAATGAGCTCGTTTGGATTTTGAACGATCTCACCCAGGAATCCCCTTTGCAGGTCCCTTATTCTTGGTTTGGGACTTCTTGCGATTTGCTCCTATACTTGTGCTCATCGACCATGTAGCGATGCCAGATGACGCATTCTGGGCAAGTCAACTGCAACTTGACAAAGGGTTTTAGCTGCCAACGATTTGGGCCCCATGATAATGTGTGTGACAGGGATCCTTTTGATTTGTTGTTTGAAGTGCTTGTAGGTGGGACTTTCTCCTTTCAGGTGGTTTTTTCACCTTCTTGTTTACCTTTGCGGGGAGCATAATATGGGATGGGGAACCTGCCGCTTGCGTCTAAGATTGCGTCGAGAGGCAAAGGTGGAGTCGAAGATGTCTTGCTTCTTATCCCCGCCCATTTGGCGGGTTCGAAAGGGGATGCTTCTCTTTTTGGATTGGGACAACTCTCGGGCCGTCCCTTTGTGCAGGGCTTGGACCCTTTGGACGCCAACGGCGATGCGGCCACAGTGGCCGCAGACAATGCCAACATCATGCTGAACGGCTACAGCTGCCTGCCGCAGGCAGGGACTCCGGCGGGGTAGAAGCTCACAGGAGTTTCATTGGAAGACGGCTGTCAAGTTTTCGGGCAGCCTCCTGTCCACTTCTATGATGGAGAAAACGGGGCTGGAAATCCACTAGTGCCGGTGTTTTGAGACGGGTGGTCCCAACTCGAAGCTTTTGCGCTTCCGCAGACTTCACGGCTGTGTGCTGGGAGCCTTATTGGGAACCAATTGCGGAAAAAGGAGCCAGCATGACACCCGTCGTTGTTTGGGGTCCCCGCGCTTTGGTGCATTCCCGGAACATCTCCGACGACAAGTCCTGATGAATGTTCAAGTCCACTAGCCCAGGGCTTTCTATTGTTCCTTCTTCCAGTTGCAAAGGGAAAACCCCTCGAGCAGCATATAATGTTGGGGGGTTGTCGTTTGCTCAGAACCCTCCTGCAAGCCAGCAAAGGAATATTCTCAAGGCAAGCATTGTCTCACAATGCTCACCTCCTCTTTTTTGTCCGAATATGTCGACTGGTGTGACCAGGCATGGGATCGGATTGTGAGTGACTTGTGCTCGCTTTGCAAGCTGTGAACAAAGAGTACGTAGGAGTTGCCACCTGGCACAGGGCTGCGGTTGCCTTCTTTCAGCACTCACTTCATGTTTGGCCTCAAGGAAGATATTGGTTTGGCCTAGTTGGGGGACCCCAAGTGATTGGTTTTCTTTTGGTTCCCTGTTGAACCATTTGGGCCAAATAGCTGGCCATTTGGCGCTTCCAACTCGAGGGCTTCCCTTGGTCCGGGATTGGGACTCACCGAGCTTGGCTATACACCCTTTCCCATGACCCGCTTTGTTGGGACTCAGGGTGGAAGTCTCCTAGTGATAATTGTGACACCGGACTCTAGGTGAGGTTGCTTGGCTTAGAACGATACTGACAACGCAGTCATGGACTCCAGGTTGGGCATGGGCCTCAGGTTGGTTTAGAACGCCAATTCGTGAGTCCATCTTTCCATTTTCCGACTTTCTTTTTTTGGTGGCGCTAACCAATTCCCTGCTTTTGTTTGCGGCGCGGGAATCAATCGGAGTCACAGTGTCCCGGGCCGGAGCTTGGGAGGAGGCCAACAGCTCGGCGCTGAGCTGTATGACCACGGAGCGGAACGCTGGCATCCAGGAGGGGATCGATCGATCCATGTCCGGAGGTTCAAACATTTTCGTGTTGGGACGCCATGTGCCTCGAGTGTGATGGACCAACAAAAACAGTACATCGTTTTGGGATGGGATCCATTATCGGTATCAATTTTCGAGTCGAGGTCCGTTTTGAGGTTCGCTTGAACCCCGAAAGGGGTTTCAGTCCGGGGGGTTCGGGACCCTGAACGGTTTTGTCAGCATGCGCAAAGAGGTTGATGTCCTTGTCGATGGCTCAGCAAGGTTGACAGGTTCCTTCTTGGTGTGGATCGAGAAGGGAAGAGTGCGGGTGTGCTTCGTGCCAATGACCCGTGAGCCATCGACATACTCCCCCCCAGGATTGTCCTTACAAATGAGCCTCTTCACTGATGAATCATGGATCCATGTCTGTTATCGTGTTGGCCTTGGTTGGTTACGCAGAGGCGGGTCTATGGTCACAGCGTGTTTGGCCTTGAAGCTTGTTGGGAACATGGTGGCTGCAATTTCTGGAGATTGATAGATAGCTGACACGGAAAGCTTGAACCATTGAATCAACTGACAGCATAGTCCAAGAAAGGCCCCTGCATCTGCATGGAGACCTAAGAACAGTGCAAGCTTGCTTTATCTCGAGGATGGTTGACATAGGCGCTTTTCTTCGTGCTGTGTAGTTACAAGCGAAAGGAAGAGTCCAATCTCTTTCCAGACCGACAGGCCTGACGCTCACTTCGCAAATCAGGTTTCTGAGCAGGTTTTGCTCGGCCTTTTGTCCAGCTGTTCGACACTATGGTGTAAACATGCGTCGGATGTCGTTTCTACCAATGACCTATGAACCAGGTCATCGACATGTCACATTGTGTATGTATATATATATATGAGAGAATTGTGCATCCTTGAGCCTCTTCAGAAAGCATTAGACCATGCAAGCTATCATTTTGACCCTGGTCACGCAGCGCCCCGATGGTCAATTCTATTGCTTGTGTCTCAAAGTTGGGGACCCCACGTTGGTATCCCTCAGCGGCATCAACAAGCCCATCAAACAGGAAAAGCTCAGCCACTAGCTGATGGCACCGAACGACTCAGCACCGCTTCCATACCGCTGATTCTCGAAGCATTGCAAATGGGAAGCAAATTGTAACCCGAGTTTCGCCCTTGCTTGGTTTGCGCTTTGTACCCAGCCTTTTTTTCTTTCTTCTTTTTTCCGGTGTTAGTATTTCATGGCCAGAGGCTGGGCCCATTGACCACGGGAGCCTTTGGGGAATTCCAGGCGCCCTCCACGGAAGTCTTCCTGGCGGGCAGGGGCTACGCCATCATCTCCGAGCGCTCGGCGCCTGTGCTGTGAGAGGGGAAGTCGTAGGATCACCCGGCGGCCACCTGCCGATTTTACAGCGAGCTCACCGAGCCGGGGATAGACCGAGCGAAATGAAAAGGGCCCTTTACTTTTGGATCCCTTGTCTCGTTTTCTTGATCTAAGTGGCCGTGGCTCGCAAACCCTCCCCTGCATATGAATTTGGAGCCCAAACAGGCTGTCCCGCAAACGGAGCTTACGCCAAAACGATGTTTTGTTAGGTTCCGTGTTCACCTTCAGGAGTACATTGTTCATTTTGTTCCTGGGGCCCAAAATGGAGGTGTGCCAGGCTAAGAGGCTTGACAGATCTGGGAGTTCCTAGTTTTTTGCCGGGGGGAAGGAGGGGAATAGGTTTCCCCTGCCTTCCTGAATGGGGGTCGTTTTCAGACTTCTTTGCTTTTTTGTGCATTTTTTTCTTGAAACGGGAATGTTTGGACCCACCTCAAAAGTGGACGCGTTTTTTCTTTGGGGGGTCTTTTGGACATCGCTGAGGAAGACACGGTCTTTAAGTACGTGGACCGCTGGAGCAACATCTACAGCTGGCTGGACTCCGAGCCCCCGGTGGACGGGGACTCGGTGATCGTGCCGGAGGGCCAGGCCATCATGCTGGACGTGAACTCTCCGAAGCTGCCGCTCGTGCGGAACCAGCGCCGTTTAACAATTTGTCAGTTGCTATCTCTATGTTTGCTTGTTTGTCTGTTCATGTGTTTGCTTGTTTGTTTGTTTTGGTTTGCTTGCTTGCTTGCTTGCTTGCTTGCTTGCTTGCTTGCTTGCTTGCTTGCGTACTTTGCTTGCGTACTTTGCTTGCTTGTTTTGCTTGCTTGTTTTGCTTGTTTGCCTGTTTGCCTGTTTGCCTGTTTGCCTGCGTGCTTGTTTGCTTGCTTGCTTGCTTGTTTGCTTGTTAGCTTGCTTTGCTGTTTTGCTTGCTGGTTTGTTTGCTTGTTTTGCTTGTTTGTTGCCGGTTTGCTTGTTTATTTGTTGCTTGTTTGCTTGCTCGTTTGTTTGTTTGTTTGTTTGTTTGTTTGTTTGTTTGATTTTTAGTTAGTTAGTTAGTTAGTTAGTTAGCTAGTTAGTTAGTTTATTTGTTTTCCTTGTTCTTTTGTTTGCTTGCTTGTTTGCTTGTTTGCTTGTTGGTTTGTTTGTTTGTTTGTTTGTTTGGTTGGTTGGTTGGTTGGTTGTTTGTTTTTGTTTGTGTTTGTTTGTTTTTGTTTGTTTTTGTTTGTTTTTGTTTGTTTGTTTGCTTGCTTGCTTGTTGTGGCTCGCTGGCTTGCTTGCTTGCTTGCTTGCTTGCTTGCTTGCTTGTTTGTTTGTTTGTTTGTTTGTTTGTTTGTTTGTTTGTTGCTTTGTGTTTGGTGTTTTAAAGCAACCGAGTTCTGTTGTGGTCGTCTTCTTAGCTATCTTTTGTATGGTACTCTTCGAGTCTACTAATTCACTGTTAGTTGCGTTCAACCTGGGTTTTGTTGCTTTTTTTGCAAGACGGGGGTTGTAAGTAGTTTGACTTCCCGTTTTCCGGTCCGATTTATTGGGCAAGATGTGGCTCGTTCTTGCTGATGCATGAGGTTGATTCAACCTCGCTGGCAAGCAAGCAACGCCCACACGCACACACCTTGGTTGTGACATTGGTTGTGTGTGTGAGTTTTGTTGTTGCTGCTGCCCCTGATGCTCTTTCTGTTGTGATTGCAGCTATTGGTGGGCGTCGTCGTTGTTGTTGATGATCATGTTGTTGACGTTGTTGGCGTCGTCGTTGTTGTTGCGGTTGTTGTTGTGGTTGTGGTTGTGGTTGTGGTCGTGGTCGTGGTCGTGGTCGTGGTCGTGGTCGTGGTTGTGGCTGTTGCTGTTGCTGTTGCTGTTGCCGTTGCTGCTGCTGCTGCTGCTGCTGCTGCTGCTGTTGCTGTTGCTGTTGCTGTTGCTGCCGTTATTGCTGCTACTGCTGCTGCTGCTGTGGTGGTGATGGTGGTGGTTGCGGTGGTGGTGGTGGCGGCGGCGGTGGCGGCGGCGTTGGTGGTGGTGGTGGTGGCGGTGGTTTGCTGTTGGTTACACAAAATTATCTTGTCCTGCTCGTGACACATACCCATGCTCCGCTGAGGTTCCTACTGCTTATCATGGGATACTTTGAGTTTGATCGCAAGGAGTGAGATCCGTCTTGGGGCGGGGCAGTCTTTGAGTCAGGCCGAGCATTCTGGAAAGTGGGGAATCCCGATCCCAGTGGCAACTAGGCTGAAAGAGTCATGGTCGCTTGGCAGAGCGACGTTTCAGAGCCATCTTGTGCGAGGGCCAAGGGATTGCGAATCTGGGCAAAAGGGTCACTTTTAGTTGGGTTGGCGGTTGCCACGCCAGAGGGCAGCGGATTGATGCCAGCTTCAAACCTTCAACCTTTCACTCGTTGTCTTCGGTTGGAACGCGAACCGGGTGGAACTTCGACCCGCGAGCCCCCAACCATTAGACGTTTTTTTGTGGGGTCGGCATTGCTTAAGTTGTCTCCAAGGTGCGTTCCCTCCAGGCGTCGGCAGAGCAGGTAATTTCCTCCTGCAAAAGAGAGCACCCGGGCCAAAAGGCCGCCGCAATGTATAAGGGGGCAGTATAGTAAGAGCTTCGGTAAGAAGGCCAAGCTGATCTTCTTCTTTGCTACTCCGCCACTCCCAAAACCCACCGTCTTTTCGGTTGTTTCCGTTTCAGTTTGGAGGACCTGAGCCTGGACTCCACGTACATCTGGATCGCGGGGGGCCACTTCTTCGTGGGCTCCGAGGAGGCGCCCTTCCTGCAGCAGGCCACCATCACCCTGCACGGGGACCGCTGGAACACCATCGAGCTGCCGGTGATCGGGTCCAAGCGCCTCGAACGCAAACGCGCGCGTTACACAGAAAGATAGGAAAAGCGGGGAAAGAGAAAAGGCCGGCTTGGGAGGTGGTTCTACTAGGCTTCACGGGGCATACAGCACAAATATGTGTATGTGTATATACACATACAAAAATATATATATATATATATATGATTCCTAGGTTGGTAGAACCAAAAGTGAGTTGGGCTTGAGTCCTGCTCATTTGGCACGGGCTTGTTGTAATTCAGGTCTATAAGCGCCATGTAAGAACCAGCAGTCAGCTGCTGGCCCATTTGGCCTGGGCGAAAGGAGAATGCCGAGCTTTTGGCCCTGGGAATGGGATGGGACGGCTGAGCTTTTCCGGGGGTACCTTCCATTTCCATTCTTTCCAGGAATCCTTCTTTCTAGAAAACGATGGTCGGTTATTGAAAAGAACGATGGTTGAAAAGCATGGGGAATCAACCCCTAGACCTTTGGCCTCATTTGGCAGCGGCCCGCAGCAGTTGTTTGACGCGTGGAGCTGTCAGGATGCTGGTGGTCACCGACCTCGGCGGCCTTGGCACCTGTACCCACCAGCACGAAATGACTGTGAGGCTCTCTGCAAGGGGCAGGCGCGGCTTGGAAGGCTTAGGCACCACGAATGAGAGGAGCGGCGAAGGGCCACCAATTTTAATTATCAGAACCCCATGTTACATGGTGACTGGACAGAATATGTCCACAGAACATGTCCATGTAAATGATGTCCACGAGAGTGTCCCCAATCGACCTTTGAATCCTGGACGTGTTCGAAGACAGATCCAACACTTGTTTAGATGATGCAAGCCAAGCAGACTACCAGCATGGGGATGGGAGTGTGTCCCCCATTTGAATGCCACCCCCACGTGGGTTCTCGAAATGGTGCTTTTGCTTGAGTATTCAAAAGGAACGGGACACCGGCTGATTCCAATTTTAAGACACATCCATTTGGGTGTGTCGTTTTTGTGAGACCCTTTTTGTTGGTGAAAGGAGACCCAAACATGCAACCCATGTTTCTTCTTATCTTTTTGGGGGGGATTCCGTCCGGCAGACACGCGACCGTGTCTGGGGGGAACTTTTGCGGCGGCTTGCGGCGGCTTGCGCGAGGCACTACGTGGACCCGTGCCCGGTGAAGCTGGTGGGGCGCCTGGAGCTGCACGGCAAGCCCTCCATCAGCTGGACGCGGCTGGTGGAGACGGCGGCCGCCGGAACCAGCCTGCTGCGCCTGGAGGTAGGGGCGGCGCGCGCAGCGGGGGGGGGGAGGTGGTGAGGGTTTCTTTTTTGGGCCAAGGCGAGGTGCCGAGCCTTTGGCTTGCAGGGCTTTCCATCAAAGGAAACCCATTTTGCGGGGTCTTCTATTTTCAGATCCCATAGGGGCCCACCGGTGGCTTTCTTTTTTGCATGGCGAATCATGTGCCAGTGCCATCTATTGTTCTTCCAACTGGACGCCTAGGTCTTTGGCCCCCTTTTGGTTGTTACTGGGGGCCAAAAGGACACCAACCATCTGAGAAACGCCAACTCAGTGTTTGGCCATTGATTTATAGCAGTTCCAGGTTGGTTTGCTGAAACCCAGCAACTAGGTCCATTTCCCAAGAAAGTTTTGGGGCGTCCTTGGTTAATCTTCCAAACAGTACCTGTGGCATTTTGATGAAATTCCTCACGACCAATTGGGCTTTTCTTCCAAACATGGGGATGCAACCCAATCTCTTGTCAAATCCTGTATTTTCAGCTGCAACCCATTCTCTCCGGGCGCAACAAACACAACTCCAACCCTGGCGTCGCGCAAAGAAGCCCAAAACGAGCCTCGACTGCATGAGGGAAAACCCATGTAGGTCTTGGGGGTGCTCAGTAGGAAATGTGGGAATGAACCCAGGGGTCCCCACGAGAGGAAACCACCAGTGGCATGGTTTTGAAACGGGTCCCATGGGTCATAACCTATGGCTCCATTTTGGGGCGGATGAACACCCATGTACCACCTATTTTGATGTTCACCAGGGGTTTCCTGGGTTTTGACCCACGGGTCGTTCCATATTCCATGTCTCGTTCCCCGCCTCTCTCTCGCAGCAAGCGAATTTGGCAGGAAGCCGTGGACTGGGAGGTGGGCACCGAGATGGTGATCACCCCTTCCGAGAGAGGGGAGGAGGAGGAGGCGGGTTGCAAGGTGTTTTTTGTGTTTTCCCAGGTGTCTTGGTGTAGGTGGCAACCGGCAACCTGGTTGAACAGTCTTTTGTTGGTTTCCCTTGAGGAAGCTATTTGAACAGCCCTTGAGGGAGGTTGGTTTAACCCCTGCTTGAAGTAGGCAAGCTTGAGCCACTATGGTTTAAACGGCCTCGAGATGGTTTCCTTCGAAAGGAATGAGACCAGCGGGTTGCCCCACACAGTGGAAGATGGGAGGCTTTATCAGTCATCAGGAGAGCCTTCCCTGACTAGTTTGGAGGTCGAGAATGGAGTCACGAATGTTTTACACAATGAGTGACGTGCACAGACGCACTTGCTATAAACAGGTAGCAGGGTGGGGGCCGGAAGAGGCCTCTTTCCGTGCTACGCCTCGTGCCTCATGACATGTATATATGTTGTTGTTTTTCTTTGGCGGAGATTTTGGGGTCACTGAATGTCTTGTCCGGAGCCTGCTCGACACTTGGAGACACACCCGCATCTGACTCCCTCCATTTTTTCTCAGTTTACCCGAGCGACTGACGAAGCCAGGTGCGCAAGGTGCAGAGCCTTGCGGACGGCGGCCGGGAGCTCAGATCGAGGATGTGGGGATGCAGTTTGGCACGGAGGGTGCGGAGGTTCTTCAAGAAGAAGTCCAAACCACAATTGAACCCGTGTGCCATTATTTTGTTGACAGAGAAGGGTTCTGCTTGTATGGTCCAGGGCTGCCAGTGACGGTCATGAACCCCAAGTTTTGGTTGATTGGAGATTATTCTTCTGGGCAAAATGCAGCTAGGAGCCTCACAAAGGGTTTGGTTTGCGACCTCACCCATCAAGGATCCCCCTTAGTTTGGGTTGACGCATTACGACAATTCTTCCACGAGCTACGGTCCAGTGCTGAAGCACGCCAGTTTTTGCGAAGGCTTGTCCGAGTTCCAGGGAGGGGGAATCAGGGAGTTTTGAGTGGATCCGTGGTGCATGAACCTAGTTTTCCACGCGTCGCGTTTCGAAACAGTCAAGGGAAAACACCCCAACAAGGCATCAACAGTTGAAATCTGCGTGTGTGTCAAAATCTATAGATCCTGGAGTGGTTCGCGAGTGAAGGGTTTTGGGGCTGGTTTCCTTGAAGTTCACTCAAGGAGCGGAAGTTTCTTGTGCGCGAGGCCTCACCATTGAGCTTGACCAGCCGCTGCGCTTCGAGCACTTGGGCATTTGGCGCGGCCCTCGAACGGGATTTGCTTTCCGGCATTTGGAGGAGTCGTGGGGCATCAAAGCAGCCCTCTAGATTCTTGGGTACCCCCCTAGGACAGAAAGGGAGCTGCCATAACTTGGAGTCAGGCTTCCGAGAGTTCGTGTTTTTGGTTCTGTTTGAAGTCGAAACGGGGTCCCCCATGGCAGCATGCGTATGGCTGTCTGAAATCTTTGGATTCGGTTCCAAGTCGAGAGCCAACGGGCCAGTTTCAGCCAAATCGGGGAGGTACTTCAACGACGAGCTCCCCAGCCCCACCGACTTGCGCGACGGCCCCAGGAAGCTTGAGAGAGCGACTTTGAGAGGTGGCGCTAGCTGCGTCCCTGCTTGCAGAATCTGCGTGATTGTTGGCACCGCGATGGAAGGGCTGGGTTGCGGAGGGGGGTCTATGATCAGCTTTTTGAAATTCAGGATGGTCAACTTGCCACCTTTGCCAACCGGCCTTCTCCAAATGAGTCGAAAACGTTTTGCTTTCCTTTTGGTTTCTCTTTCAATTCTGTCCAAAAGGCTTCCACACGCTTCCACTTGTTTGGTGGGATACACCACAGTATGCCCTGCTAAGAACAAACACGCCAAGCAAGAACTCTCCGCTCCAACTAGTTTGCCACCTTGAGTATACAGATGGAGCGCATGGTATGCCGCCGCTTGCCAACGCCTGCAATCATGGAGCTCGGTTCGGGTGTGTCCGAAAGTCGACTAAGAGTTCGGACCCTTCAAAGACGGTTGGTTTATCACTCTTTTGGAGATGGTTGAAAGCTTGGATCCTTCAAAGACGGTTGGTTTGTCACTCTTTTGAAGATGGTTGTTGTTGTTTTTGGAGGTTGGTCTCTTGGTGCATTTTTTCTGGCGATCTCGGAGGCGCCGCTGTGGGACGGCTGACCCGCAACGTGAAGGCCAAAAAAAACCCAACAGACCGGGACTCCGAGAGGGCGGCTCCTGTTCCCAAAAGGGTGTGGCAAAATCAACCCCCGAGTCGTGGTATTTCTGCATGGAAGCCCCTGACTCTCTTGTGGGTGTGCCGATCGAACAGTTCAGGGTCAGTTGGGCAAATTCTGAGCGCAGCCAAAGCGGCAGAAGATATCAACGTTCCCCCAATCCCCAAGCCGAAAGCCAACAGCTTCTCTCAATGCACGAAGTGAGGGGTTTTCAACGTCGTTTCCCATCCAATTCCCCAGGTCAACAGTTAAGCGGCAAATGCGCCCGTCAAAGAAGGCGTTCCACCTCACCCCAGCCCAAACCGAAAGTCAATGCACGTCAGAGTGGAGGCCAACATTGCCACTGAGGGCGCACACCTTTGGTCAGTCCTAAGCCACTTTAGATACCTGAAAGGTGCGCTCCGATAGAATAGTTCACTGGGTGCCATGGAACACCAAGCGGGGCGTGTTTAGTTGCAATGCAGGTGTGCAGCAAAGATTGCACGTGTGCGGAGCGTTGGAGCAACACAACAAGAAACATCAAGAAACGGTCCCCACCCCACCCCGGACCTGAATCCTGATCCGGACCACTATGGAGAAAAGATGCGCCCCTCGTACCAAAAGCACCAAAAATGGTCGCAAACAAACCATTCGCCCAAAAGGATTCTTCTAGAGACTTTTTTTTTACGACCAGGGTTGCCTTGATACTGTGACTTGAACCAGTAGTGCATGGTATTTCCGTTGGTTTCGGTCCATGATGTGAACATTCCGGCTCACAGAAAAAAACCGCCCTTCACCAAACCCAAAGGCCCAAAGGGCTTCCATGGACTACGGACTGCAGTCGGGAGGCGAAGACTTTGAGCCTTTCACTTTGAGGGAAACAGCTGACTGGTTTGTGAAGCCGGGGTGAGCATTATCCTACAAGGGGAGAAAACTACCTCTCTGTGTACTTGCCTCAGACACGAATAATACCCCTAAATTCGAATGTATAAGTTGGTACTCAAGGCAATGTGCTCCAGCCCATTCGCAGGGAGCGGTATCCTTGTGGTGGGTTCCAGGTGGACGGGAGGGTACAGGTTGCGGCACGGGGAGGGAGAAGGGGGAGGGGCGTGCGGCGCAACTTTGACAGGTGCAGGGGGACGAGAAGTCTCTCAACGCGGGCAACGCGGCGGGCCCAGTGAGTGCTCGCCCAGGGCTACCCAGATGTCCTCCCACCAACAAATACATACATTGACGTATGTATGATATATGGAATCGCACAGCTTTTGGATTGCCCTGTGCATGTGGGGTAAACATCACTTGGCCCAAGTGTAGGCGATCCCCATATCCTAGGTCAAGGGACCAGCCCAACATTGCCCAGCCCAATGCCCCCCCAAGTGTTTCCTGTGTGTGAACCTTGAGGCACACCTCTGGAATGAAACGCTTCCGGCCTAAAAATCCACAAGTTCTGTCTGAGAGGACTAGTTGTTTTCCCAAGGATGTTGAGCTACACCTCTGGAATGAATCAAATCCCAGGCTTTAAACTCCCAGGTTCTGCTTGGGACAAAAAACTTGTCGCAGCTTTGTCGCCGACCCTCGCCGAGTCTTTCCTCTTTGGGGTGCACATGGGCGCCTTCCATGGCGGCTTGGCGGAGTTCTTCCTATGCGGGGGCGCGGAAGCCACGCGGTGAACGCCTGGCGCTTGATGTTGAAGGGGGTAAGAGGGGGTGAAATGTGTTTGTCGCAAGGGGGAGCCTCCAAAAGGGCTGGTGTTCTTTGTGTTTCCCTTAAACAACGACCCCGGAAACGGTATCGAAGAAGGCACCCTCAAATGTTGAGCAACAGCAACTTGACAGGGTGCTGTGTTGCGGAGTTACAGCTGGGGAGTTGATTCAGGGCTGTTGTTTGCCCATTCTGGAGTACCAATCGCAAGCAATGTGGCAGAGAAAGACGTTCCAGGGCCATCTGAGGACAGTGCTGCCAGGACTGAGGCCTTGAACCATGGTGCGGCCTTTGCCGGCCTTCCTTTTCGACATGCTCAAAAGAATTGCAAAGCGAGCTCTGCTTCCTGTGGTCCGGAGACCATAAACTTCCAACAAAAAACAGCATCCTGCCTGCGACGCAATGATGTGCTTGAACATTCGAACCAGGGCCACCCTAAGGAAAGCATTGTAGCTTATGGAGTTGTCAACCAGGGAGCCAAAGCCTCTGACACTCTGACATTCACATGAAATCATGCAATTAATAACAACCCCTTCGGTTAACTTGCAGCGGGTCTTCTATGTAGGAGATCCGGCCACTTTTGGGAAAGCAACAACATCTGGTTGTTCAACCGGGGTCTTCCACTTCGAGGGGGAACCCCGCCTTTTTGGGCTGTTGGGGGGTTTTAATCTAGGGGCCTGGCTCGAGGTCAAGTATGGCGGTTGTTGTTATCAAGTAATGCCCGCCTCGGGCGTCGGACTTTTCCTTTGGCAGATCATTAATTTCGCAGATCGAACAGGCTTGAGCTTTTCGTTCTTGCCTGCCTGGAAGTGGCGCGAAGCGGTGCCACGCTTTTCCTCTTGCATGGTTCCTGTTTGGGGCAAATCGACAACTGGGCACATGGAGCACGAGCCTCCAGGTGGCATCATGCGGGTGGAGAACACGGAGCTCACCCGCAGCGGCCAGGCCTCGAAACTCCTTTCGGTCTTCAGTAAAAAATATGAACCTCAAAAGCGGCATACATCATTGAAAGAAACACACACCGAAATACTCCTTGTTCATACCCCTTGTTCATACCCTTTGTTCATACTCCTGGTTCATACTCCTTGTTTACACCTCTTGGTGTCAAAACAGAGGCCTTCCAGAGCCATTTACCAAGGGTGGGTACGTACAAACTAGATGGATTCGCGTGGTGTGAAGCAGAATCTTCCCGACCCTTCAACCAGTTCACTTCGGAATCTGCAAAAACATTTGGCGCCTTGTCCCGCAGGCGGCAAACTTCGGGCGCTACTCCTCGCATTGGCACCACTTGTCCCCACACCGCACGGTGGACGTGGTGGACGTGGCCGGGTGTCCGAAGATTCCCGCTAAAATGGGACACCCCGCCCATTCAACCAGGAAGGTTATTGAACCTGTGTTCCCATTCGGCAATCAGGAAGCAGGACGGATCCATCTTTGTTCAGGGACAGCTACTGGACAAGAATCAAAGCCCTCGGGCGACGTGAGCTTATCATTTATGATCTATTTGCCACTGGTTCGGTGTTTGCCGTTTTTGTTGTTGTTGTTGTTTGATTTTTATGTACTTTTACTCGCGGAGTCCTAGGCCTATTTGCGCAACAACTCCTACCACCACACCTTCCAGCGAGCGGTGGACGGGAGCCCCAGACCGCAGCTTTTTGGGATCTGTGCTTAAAGGGAAAACTAGGAAACCCCTCGAAACCGGCAACATGTGTATGTGTACATATATATGTATATATGCGTACATAAATACATAATATATATATATATACACAGACAATGCTTTGAGTACATCAGTCCATCGTCGCTATACATTTACTCCACCTGTGGGGTTCCATTTCAATGGAGATAAAACCAGGTTTGCTACTTTTGACACACCCAACTCGTTTGGCGTTTAGTTGAGGGCCGCTTTGAGGATAACTGAAAAGAGAATAATTTTTGCTCCTGGATGCCCTCTTCTTTTCCACTGGATGAAGCACGCGGTTCATGTCAAGAAGCTCCAGGGGCAATCAGGTTGAGCGGACGCATAGTGATTGATCCGTCGAGGCAATGGGTAGGTAGGTTTGCCCAAGCCCTGAATCAGCCGTACTTTGAACACTTCTGCTGCATGCATTTAGCATTGAACACACACACACACACACGCACGCACGCAAACACACGCACACACATTCGGTGTTCCTTTTTCAGTTTGAATTGCATGTGCATACACATCTCTAAATATCTACATATATATATATATATATATCTACATATGTACATACATATACATATATATATATATATTGAGTAGACATTTCGAGCTTCTTGTCAACTTGACAATCTCGGCGCATGCACCGTGCTTGACACAGATGCTTAGCTTTGAGACAAGTGCCGCTTGGGACATGACCCATTGTCAAAGTTCAGGGGAAAACAGACGTGGGCCACGACTGCAGGGCTGAGGTTACCTACAATTGCCAAGTGTGAGGGCAGTTGCATGTCAGAATATTCTCCCAGTTGTTCCATGGCCTTTTTCCCTTCCAGCTGAGCAGTGAGAAGAGGGGTTTCTTGACAAAATGCGTTTCTGGGGTGAACGGCCTAGGTCTTTGTGACTATCACTTTGGACTAGCAGGTCAGATCTGCACCCCGCATGTCAGGTGGTGCACTCCACGGACTATGCTCAAGTGCTGCACAACGTGGCGCTGCAGACCAAGGGCCATTCCTATTTCACGGAGGCCTTCGGGTGGTCCACTGGAATTCCATTCTGGTTGTGTTTCCTCTTTTTGTGGGTGCTAGATCAATGATCAATGGAGCTGGGGGAGGGGCCGTAACCACAGCCGGCCGTGGTTTGAGGTGGAGGTGAGGGAAAAGCGGGGTGGACATGGCTCGTCCCTTGCGGCCCGTGGGCGTTTCTGAAAGGGGGGGGGCCGAACGTCAATTGGTGGGGTGTGCCTTGTGTTTCTCAGTAAAAATGCTTCAAAAAGGTCCGAGACCCCCTCTTCGAGTTGAGCAAAACACCCACATGCTCTTGGTTTCAAGGTTTGTCCGAGGATTGTTGTCATGTACCCGTAAAGGCGTACTTCTCATGGTATACCCGATTTTCAAATATTGTCTATGTATGGAGTAAAAGGCGAATGAGAAGCATCCAGCCCCGCTTTAGTCGTCTGCTGCCCGGTTTAGTCGGGAGTAGTAAGGTTATTGAAGCTTCAATTTAGGTTTGTAGAGGCAATAGGAAAAAGGGTTTCAAGACAGCGTTGCTCAACTGATTCCCAATTCAAATCCTACGACACGGAACGTTTAAAGTGTTTGATTCCTATTGGAACTATTAAAGGCTATTTGGAAAGACCTAAAGCACTGCCACGCTTGCCTTGGACGCCAGGCGGGTGACGAGGTCTTTGTGCACATGTTCCACAACCTCGCAGTGCACCCGCTGCAGCAGCGGGCTCAGCCGAATCGTCGTGGTTGGGCCTTGGCTGGCGGGGTGTTAGAATATTCCTGTTGGTTGGGGTCGAGCTTGCGTGCGAAGCCAAACCTTTTGGTAGGGTCGGTCGGCTTGCATGTTAAACCTTTGGGTGGTCCACATCCATTTTGAGTCAAGGGAATGCAAAAGGTGATGATTAATTTCGCAGGCAAGTGGAGGTTAGTAAGGGACAGGCCCCTTGCACAAATGGGGTCGGACTTCCGCCATTGGGTGGTTCTGTCTGGCATGTACTCCTTCAGATCGGCTGGGTGGTTATTGACTTTGGGCTTTTGAGGCGCTACATTTTCAGAAGGGCAGGGGTTGGGCAAGATTGGTAAAACAAGACCGAGCGCAGCAAAGAGACAATCATGACAATCATGAAAGGCGCTTGACGACAGAATTATTTCCAACATGGTGTTTCAATCATATCATATGACTCGCTTTGTTTATTTGTGCATCTCTTCTCTTCTTTTTTCAATCAGCATGACCAGATGCGTGATCTCATTTTCTCTTCCCCTGTGTTTTCTTGGGCGCCGTCTTCCGCTTGCCCAACTTAGCAGGGCCTTCGCAGGCATCCCCTGCTGCTGATGGACGACATGACCCCAGCGGGCTTCTGGCTGCCGGGCTTCCAGGGCTGGCCTTCCCGGCGCGCGTTTCGAGCGTTTGGATCGCTGGGCGGCTGGCCATCGGCCTTCACCCCGAGGGTCGCATGTGTCTCAACAGACCAAGGGTTGGTCTGGCATGTACATCTCTGCCTTCAAGCCGAAATCCGGGAGTTGAATATCTGTTCCATCATCTGAGTATCAAAATAAGCACAAAAGTGGTGGTTGGTCTCTGTTTGATTTCCCTTGAGTACATCCAAAAAGTCCCCTAATCTGAGACAGACCCGTATCTTCATCATTGCCCTTTACTTGACTGTCTTGGAAGATGCTGGTAGGCACTATTCACATCCTACTGGGGTTGAACGTTGGCCAAGGTCAGGTACCCCTTCATTGGTGTTTTGGATTGGTGATTTGGAGATTTGCCTGAAGCCAAACGGGGAAGGTACCTTCAAGGTCCGAACGACCAAAGCAAATTGCACTATCTCCGAAGTTTCTCAATTTTCCCGGTGATTTGGGAGCATGTTTGTAATCCAGGATTTGCGCCGTCTCAGTGTTGACCCCTGATCAAACATATTGCCCTCAGACGCTAGTTAGAAAAGAAGCCTCATTTTGGTGTGGATGGTTTCCTGTTTTCAAGCGTCGGAAAGCTCACTGATCTTACAATGCGTAATCAGGGGTCGACACGAACACCTCGGCCGAGGTTTGACACCCACCCTTTTGGCCTTCTTGAGGCTCCAATCATGCTCAATTGCCACTCTTCCCATGGTCCAACAAGGCACAGACCACGTGTAAAGGGAATCCACCCTACTCCGGTCGGGAGAGCCGCGAGAGCCCGGCCAACGAACCCCCCTTCCGGCGCTTTGGCTCGAACGACGCGAAGCAACTCGAGCGGGTTTTTGCACCACGCCTAAGGGAAAAAATGCCATGGGTGGCGAAATGATGACTTTCACCCAGATGGATAGATGGATGCCACTTGCAAAAGGAGCAGCCCAGGAAAAGTGAGTTGCTGTGAGTTGCTTTCCAGCCTGCCAAGCGTTGTTCCAAGAGAGGACTGAACCCAAATGCCTGTGGGATGTTGTCAATTCGGATGTTACGGCAGGGCAGCCGGAAGGGAAAGCCATTGTGTATCCATAAGTCTTGGACTCCCAGCCAACATGTCTGACAGCTTGCCAACTCGGGGGATTCGGATCATGATTCGCTCACTCCTATGGCCGCTGTTTGCATGCGCGGGCACCTCAGCGCCTGATCGCAAGTTTCGTGGCCGGGCGTGTCTTTGTCGAGGGGCACCCTGTTCTCTTAGCAAGGGAAGCCAAATGGCCTGGAAGCAGACACCCGCAGTGAAGGCCTGCCAGTGCACAAGCAACATGTGTGTTTCACCGCTTGGTTTGCTTGCTTCTTGGTTCTGAGAGATAGAGAAAAAACGCTGGCACTCGTCACTGCCCAAAGGTGTCACCAAGACCAAGTTGTCACCATGGATGCCTGTAGCCTGGTGTCTGCCAGACATGAACAGGCCACTAAACGAAGCATATCTTTTTGGTCCCTTAAGACCCGCGCCCACTCCAGAGCTGCTCAGATGGAAACCACCAATTTCGGAGGTTCCACCTACTGCAACTGATTAATAGGGGGAGGGTGTCCCCTTTCAGTAAGAATTCCTCACTTTTGGAGGGAGCACCCCTACTAAAAGCTACGGGTTGATTGATCCGGGGTCAACATTATTTTGAGAGGCGCCCGCACTGCCGGCACGCCCCGCCATTTCCGAGGCCGCCATCGACCCTGCTTCGGTGCCTTCCTTGCAACTGCTGGGAGATGGCGGCCGAATGCCGCGCCCGGCGTGTGTTGCGCCTGCGGACAAGGCGTTGTTTGTTTTTTTGTTGAGGGTATTCTTTTCGGGGTTGTTGTAAAGGGAAACCAAAGGGTCCCCCTTCCCCCCCTTTCCCCCCCAATTTTTGCTCCCCCCGCCATTTTGCAGACACACCCATTGAATGGGGACACTTTGCGGGGAGCCCTCCTTAGGTCCTTAAAGGGCGAACCAATCAAAGGGGCTGCAGATAGGGGCGAAAGGGGCTTTGTATTTGGCAGCCTCCTCCTTAACTGGGGTCTCCTGAAAAAATGTAGTACATTTCCAGGTTGGCTAAATATTGACCAGATTCCAAACACTTTTTCCGGATATACCCCAAAATTCAGCCAGGGGGCTTTCAGACAGTTTTCTCTTTTTGTGTTTTCTTTTCCGGTGACAAGGCTCCCGAGCCTCAAAAGACACGAGGCCACTTGTCGGCAAAGCGCGCCATCAGCCTCGCGCCAGGCCCATGTCCGGAGTGGGGCTTTGCTGCAGAGCCTCCGCCCGCCTTGCGCCCGGATGGAGTCATGCAGCTGCCCCCCACCCCCCCCCTCCCCCCCGGCCCCCAAAACGGGCCGTTGTGGCTTTGACCGGAAAAGCCAAGCCCAAAAAGGATTCCCCCAGGAAAGATATACCCAAATGGAGTCATGAAGGGGGTTGTCGCAAGATCCTATTTGGTGGCCGAGAGATGGGGTTGGTTTGAATAGTGCGAAAGCTGCAGAGCAACCGCAAGTGCCGTCCTTTCGGGGAATCTCCTTTGGGGGACCCCTTCCATAATTTTGCAGGGGAGCAACCCTTTCTTAGGAATACGAACATACTTGGTTCAGCAAATTCCTCCGCCCCCCCCCCCCCCCCCACGGGATTCCGGTCAGACCCGAAGACCCGAGCCGAGTTCCGCCGCGCCGGAAGCTCTAAAGCCGAGGAGGAGATGCGGGGCGGCAGGGCGTGCTCGACTTCCTGCTGCAGGGCTCGCGGCCAAGAAACCTGTGCAGATTCGCCTCGTTTTTTTTTCTTCTTTGCTTGCACCCTCCTTTTCGGGAACAAGGGAACACCACCATATGATGCGTCGCGATGCCACGAAACGGGGCCGCCCAAAAGGCTTGGAAATCGATGCGCTCAGTTTCCCGTGGCTTGGCTTGGAGTTCCTGAATCGGTGGCTTCCCGCAGGGCGGCAAATAAACCGGCTACCTGACACGTGTCATATGGGGACGCCCAAAGCAGTGGCTTCCCTCTGTTTAAACCACGCTGGAAAGGGTGAGCCTCACAAACATGCATATGCCAATGCTAAAGTTGAGCTTGGACTGGACAGGTTCCCGAGCGTATTTGGATTTCAATTGGAACCCGGTGCTACTTGGTCTTGGGCGAAGTTCGACCGCCTTTGTTTCTCGATCAGCACGATCTCCCGTTTGTTCATCAGGTTGACGCAGGACCCATGCTAGACCCGAAACAACCTGCGTCTGGGCCGGCAAACCAGCACATCTCACGTCGCATGCCCGTGTTTTTGTCTCAGGTGGCCGGCATCTGGACACCGCGCAGATCTACGGAAACCACAAGGCGCAACTCGTGCCGAGACTCGTGGGCCACTGGTGGACTAGAGCCAGTGGGTCTGCTGCCCACGGCTGGGGGGCGCGGGGGAGGGGATGCCAGAACCCCGAAACCGAAATGGGTTGTTTCTTTCTGGTTCTTCTCAAACCGAAGGCCCGAAGGGGTCCACCCTTTCGAGAATTCCCTGGGCAACATTGGATATGTGGGGGACAGTCCTCCCTTTTTGTGTTTGAATCGACTCGTGACTAAGCTTCGAGGGTGGGGCATTTGCCACAAGTTGGGAAACAAGCTTGGGCATAGCTCATGCAGGAATCCGACACACTACCCTGAATTGGATATGTCAAAGCAGCTACAGTTGGGTGAAAGTAGATGGCACACGTTCATTTTTGGTTGTGTATTCCTCAGTCTGGTGTAGTAAAACCAGGGCATTCCCAGCCACGCTTGGCCCCGATCCCGTGCAAGGTTCCGCTTCCCCTGGTTCGGCTTCTTTTCAGGGCCTTTGAAGATGCACCCGCGGAAGCCTTGGTTCCCTTCCTTTCACACGGAAGGGCAAGCCTTGGTTCCGATTGGACCAAATGCTGGTTGCAGGAAAGGTTGCCTGTTCGCTCGTTGCTCTTTGCTTCGACCCTTAACCCTCAACTGTTCAGACCACGACAATATCCAAGTATGAACGAACTGCGCAGGACATCCAAATGTCGCACAAACAACAGGTCAAGACCATCCAATTTTTCCATGTGCTCGTTTCCCTCATTGAGCAGGGGTCCCTGTATATGCATATGCATCATATATATATATATATATACACATAGAGACATGGACATGCATTATTTTAGTCTGACAAATCACCTTTTGGGCCCCTGAAAGGTGCGTTTCCTTTGGCAGGGGTGATGTTACCCCGCGGGACCCCCGCCGTGGTTTTCGGCCTGCCAGGAGGTGGGCGAGGGAGCGCGGCAGGCCATGGACCAGGGAGCGCGGGCCTTGAGCTTCCGAAGCCGTCGGGCCTTGGCTCGAGATCCTTGGGCTTTCTTGGGGAAGGGGAGAGCGTGTCTCTGGGTTTGTGGCATCCCCCCCCCCCCTCCCCCCCTGAAATGGGTGATTTCCTTTTAGGCTTGAAAACCAACCCACCAAACCCGTGGGTCTGTGACTAATCCCCCAAAATGGGTGAGTTCCTTTTGGCCTCCCTTTAAAACCAACCCACCAAACCCGTGGGTCTGTGATTGAAAAAGGGGCCCTGTTTTTTCAGGTTGGCAAGGGGAATCAAAAGGACAACCAGTTGTTCGATCCGCTTATTTTGGCACACACCCATCTACCTGGAATCTCCACCCTTTCAGCATGTGGTCACTGCCCCAGAGTCATGGATCTGTTTCAGGGGGCATAAAGCAAGAAAACAGGGCTGCATTTTGAACAACCATGTTTCTCCTTGCTCCCAGCGGTTTGGTCTGCACAACTCAGACGAAGCCCACCGATTCGGGGGGAAAAAACATGGAGCGGCCCAGGTGCCGAGGGAGGAGATCTTCCTGACGACCAAGATCTGGCCGGAGGACTTCGGCTGGGACCAGGCCCGCAGCTTGGAGCCGAGCCCCGCCCAGCGCCAGGGTCGACCCCGGATGAACGCTGGTGGATTTGTTGGGTGATTTGTTGCAAAACGGCGTCTCTCGGAAAAAAAGAGACACCCCCTCTACAAATGTGAGGTATTCATGGTGATAAAGGAAGCCATCATGAAGGTTTTGACGAGCGTATTTGAGCTGGAAAGAAGACATCGATCCGAGGCGTCCATTTAGGAATGAATCTTGAGCCCGTTTTTTTTGCACCCGCCAGGTTGAGAGGTCCTTCAGGTTTCCTGCAGGGGTTGGGCCTCCTCAAACATGGCGGGAGGCATAAATCCCAATTTTAAGTGATATCCCCCCAAGGGACCAATTAAAAAACTCATACCCACCTCAAGTTTCCTTTTGGCCTTGCCTTGTAAAGTCGGGGAGCCCAGCATGGATCACTCCGGCAGTCCCCGAGGCTTGTTCCAGAGTTCGTTTTCTATGGAGCACGCCCCAAATTTGTCAGTTGCTTCATGAAAGTCAGGCACAGAGGGGTGGGATTTTCAAAGAAATGGGAGGGTCCCTTTGTCACATTGATCAACCCAACAAGGAGAGGGTGACGAGGTAAACCTTGGTTCATTCATAAAGCGCGCTTGATGCTCCACTTGATCGAGACAAAAAAGGGCGGTTTTTCCGGGCGCAACTCAGCAGGTTGCACCATTTTCTTGCCTAACAGTCTAAGAGGGGAGCCTCCGCGATAGCCAGGGTTGGGCCAAAATTGTTGCAACCACACCCACCCCAAGGAATGCAGAAGCGCGGTTTTTCAACAATGTAGGTTGGGCCATGTTTAAACATTGGGTTGATCCAATCCTGGAGTCTAACACGGCCTTCTTGTTTCAGGGATGTTCAGGTAAGGGTTTTTTGGGCTTCGGAATTTACGAAGCAGGATTATGAAGCCGCACGCGAAGTTGGGCTTGGCATTGGAGACAAACCAATCCGTTTGTATTTGTTGTGCTTGCCGCGATCCAGGGGCCGTGGGACAGTTATGGGCAGCTTTTACCGTTTGGGAAACCGATTCAGATGGGTTCGACTTGGTTCTATTCATTTTTTCCGGTGCCAGCTTTTTTTTTCAAACGGGCGCGCCAATGATACGTATTCCCGTCGCATCTCCCTTTACTAAAATGATGATGGTAAACAAACAAACCCTAAGTGTGGGACCAAGGCGCCATCTGCGTGGAGTCTCCATGACCCTTTTCATGGTTCATGGTTGACATTGTACTGAGTTTGGTTGGCAACCCTGAAAACTGGGGGTTGTAGGAAACCTAAAGTTGAAGAAGTCCAGAGGCTTCAGGCAGGGGGCTTTTCAAGGGTTAGACCAAAAGCCAGGGTGGAAGTCATAAATCGTAAGTTTTGGGCATCTGAAAGATCAGCAACAGTTTGGACCAAAGAGACCCCAACGGGCCAAACCAAGAAATTGCCTAGTGGGAAACATCACGACGCTCCAAGCACTAAACCAAGAGACCGTCGAGCGAAGACAGGGTTTCTGCGAGCCTTCAAAAGATGATCAAACCGCAAGGGCAGAGCACTTTAGTCTCCTTCCGGGGTTTCTTTTGCTGGGCACCAATTTTCGCTCCTCCGGGTGTCTTTGGAGCAAGCGGGCCCAACAGTTGCAACCCCAAAGCAAGCCTGTGGCTTCCTTTGGTTTTCCTTGGGGCCGCTTCTTGCGCTTGGATTGTGGCGCGAGGCTGCAGCCTGGGTGCCGCGCATGCTCGCGGAGCTGCAGGTAACGTGCTCCGAAATCCATTTCGCTTTGGTTCGGGGTAAGAACTGGGCTGGTTGGCCGAACATGTATTTTTGATTGGTTGGTTGGTTGGTTGGTTGGTTGGCTGGCTGGCTGGCTGGCTGGCTGGCTGGCTGGTGGGTTGCTTGGCTGCTTGGTTGCTTGGTTGCTTGGTTGCTTGGTTGGTTGGTTGGTTGGTTGCTTGCTTGGTTGCTTGGTTGCTTGGTTGGTTGGTCGGTCGGTTGGTCGGTTGGTCGGTTGGTTGGGTGGGTGGGTGGTTGGGTGGGTGGGTTGGTGGTTGGGTTGGGTTGGGTTGGGTTGGGTTGGGTTGGGTTGGGTTGGGCTGGGCTGGCCTGGGTTGGGTTGGGTTGGGTTGGGTTGGTGTGTATTGTTTAAGGGAACCCTCAAAAGGGTTGTTTAAAGAGAAACAAGCCCTAGGCCATATTTCACCCATGTGTGCCATGTTCAACATTCCTTTTGGGTTGGTCACCTGGTCAGGTCCTGACCGGGGTTTTAGACAACCAAGATTGAACATGTGTGCTTTGGCAGGTATGTGGACTTGGTCCTGCTGCATATGGCCCAGGCTGACGGCAAGGCCAGGCAAGTCCCCGACCCCTGCCTCGCCTTGGCACACTCAACTGGGGGACACGAACTGGCTCGCTTCCTTGAGCGGCAAACCTTGTTTGACATTGAAATGAGCAATTCCGTTTCGATGTCATATTGTGGATGGACAGAATCCTGCACCAGCGGATAGGTGGTTTGTCCTATTGTTCCAGAGTTTAAGTGGATTTTGTTCGTCCACAGTAGTACGAAGTTAATGGGTGGCCCCAAACCCTCAGCGTAGCCCCTGTCAGATATAGGACATGATGGATCTGTCAGACAACCCTCAATTGCAAATGCTGCCGGGGCTGGGCCGAGCAGTTTGATGGGCTGCAGCGCGAAGTGGTTGCCAGGTGGCTGGAATGAGCTGGACTGGGCAATACGGGCTCAGGAGCCAGGGGCCGGGCTTGGCCGCAGGCTCTGCAAGCGAGGGGTAGAACCGGGACTGGGCGTGGCCAAGCGGGGTTGAGTCACAGATGAGTTGACGACCTGGCTGGCTGCGTGAAGTACAGTGGTCTGGCCGCCTTGTGTCTGGCTCGGGCGCGTGAAGCTGGCTGGCTTAGGCTGGACTGAATTGCGTTGGGGACTGAGTATGAGGACAGAGGACTGCGGCCAGGTGAAAGCCGCAGGAATTAGGGAGCTCTTCGAGGCAGCTAGAGCACGGGTTTTGACCGGAGATGTGGTGCTGCTCTTTGCAAGGCTTAAGGTCACCCATTTTAGGGGTTCCCGTTTTGAGCTAAAGAAGTGAAAGCGCAAGCCGTTGAATACTTTCCTTTGCTTTCACCCGCTTAAGGTATGAACGCATCAAACACAGAAGTATCAGATAGTACAACTGCCTCATGATACCGCGCGCTGTGTGTTGACCTGTTTCTAGGGGCACTCAAGTCAGAATTCCAGCTCTTGGCGGGTGACTTTGGTAAACTCATGCTGGTGGACATGGGTTGGCAGGTTTTGCGCGTGTTTTTTTTTCGCAGGGAACTTCAATGGGGAAAACACCCGACGCCCCACTTGCTTCTTCCCTTGCTTGGCGCCTCGGGGTTTTGGCGGGAACCCGCAGGAAACGCCGTCCAGGACTGCGGGCCGCGGCAGTGCCGGCAAGAGACCTGGCTTGCCCTGCAGCGGTTCCAGCGCAAGGCAGGGAGGCGTTCGCGCTGAAAGCGTAGCATGGGCATGGCCACTGGTGATGCACGTTTTGCGTCTTGTTTTCAGCCATGAACTGCCATAGCCACAAGGAGTTCTCACCATGGTGTTCGTGTGAAGTTCGCCGTGGTCAATTTGGAGAGACCAGGGGGACTCGCCAAATTTCCCACAAGTAATGTTGCTAGGTGCCGTGGAAGGGCTTTCAAAAGCTCGAACCTGAAGCCTCTCCCACAGGGACAGATCCGAGCGCTGGGGGTGAGCAACTTCGGGCCTCGGCAAATGCAGGCCAGGCGGGCTGGTCGTTCCCGAGTTTTGGTGAACGTACAGGCAGGCATTGCGGGTGTTTCCAAAAAAGCGGACGTTTTGGAGGCCGAACATTCGACGGGATGTGTTCGCCATTCTGGAAGCTGTACCTGGAGTCTCCATGACCCGCAACCCATGTCAGGGCAAGGGCCCCACTTTTAGGATAGTGAGCTTCACCCTCGCAAAAAATGTTCGTTGAAGTGGACTACGAGCTCTCAAGAATCCGCCAAGCAGCCACTTCACAGGGCCTGGTACAGCTCCACTCACCAAAGCCGCACAAGGTTTCATGGCCCCTTGTGAGGTCTGCAAAAAACATTATAGCATGGCAGATACGAACTGACACACCCGGGATGGCGGGGCGCTGGATTATTTGTCAATCAATGGTGTGGCTTTCTGGGAAGCCCTCCGACGCTGGACGTGAAATAGGTTTCGGGATGTACAATTTGGAGCCGCCGATGTGGGACACTTGGGCCGGGAAAACGCGATCTTTATGAATATGTATATCTATCTATATATATATAATTTATTTATATACCTGCATATAGAAAGTCCCTCGTATGGGTTAGGCTGGAGTTTGCTTGGCCGCTGTCAGTTCACTGCTTGTCTCATTGTTGGGATTGACATGATGGATCTATCGGACAACCCGCAATTGGTGGGTTGGATTGGTGGCTTGGGGATTTAAACCCTTGCCTGTTGAAATTCAACCGAACATGAACGCCCTTCAAGCCCGCCAATCCTCAAAACCAAGGGCGAGCTGAAGCTTGGGGCGCCTTTGTCTTGAGGGTTTGCCTCGACCAATTCCCTTGCCGGAAAGTCAGGGCCCCATTTCTGCAAGGGAGGGTTGGAATGACTTCTGTGGCAGGTAACCTCCCATTCAAAAAGGAAGATTTTGGAAGGCCCGACTGCCCGCTATCACGGTGGTCATTTTCCAGCGATTTTCACGGGGGATCATGTCAGGGTTTGACTCTTGGTCGGAAGTAGAGGGATCCCAGCGCGACCACATGACCCGCCCGAACTCGAACTCGAACTCAAACCCCCCCGGGAAAAGAACAACAAGAGCGCACGCCCGACGAACTCGAACTCGAACTCGGGCCCCCCCCGATGGAGAAAGAAAAGGAGGGGACGCGGAGAGCACTGGCGATCCCTCGCCTCGGTCGGCCTTGGAGGAGCTCTTTGACCTTGGGGGTGCGCCCGTGGCGGCCTGAGAAGGGCCGAGAGGACTGTGAACACCTGAAGGGGAACCAGCCGTTTTCATTTTGGCCAGAACCTCCGGAACTGCAGTGCCCATGTCTTTTTGTTTCCGGGGCCACAAAATCGGGGCGGTGCTTTCTTCATGTCCACAGGTGCACCGGGAGACCTCCAGTTTTCCTTCAGGTCGCCGTGAACCAGCTGGAGTACCACCCCTGGGTGCCCAGCATCCACAGAGACACCGTGGAGTGGTGTCACAGGACGACCGCGAACTCGGCCGTTCAGCCGAACGGAAGTGTGGAACTGGTTTGGAGCTTGGGAAGATCGGGTTGCCTCCTTGTTGAACATGTTTTGCCCTCTGTGGAAAACAAGGTCTGGTTTGATTCACTCTTTAAAGGGTTGGTGAGCGTTTTGCAGGGGAACCTCAGGAACAAGTCACCTATGTTGGCCTGTTTCAAGTGCCTCACACAAAGGCGCTTTTGGGGTGGTGCAGTGTGGAACCACACCCAAGTCCAGATCTCCAGACCTGGCAGCGAATTGGATCGAACTCAACCCAAATGAGAAACCCTGGTTTATTGGGATAGGTTCAAGCAAATCAATGAAGCAGTTGACCCCAAAAGCCAGGATCTAGATCCAGTGCCCTGGGCCGGGAACCGGGGGCCGAGGGAACTTGGCTCAGTTTCCAAAGAAGCATGCCATTTTGGTTATCCCGTCAAGCAAGCAGTCAACAAGCACGGTTCGGAATGAAATTGGTCTTAGTTGACAGGATTTGTCTGGCTCCCTACTTGCTTGAGACGACATTGACTGGCGAAATTGTGGGGTCAGCAAAGAACAGGATTCTGACCATGCCAGAGCATGCCCCAGCCCTCCCATGATGCTCTTTTTCATAGAGTTCTGAGGTGTGCAAAGAAAAGCCGCCTTTGACCTGCCTGCAGCCGCACAAAGCATGGCAATGGGAGATGGACTTTTGTTCCTGTGAATTCATTTTAGCACATCCCCTAAAGGGGTGCCCGCAAGAATCAACACCATATCCTCTATCAATGGCATTTGTGTCAGCAAAAACGGGCCAGTCAGCCAGAGCGCGATGTCTTATCCCTTCAGGAGAGGGGTGGCGGTCACTGCGTATGGCTCCATGGGTTGCGCACTCAGGCTCAGTGCTCACTTGACAGGCTCCCGGATTTGGGAGTCGACTGAGCGGCCATTTTTAGCGCAATTACAAGCACCCGTCCATGGCGGGAACTGTTGTGCTTAAGGGTATGCCGTATAAACATACCAAGGGCGAAGAAAACATACATATATATATATATATATTATGTATACACATAATTATGTATCATTGAGGGAAGGGTATTTCATGACATGCACCAGTGGCGCGGACAGTATTTTGGCGTGCAGAGGAGGACACTACACCCAATGGGTTGGTGTAAGAACCAAAACTGCCGCAGCTACTGTGCCCCCTGGCTGCTGGTTTCTCGTGATGGCAACAGGGAAATCAAAATGAAATGGTGGCGGGGGTTCCAAAAAAAATAAACGCGACACACGCATGTGCATCTGTGATGGGTGAGGGAATCGGAGTGGCAGCGGCTTGTTTTTCGCTTGGCAGCAGATCAACCAATGAAAATGGATTGGGCCACCGGACGGCACAAAGGGCAGAGAGCGCCACTGCTTGGGCCTTGGGCCCGAAGAAGTGGCACCGATCATGTTCAAATGGAGACCTTTTAGCCTGGTTTGCTTCGGGATTGATTGTAGGGTGAAATTTCTCTACCATGACATGGGAGTTTGTACACTGCTCGACGCATCACCTCCCACCCAAGAGCGTTTCGCAGAGCATCGACCGACAGAAATCCCAGAAATTGACCTCGGTTTCGTCTCTCTTTGGGTATGTGTGGCCGCTCTTCCACGGTAAAACGATTGTGGGCGACGATTAAGGGAAAAAATATAAATAAGAAATAGAGATAGGATTATAAGCTTAGGCTTAGATGATGAAGACAAAGATAATCATCATTCCAGGATTTTATAGTGTTCCCAGAGAATCTCTCGAACAATATGTTGTCCTAGGATGGGAAAAAGAGATGATGGGATAAAGTCATTGGTTACAGACTCTATCCTTTCCCTTCACTTTCCATCACTATGACAGAGCATAATCAAACAGAAAGGCAAGGTTAAATGACCCCAGCAAAAGGGAACATGGCGGGCCTTTGTCTTGGGGTGCCCAAAACATCAATGGAGAATGAGAGGCTGCTAGAATCCATGGAGCTTGCTGATTGTGCAGAATGACGACTGAGGTAGCAACACCTACGCGCCGCAGATCACTGCGCAGGCCGGGAGTTCGTTATTCGCATGGATCTGCGACAAATACTTTACTTCGAACAATCCGGACCTAAGAAATTGCTGGCACCAGAAGGTCAATCAAGCATGGTGGCTGATGCGATCATTAGCGAAGAAACTCAGTCGAGCCAAAATGGAAGCAACGCAGCGGCTTTGCGTTGACCCCCAATCAAGAGCAGCCTTGGTTGTTACCATCATCACGCTTGTTGTTTGGTGGGGTTTTCCTTCATCTGGCGCACTTCGATTCTGCTAGGGACCAGTCAAGCTCTTGCAAGGGCACTAAATTTGCAACCCCAAGGTCCATATATAAGACCACAGCTCATATTCCGCCGTGGATCAGAACAGGAACTCCCTGTGCTACTTTGAAGCCAACATGACGCACTGCGTTTTGACAATCAACCAGCGCCGCCATCAGGGCCTTTAGCTGGGGGGGATTCCTCACTTCCAGCTCTCGCCGAAAGATTGGTTATTTCGAACAGGTTTCGCCTCAGCCTGGGGCCCTCCTCCATGGTTTTTCTGCTCAGGGAAATGGACGCGTGGGTTTGCATGGCTATTGGAAAAAAAAACTGAGTGAGGCGCGGTTGCAGAATCTACACGCAATAGACCCCGGTTCAGGAGGTACATGCAATTTACAGGGTATGTGGGTCACACTGGGGGCCTTTATGAGGGCTGTTTGGGCTCGGCAGTATCATTGGCCAGCGGCGGGACCAACCACAGCGAACACAACCTTGGCGGCTGGTTTTGGGCGTGGCCTTTTTTGCCCTCTCGGACACAAAATAAAGCAGCATTTTGCGAGGGTCAGCTTTGCTAACCCATCAAAGGGTAGTCTAAACTTGGCAGGTCTGAGAGGAACTGTTGGCCAACACCCACCAGCAATATTCATTTGGTAGCCGATCTGTTCTGCAGCACGTGTTTTCTCCGTCCCGACTGAACATGGAATTGCCTGACCGGAAACGGCTAGCAAATTCTTTCCCTTTCAGTTGGCTCCCAAACCAGAAGTCCATGGTCCATATGGGACATGGGGAGCTCACACATTTTGGGAATCGCTCGTTTCTCTCAGTTGACCCGCCCAGGGCGCCCTGCAGCAGATAGGAGAGCCTCGGACGTGGGAAGTGAGGTCGGCGAACGGACTAGGCCCCGAAAAGGCTGGCTCGAATTGGTTTGCGGATGAGGATGTGAACCCCTGGTGGTTGAAGGAAAGCCTGCCACCTCCATCCCCAGCTGAGAAGCTGAAGGACCCCTTTTGGAGGAATATCTGTTTTGGACTTTTGAACCCCCCATGCCATTGTGTGTTTGAGCGCCCAAACTTGGCCTCTGTCTTGCATTGCGGGTCTGTCAAAGCTGCTGGGAACCAATCCGGAATACCTGAGTTCTGCTTACACACTTCGACCAAGCCAGTCACGTGCGACCAATTCTTCATTTCCGCTTTGGTTTTTTGAAGATGAGTGGCAGACTGGCCTCTGTTTCCCATGGGGCATGGTTTTCCAGCGAAAAAGAGATGCTGGTGAACAGCTACTTTCTACGGTGGGATGGCTCACACCAGGTCGGCCATCCAAATCTCACGCTCGATCCGGGATTTCTTGTGGTGGGACCACCTAAGTGACAAAAGTGCATTTGCCTTACGCACTCTGAGTTCTGCCCCTAGACATTCCAAACCCTAAAAGTTCCAATTTTCACCATAGGGAACCAGGTATTTCGACCTCTAGGTTTTTCATGCCGGATACCCCGTTGCCCACCATGATGGAACAGTGGAGCGGACATGGGATCTCGAGGAATGGCATGGGAAGAGTGCGGGGCAGATCTTGCTGCGCTGGGCGATTCAGTCTGGGACCTGGGCCTGGCGGTTTTATGGGGTGTCGATCTCTTAGTTTTTGGGCAGGGATCCAGCTACAGTTCCCTTTTTGAGCCGGTTGAAACATGTAGCAGGTCTAATTTTTGTTTTTTTGTTTAAGCAGCACTTTTTGGTTGCCAATTGAATCCGGTTTCCTCTTGGCGGGCCGATATTCTTGGGGCCCGTATGGCTGGATGGGCCAGGGGCAGGGGCAGGGCTGATTCAGATATATGAGGCTGGTCTATGGTCCCATATCGCTCAAAAGCCTTGAGCTCTTACTAATTGTCCCATGTCCTTTTAGGGGAAGTGCGCATTTTGACCGTGGCTCGTATGGCTTTTGAAAGTACTGTCTATGCGTTTCACCAATAGCGGATCCTGAAGCCACACTTTGTGCAAAGCTGTGAGAGCAGCTCTGAGAGCAGGGATTCGTTCTATTTCCTTGGCTTTGACCGGCTGGTCTACGCTCTGTATTTAGTTTATTCCTTCTTTAACTTTTTTCATTTATAATGAAAAAACTGCAAAGAGCATGTATGCCATGGCAAAAGGAGCGCTTACCTGGGGTTAGCGCTTTTTTTTGTTAGGGAGTGCTAAGGACTTTAGATTTCGGTCTTGCCTTCAAAGCCCACTTGGCTGTGGGTCAAAACAAATGGTACCATTTTGGGGTAGGTGCACCACCCATTTTTAGTCTATTTTAGTGGGGGATTGGGATGTTTAGTGGGGGGTAACTGGGATTTTGACCCATGGCCACGTTGGGTTTTGGCTCCAAGGCACAACGTCAGCGTGATCCCGGGCACTTCCAACCCCAAGCACCAAGCGGAGTCTCGAGCTGCGCGTGGCGCGGGTCCCCTTCCTTGGGGTTCCTTCAGGATTCATCCGGGGTCGACATCTGCCCAGTTTGGATGCCAGGCAACCCCCCCAATTTTTTTTGCCCAGAAACGGATTCGGCCAATGCCCTGGCGCATGTTGGGGTGTTTGACTAAGGATATATGAGCAACTGACTAAGTTATGGCTGGTCTGTTGTTGGTTTGGGGAGGGCATTTGGCAGCTGTTCACTGTTCCAGTCTTTCAACTCCCAACAGCCTGACCGTCTATGACCACCTTTCTCCATACTGAGCTTTATGTCAGAAAACATGCAGTGAGCTAGAGAATCTGGATGGACTCGTTTCTCTGTTGGGAAAGGAGCCAAATTCGCCAAAGCCACAAGCATGCAGATTCTATGCTTGATTCGCCCCCCCCCCCCCCCCAAAAAAAAAAAAAAGAGAAAGAAAAAGGGGAAAAAAAGAAGAAGGCAGGTAAGGTAAGGAGCCCGTTATTTACCAAGGTGCTGTATCCATTTCTGGGATCTCGTTTGACATGATTTTACACTCTAGAGTTCACATGTGCGTTTTCGTTGGAGGCATTTCTTGAAGACTTGGGAGGATCCGCAGCACAAGTGTTGGGTCGGATCGCGCTGAGGAGAATCTGGAGATCTTCGACTTTGAGCTAGGTAGCCCGAGGCTTAAGCTTTACTGCCACACAAATGACATGGAACACAAAGAGGGGGGGTGCAAAAGGAGAGTCCTCTGATGGCGTTTCAAGTTCCGCGATAGTTTGTGTACATTCTCACACGCAAAGTAAAGGGACCCCCCCCCAGTTTGCTTTGCGCGTCTTTGGGTATCCGCGCAGGAGGTTCCTGTAGCTTTCGGGTTGATCGGATGGCCTGATTCCTGCATCCAGCGCAGGCTACAGTTAACCTGACTCAAGGGACCCTTCTGCGTACATGTTCACTCCGTTACGTGGGCACAAATATACGGAGGGGCTGGCGCCAGTTTTTGTTCTCAGTTGGGGAGCATACTATATATTATCGGTCGCTGCCGTTCTTTAGCTTTGATAGGCTGAAGGAAAACGCCCGTGAATAAGCCCCTACACCCCCTTTCTTGGCGAACTCTGCTTGAAGTACGGCTTATTTATCCCAGTAGATACATTCTGTTCTGTAAAAAAGGGTACCCCAAGCAGATCAAAACTAAATGGACAGTAGGGAAGCGGGCGTGCGGGTTGCTGCCAGACACTTTCTTTTTTCTCAGCGGGTGATCATGGGCTTCTTTGTCCGGACGTTCTGTCCCTGGACCATGTCCAGGTATGGTGCTTGGAGGTATGATTCTAGACCACCGATGTAGCCTCGTATCCATAGGTGTTGACTTTGGTTGTCTTGTTAGAAAAAAAAAAGATGGCCCTGGTTTGCCTGGTGGTTTAATCATCTACCGGGCCATCTATTTCCCCTCAAAGGGCACCTTTGCTTGTATCACTGTACTTTCTATATGGTGCATGACCTCTATGCCTCCAGAGCTTCCAAGTCCGATGACTCTGAATTGATTAGGCCAAGAGATGGCGTTCTTGGACAACGTCGCGGAGAGTGACCGCATGCTCTATTTCGGCCACACCCCAGATCAGTTCGAATGAAAAAGCTGCGTGTCTGCCAGGGTTTTGGCGTATCCGGAAAAAGCTATGGGTCCAATCAATGGCTGGTTGTTGGTTGGTGGATCCGGACAAAAAGCGAGAAAGTGGGTCAGGATCTTTGGGAAATAGGATTCAGCGAAGCTTTGAAAATTGAAAGTCACAGATGGCTAGGAAGTTCAATTAGGAACCACCTCAAACATGCTGGACTTAAATCCCCGTATGAATGATATCCACCGCAGGGCTGCATATTTCAATTTGAACCCAGATCAGTTTCAGTTGTGAATCAGACCCCTGTGGTGGACAAACCAACCACACACACACACACATTCACCTGCCCTATTGGGAAAATCTGTTCATCCACGGGGGGGAACGTGCGGCAAAAGGAGCAGACAACTCTTCAACTGAACAAATGATACTGGACTAGTTATCCGAGTCAGAAACTGGCATCCTTGCCCTCAGCCACTTGAAGGGCTCAGGTTGTGGCAAAACCTGCCAGAAGTCTGGCGATGGGAAAGCTAGCATTTGGGGGCTGATGTTGAGACGGCACAGTTTGGTTGGACATAGACTGACCCCGGATGGGGCCCGTTGCGCGCCAGGCACCGGGACAACATGGCGGCCAATTGTCACCGTGGCTGGCGCTTGCAGAAAATTGAAGGGATTGCGGGGCAGCAGACGCTTGGACATCGGACTTGGCTTGGCGTTTCTCAGTCGGGACTCGCTTTTTCCTGGATGGACCCCACCAAAACATGAGTGTTTCTCAACATGCCAGCCCTTTGGGTTGGCATGAGGGAACGTAGGGAACCAGAAGGAAAGCAACCCTGTTGGGGGACCCAACCCCCACATTCCACATGCACACAGGGTAGCCATTGGGTTTGAATTCAATGGTCGGAACACACTGAATGGCCGTGGGTCAATGGATTTTGGGGTAGGTGCACCGCCCATTTTAGTCAGTTTGAGTGGGGATTGGGATGTTCACTGGGGGTACGGGGTTTTGACCCATAGCCAAATAGGTAAATTTCAGCGACAATGTCCACCAAAGGGTTTCCCAATTGAAGCTCGTGCACTTCTGCCTGGCACTTAGGTTCAAAGGCACTGGATCGCCTGTTGAAAATCAAGGGCCTCCCAGTCGCCATTCTTTCCGGGGCTTGTTTGTCTCCAGATTGCCAAAAAGTGGGCAGGGGTGTGTTGGTCCACGGGTCGGTGTCTGGAAACGATGATTGAGCTGAATGGCGAATTAGAAATCAACTCTTGCCCACTGTTCACATTCTTCCAAGCCTTTCTGTTTTTGAGTCCTGTTCCCCACACAACATGGACACCCCCAGACAGAACGGCGTCTCCGCGTTTAGAGGAAAACCTTTCGGGTCGCTGACGTTTCCTTCAGGACGGACCTCACCTTCTTCAACAACTCGGTGCACGCCTCGGGGTTCGGGTGGCACCTGAAGCCGCCCCACGCCCCACCCACGCTGAACAACTTCCTGGCGCGGGGTCTGCGGAGTCTTTTTGGGCGCGCGGGGCGGCGCGCGGGGTCCAGAGCCTTTTGGGGTCTCCTCCAAAACGAGTTTTTCTTTTGGGGAGAGCAATCAGCACCTGCGATTTTGGGTCCGATGGCCAAGTCTGGGCGGATTTTTTGAGGGGGGGTGCCCCTTTAACAGCAACTGCCACGTTTTGTTCGGACCCAGTCTGGAATGCTTGGCGAGATATGTGTTGTTAATCAGGAGTCAGCATGACCTTCCACCCAGTGCCTCTGTGCCTGTCTTTGGCTTTGGGTTCTGCCCAGATCCTTTGGTCAGGGTTGAGCATGTTGAAATAGCCATCCACTGGGCACCCTCAAAAAGACACTAAACGCAGAATCCGCTTTTTGAACATGTCCAGGCATTCAAAGAGTGTAGGATCCCTCGTAGAGTTATGCCAAACTGGTCCCAATGAAGCGTAGTTACAGGACCACCTTGTCTTAGGTTTGAAGCCCCACACAGAATCAGTTGGAGCACTTTTAGCTGAACCCGAAAAAGGATTTGGTGCCCTTTGATTAGTTGGAACCCCCGAGCCCCATATTTGGGTTGGAAACACCCAA
This sequence comes from Effrenium voratum, assembly GCA_963377175.1. Classification (NCBI taxonomy): domain Eukaryota; class Dinophyceae; order Suessiales; family Symbiodiniaceae; genus Effrenium; species Effrenium voratum. The sequence continues at coordinate 262,558 of CAUJNA010003337.1, forward strand.
GCCACCCTGTGTAGATCATGTTGAAACAGTGCATAGGTGTTGTTTTCTCGTTTTGGTCAGTTTGTTTTCACCGGTTTCAGTTTGGTTCCAGCCATTTACCAGCGCATCCACCTATTTGTCCAAAAGCAAGCGGTCCATACCACCCTGATCACAATTGGTTGGGCGGCAATCTCGTTTTGGAAGCTCACGTTGAAACCAAAAGGATTGTTAAGGAGAAGCCAAAAGGAAGCTAGCCAACGTTGGGGGAAAGGGAGGCCCCATCTTCGTGTCCGATGGAAGGGTCAACCTTTCTGGTCAACCTGTCCTTTCTGGTGGCTTCGTTCCTAAGTGGCTGTGGGTCAAAAGAAGGTACCCCAAATCCCTTGCCCTTGTACATTGAGCCAAAAGCAAAAACCTGGGGTCCCCTGCAGATGGTTCAATTTTGACCCACACCCGAGTCTCCTTTTTTGGTTTAAGAGTTCCGTGCGCGAGGCGTTCACGGCATTCCGGTGCAGCACCGGGATGTTCTACTACGGCACCGGGAACATCTTCCACGACGACCACCGCTTCGTGGAGTGCGGCACCGGGCACTTCATGCGCCAGGGCCCAGATTTGTTCCTTTTTTTGTTTTGTTTCGTTTGCTTGCTTTCAAAGTAGCCTTCTTTTTGGCGATTTGTTTCTAATGGAAGAGCGCAGAAGTGCCATTTATAAATTAACAATATGAGCCAAAATGGCCTGCCATTTTGGCTCAAGATTGTGATTCTTGCCTAAAAGAGAAACACTTTCCCTCTCACTACCCCTCCTTTGCTGTGACCATGTCGCGCTCGGAAGCCAGTGTGGACTCCTTCGAGCTGGTGGACACCGTGGTGACGGGAGAGGAGGCAATGGCAGCGCAGGTGGAGTCTGAGCGCTTGCGCATTCAGCCCGCCTGGCCTTGAAGCTCTCCAACTCGGACATGGAGTCGCTGCCGTCGGAACTCCAGGACTGCATTGCGAAGCTGTCTCTGCGGGTGCCAAGTGTAACGGGGTGGAGGTCGCCTCAAGCAAGGAGATCTCATCGGCGATGGAGGTGAGTACCCTCGAAGCCTGAAGGTTCATCCCGATAAGCAGTTTCTCAGCGGCCGGGCCAAGCCACTTTGAGTAAAGCAGATGGCCAGAAAACAGCCAAATGGCCGAGAACCAGAGTCCAAAGTCCAAAGTCCCCCAGAGCCAGAGCCGGGCCAGAGAGCCGAACCATAAGCAGAGGCAGGCAGGCGAGGCAGTGCTCCCGGACAGCATCAAGACCCACAGGTCGGGCCTGGGCTCCCAACCGGGCCCAGGCTCCAAGAAGGCCGCTGTGTCAAGGGGAGCGCCTCGGACCAGACCCAAGCGTCCGTCCGTTTCAAGCATGACAGCCACTTCCCCCCACAATGGGAGACGTATCCGCCTCACCATCTCAGGATTTGGGACGACGCGGAGTACAATACCGGGAGCGCACATGCACGGAGGATGAGCTTTTCGGGGCCTTCATGGATACCCCTATGACTCAGGCCACGGTGGTGAGGATCTTGGAGGCTCACATCCCCATGAAGGTGAATCCACTGCGGCCCGCTGGATCCAATCACAAGATGCCATGTCGTGCTAGAAGCTTGCCGAGGGGGTGGCGAAAGGGACCGACGCCGGATGCGCGCATCCCCAGCACTTGTTGGCCTGCCTAGGCCAGCCTGCCATGCACTTCGCGCACATGAGTTCGTCCGCCAAGCCATGCTCGTGGGGAATGCAATCTTGGCACCCCCGCAATGCTGAGAAAAGGAAAAGCGTAGGGGGCATTTTCGCATTTGGTAATTTGCTTGGATCTCTGGAATTTAACATTTTGGTTGAAGCCACTCGGATTTTCCATTGGACCCACAAAAAGTTGCAGTTGTACAGAGGGGTCAACGGCAACCAAGCAGGGTACATTTTGGGAGTCGCACTGTGCTGACACATACTCGGTTTTACATTCAAGGGGAGCTCTCGTGAAAGATCGGGAGCCTGCTGCCCACCAACATCCCACCAGGTCTCTCTGGGAGAAGCAGTGTTCGAAGGCTAAGTTCAAAGCAAGTTCTCTGTTGATTCCAACCCTGCTTATGCGCTCCGCTTGCGACGGTAGCGTTGTGCTGCAAAAGGTGATCTGGGAAGATATCCAATGACCAGCTTGAGCCGGCTGACTGGGATGGGGCGCCCAACTTGGATTCTGTAGACGGCTGACGATGACATCAAGCGGCGCAAGCCCCCCAATGCCTTGCTTACGACTGGGATCCCATGGAGACGGGGTTTCCAAGATGCAGAAGCCAGCGCTGAAAAGCTTGGTCTTGGCGAGGTCTGCGTCGTAGCGCTGTGGAAGATGTCGACGTCTTCCACTTCTAGGCTGGTGATGATGCTGCGCGTGGGGAGGGCATGCTTGCGGTTTGTGAGACGCACCAAACAGAGTGGACCAAACGGCAAATCGGCGCAAACTGCTGGCAAAGGGGCCCGTGTCTGCTCCTGCGGCAAGGATTTTTCGGATATGAACGCCCGGCGGCGATTCCAAGAGGGCTTATTTTCGCAACCCGCCTTCCGGCTTCACCGTTGCGGCAAACCCCGCGGACGGACGGAAACTGCTTCACTCTGGGCGCCCGTTGGAGAGGAGGGCTGCGCAAGAAGGCCGCCGCAGCCTCACCGCTGGCGTGGAGGTAACCTCAAAATCTAAAACCTTCAAGACAAAAAGCGACGTCCATGAAACTTCCAGAATGTTTACAGAGATTACCGCACCCTTTGCTGAATCATCACTTCTTTGATCATCACCACCCATTGTTGAATCATCACTTCTTTGAACATCATGGGGGCAGCCCCCCCCAACCCCCCCTGCTGATTTGTAGAATGCTTACAGAGCTTAACGCACCCCTTGTTGAAGCATCACTTCCTGGAACATCATGGGGGGGGCTGCCGCCCCCCCCAAACCCCCCGCTGATTTTCAGAATGTATACAAGCCTTAACGCACCCTTTGCTGAATCATCACTTCCTCGATCATCACTCTCTTTCTTTCTTTCTTTCTTTCTTTCTTTCTTTCTTTTTTTCTTTCTTTCTTTCTTTCTTTCTTTCTTTCTTTCTTTCTTTCTCGCTCTCTCTCTCTCTCTCTGTTTTCTCCCTTTTTCTTCATGTTTATATCTCTGTATATTTTTCTTCACTGCTTGCGCAAATGCTGCGCCTGCGTCAAACTCTGCACCGTACCTTGCGAAAGTGCTGCGCCTGCCGCGAAATTGGTACCTCTTGCGAAAGTGCTGCGCCTGCCGCGAAATCTGGACCGCACCTTGCGAAAGTCCTGCACCTGCTGCGAATCTGTACCTGACCTTGATAAAGTGCTGCGCCTGCTGCGAAATCTGTACCTGACCTTCCGAAAGTATTGCGCCTGCCACGAAATCGGTACCTGACCTTGCGAAAGTGCTGCGCCTGCCGCAAAATCTGTCCCGCACTTTGCGAAAGTGCTGCTCCTGCCGCGCAATCTGTACCTGACGTGCGAAAGCATTGCGCCTACCTTGCGAAAGTGCCGCGCCTGCCACGAAATCTGTACCTGACCTTGCGAAAGTGCTTCGCCTGCCACGAAATGAATAAGTTTTTGTTGATCCCTAAAAAGTTTTTTTTATCCTCTGATTTTTCATTTTTAATAGTAAATCAATGAGAATAAGTTTTTTTGGATCCCTAATAATTTTTTGAACTTTAGAAATATGTTTTTTTTTTTAATGCCTAACAAGTTTTTGGATCCCTCACCCCTTGGGCAGGGCGACTTGCGCAGAGCAGTTTTCGTGGAGCAACTTGCGCAAAGCAACTTGCGCCGAGCAACTGGTGCAGAGCAACTTGCGCAGAGCAACTTGCACAGAGCCCCCTGCGCAAAAAGACGCTTGCGCAGAGCCTGCGCGAGTTTCTCTGTGCAAGTTGCCCTGCGCAAGCTGCCTGTGCAAGTTGCTCTGTGCAAGTTCTTCTGCGCAAGTTGCTCTGGGTAGAAAGGTTTGGCTGTAGGCCTGGGAGCTTGAGTAGAAAGCTTGCGTAGCACTTTGGCGTTCCAGTTTGGTTGGAGGTTTATAACTGCAATGGGTTGCAACTGGCAGATAGAACTTGCGCAGATCAACTTGCGCAAGAAAAATTGCACAGAGCAACCTGCAAAGGACAACCTGCGCAGAGAGACTCGCGCGCAGTGCGCGTGGTGTTCTGCGGTACGTTGCTTTTGCGCGTGAATGTGAAAAGCATCGTGAAACAATGCTTTTGTTTTTGGCATAATTATCCTCTAGTCTTCACAGTGGGTTGAAACGATTGTTATTTTCACGGGTTCAGTGGGAAACGAAGAAGGTGGCTTGAAGCCACCGTTTCCGAGGAACCATTTGTCCAACGGGCTTCACACGGCGCCCTTGTACCACAACCTCATCTTGGTGGGCAACATCGATCCCCAGGCAACCAATACGCGGAGCGGCATTGGCATCAGGCAGGCCCGAAGAAAGCATCGAGTGCTTCGAGCCCTACTTTCAATTGGAAGTGCTTGCAACCTCTCCAGCACCCACAAATTCGTGGGGGCCCTCCTTGTTTACAGAGGTCGCTTCCTTTCCCCAGGGTACCGCCGCAACAGCCAGCCTCCCTTCCTTGCAGTGAAAAGGAACTTGGCTCTTGTGCTGCGGGGGTTTCCCTTTGGGAGCTGCAGTGAAGTTAGATCTTAGGATTCAGGTTTGTTGTTTCCAGTTTCATTGTCCTTGAGTCCATTCCCTGACATTGTGCCGGAGACTCTTTCTGCTTGCCCTCTCTCTGTTGGCTTTCCTTGGTCAGCATTGCTCCAAACCTCAAAGACAGGACCAAGTAACAAGGGTACCTTTCCTTTTCCTTTTTCAGGGGGCCACCTGTCTACCCTTGTGACAGGGTCTTTGGAGCCCCGGGTTCCGCCCTGGCCGCGCATAGATGTGCGCTCTGACCAAGCTGGCTTTCTTCGTGCTGCGTCTGTTCTGAGGGCATGCCAGAGAAGGGGAACTATATGAGGCCCTTGGCCAAGCCAACCCAAATTAGCCGTTCGTTGTGCAGAATCTGAGCTTTGACCTCATCGGCGCGGAGTCGTGTGATCTGAGCAAGACTCACGCCATTGGTACTTTGCCGCGGCCCAACTATGTACTGGCAATGGGCTCTTCCAAGCACTCCACTCTCACCCTGCTAGTTGTGTGGCTCAGCGGCGGGGGGATCCTGCAGGAATACCTCACCCGCTCGGGCAAGGCGACCTTTGCGTCTTCATTCGCTTCATTGTTGTTATGCGCTTTGGGCCCAGTTGCCTGGAGCCTCTTTTCAGACCCTCAAGCAACACTTGTGAGGACAAGCTGACACACAGGTCTCTTGTGCCGACCTGCCCAGCGTTATGCAAAGATTTGGCGACTTTGTGTTGCTGGCAGGCGAACAGCCCCAGCTCCTGGCCCAAACTTTTGGTAACACTCTTCCGGCCAGTAAAACACGAGCTGCCTCAAGGACTACCGCGCCTTGCCCCAGAGCCCCCGCCGAACACTGTGGCCGGTTCCACCCCCCACCATTCAGCTCAAGCTGGCCGCTTTTGGCAGCGCTCGGGGCCGGGCATTCGAAGCAGGTTTCATTGATAAAGCCGAGGAAGCTCACCTTTGTGGCGGGTTGAAGCCGTCAAATCGAGTCATCGGAACCTGTCAGGGCACTTTCGCATGTAGACCTCCGGAACCCTTCGTTTTTGGAACCCGACGGCAAATTGGAGCCGTTGCGCAGGGCCGCCAAGGACAACGAGTACTTTTTCGTGTCGGGCTTGACGGTGGTGAGCCTCGGCCGGAAGCGGCTTCCATTTAGCAGGCGGCAGGCATGAACTGAGGGGTTTGGTTCAAGTCAGCCGCGCGAACCATTCAGCAACCCCCTGACTTATACCGACCTATTTGCGGTTGGGAGCTGGATTTGCCTTAGTAAGTGTCATCATATTATATATATATGCATATATTTGTACTACGTATATACTATACACTGTATACTATATACTATATGCTATATGCTATATACTCTATACGATATACGATATACGATGTACGATGTACGATATACTATGTACTATATACTATATACTATATACTATATATACACATGTGTGCGCATGTATGTATCCCGCATTAATGAGTCCTCCAAGTGACCATATTAAAAGTGGACAGGATATGAACTGCTTCCCAGGGTGGTTCTTGAGCCTCGCAGAGCGCGCCACAGGAACTACAGGGAGAGCGCGGTGCTCCAAGGATGCTTTGAGACAACTTGCACCATGCGCTTCGAGCGCATCCGTTGGTTCAATTCCACGCGCCGCACCGTGAGCAGCACTGCCCAGGCCCGCATCCGCGGCTGGTGTGGTAGATGAAAGTTTCAATTGAAATCTAGCCGCTATGGCTGATATCTCATGACACCTCTGGGAGTGATTGGTGGTTTGGTTTTGCATTTTGAGGAGGCGCGCGCTCACGCGCAGAGCGTCGCGTTCTGTATGAGGGGCTGAGCCATTCTCTACAGCCTCCGTAGTGGATACTTCTAATGGAAGACTTTGGCGGACATCACTCTTTCGAGGGTAGTCTTGTCCACCAGCTATTCTTAAAGAGTTCCAACCATCAAACATCATAGCCGCATGAAGTGCTTCTTTTGGGGGGTACCCTTTGGGGCTTATGCTTGAGGGTGCATTTACACACGGGGTGTGTATATATACATAGATATATGTATGTTGCCTGAATAGGACCAGGCCTCGTAAGTTGCAAGCACAAGCAATTCTTGGAACGCGACGCTTCTGAGAGTTGCGAAGCTCTCGTAGTGTTCTGGAGAAAGGTTTGAGGGCCATGCAAATTACACGGAGCTTTCCAACGAGAAAAGCGATGTTTCAGGAAACAAAGTCCAGGTGCAGCCTTCTCCATACCAGATGGGTTTGTGGGAAGGCTCACGTCTTGTACTTCTCCAAACATGCAAAGCAGTTGTTGCCAAATGTTCAGGTTCAAAGAAGCAGTTGCCACATCAGACACAAGGGACATTTAGAATCTAAAGGAAGCCGAAGGCATGGAGATCCTTCTGATGTTTTCCTCAGACCTCTCAATAGCCGAGCTGTTCACCCGGGCTGCACTTGTGGACTTGTGAACACCACAGGCTGAAGCCCCGGTACCGGACATCCCTATTTTGTAGGTTGATAGACGATTGCTGGTTCAATCATAGCCAGGGCCGCTCAAGAACCCCAAAGCAGCAATCATATCTGGGCCGATCAAATTTGAATTAAATGGCTTTTGAGAGTTCGAGCCTCTGGAGCCGTGGCGAAGACGAGATTTATGAAACTATCAAGGCCAAACGAGCTGGGACTGTGGTTATGTACCCCGCAAAGTGTACTCAGACGGACTATCCCATATATTATACAGGCTACATTCTGCATATATACATAGAGATATGTATACATCTGCGAATCCTGAAAGGGGGTATGGTTTGAGAAATTGGGGTTCGACTGGAGGTACACCCCTCAGGGGTACAGAACACTAGTTGACACAAGCCCCAGGAAAGGCCTAACCCCACCTCCTTTTCTTGGTGGCTTGAACCTCAAGATGACCACAAGGGTAGTTTTTTTTGTTTTTCTCTTGTTCTACCCTGATGGGGCCTTTGGAGACCTGATTTCCTCACCCGCAGGCGGGCATCTTCTGGGTGCCTCGGCCTTTTCCCCGAATTGGACAGTGGATTTCGCCCAATGGGCTGTTTGCCCCTTGAAAGATTTGAACTGGGACGCCAGGGGTTGAATGGGTTCACACAGCCAGTAAAAGCCTTTGGACAAGGTGCCCGGCGCCCTGAGGCTCAGAGGTTCGCGGTTTAGTTTAGAACAAGCAAAGTGGGTTACCGAACCCCTACAAAAGCATATACTTAGGAAGATCTGAGGGACTCCATGGAGTCTCTGGATGGATAAATGGGATTGATAAGGCTGTCCTTCGTCTTCACACTCTTCGCAAAAACTTAGTGTGAACCGGTGTACAGGTGCTTCTGACCCATGGCAAGTCACTAAAGCGTGGACAAAAAGTAGATCCAGAGACGTAGATCAACCCAACGCCAATTCTTGGATTCGTGGTCATCAAATGAACACCTTTGACGCCTATGAACCACCGGGGCACGTCTCTCCAAAAACAACACCCAGCAAGGGTTCTTCGCATCTCATGGGGCTCTGATCGAGAGGTCCTGTCCCAACCTTTCTAAGAGTCACTCAAGCTCTTCTTTGTTATTGACCGTGTGAGCCTGTCAATAGATGCCGACGAGGCCTCCATGACCAGGCATAGCAGGAAACTGAGGCTGATCATTTTGCTTTGAAGTAGCTGGCTGTTGGCTGTTGGTCACAAAGCGGTCAGGGCCGTCGTTGGACTTCGAAAGTTGCCTTCTTTGGCGAGTATGCAGCGTGAAATCCAGGCAACCAGCAGGGCTTCGTATTTGTATGTGCAAGAGCATGGATAAGCCGTCCATCAGAGTAGATAAGTTGTTGGAAGGAAGTCATTTCGGCTGGGCCTTTTGGAGAAATGAGGACATGGACGGCACCTTGACGGGGAATCCCAACGGTTTCGTGGCGAAGAACTTCGCCTACAACCACTTCCCCGATTGCCAGGTGGCGAGAACCTGGGCCTGGGCTTGGGACATTCCCCTTGTCTTCCCTAAGTAGATTGTCCAAGAACAGGTTTCACATGCCTCAGGACCGAAAGGCCATTGTTCTTCTCCAGAAAAGGAGGGTTGGAGTCGCTGGTATGTTCCATCAAATGGGAACCCAAAGAGGCCAAATTGCTCCCCCCCCCTCCTCCTCGCCTTTTCGGCTTCAGGGGGCGTTTTCACTTCCATGTCCTTCGCTTCAAGGGTGACAATCTGTTCGGCCAGATTTGCTCGGAGAACCAAAGAAAACACTTTTTCCACCCAACCCGCTTTTATCAGAAAGCCCTTGGTGCTGAAGAAGCTCACCGAAACCCGAAACCCGAAGCCCGAAACCCTAAGCCCTAATCCCTAAACCCACCGAAATGTGTTTTGTATTTTTTTGGTTTTCAGGTGGTGCCGGAGCACGTGGACGGGGTGCAGTGCGGCCGCTCGGACGGCAGCCTGCGGATGCGGCGGCTGCTGGTGGACTCGGCGGAGCCCTGGCAGTTGGACGGCAAGCCGATGCGCGTGGTGACCTCCGCCGGGGAGGACGGGGAGACGGGCAGACGGGGTTAGAGACGGGCAGAGGTGAGAGACGTGTTTGGGAGAATGGAAAAGCTCACCGGACCTTTCCGGCGATAGAGGTTGGGGTTAAAAACCCTCAACGACATGAATCTGCATGTAAATGTCCGCCAAAAGTCTTCAATTGAAAGTCATACTGAGTGTATCTTAGGTGATGGGAAAGCATGGATTGATTTTATTCAGGTGTTTGACGGTGGTTAGTTTCCCTTTGGTTCCTTCTCGAGTTTGAGCGGGTTGTTTTAACGGGCTCGAACAGAACGTCAATCGTGTTTTTGCGTGGAGGGGCACCAGAAGTGAAGAATCATCCCAACCACAATTCGGGAATGTTCAGGAATAGAACATGTTGGATAGTTTCCGCGCAGGCGAAAACCAATCCAGGAAAGCATGTTGTGCGTACCTCTTGTTCCTCACACGCAAGATAAGCACACAAGAACAGAAGACCGGCGGCAAGCCCTGCTTCCATTTCCGTCCCTGTCAAGCGGTGCGGTTAACAACCAAACATGTAACGGTGCTCAAGAGGAAAACTGGTCGCTGATTGTTTCTCGATCCGAATTTTCCCTTTTGCTTCCCACCAAAACGACTGCCATGTAAGAGCCTCTCCTCCCATGTTCAATTTGATTTTCGTGGGTGTTGAATGAGTGCCAACTGGTACATTGCCAGGATTTGTCAATCCCATGGTGTTTCTACGTATTTCCAATGTCCACCACAAGGGTCTCCAATATCGAATCGGTTCACGACTTTTCAGTCGCTATCGCCAAAAGAGCCAACGTGGGCACCGCCCACTGTGCCCACGTTGGTGTTATATTGTGTCGCCTTAGAACAAAACATTGGAGGTCTCCACTTAGAACAAGGGGGGCGTTTTGGGAGGGCGACGTACCCTATGACTTCTTCAAGCTTGGCGGCTGGCCGGTGGTGGTTGTGGAGAATGAGACCTTCAACATGAAAGTGGAGGATCCCAACGACTTCCAAAAGCTCCGTCTGCAACATGTCTGATAATTTTGGTGGGTTTTGGCCCTTCTAGTGTGTGAGGGTGTGTGTGTGTGTTTTGGTTTGGCCTGGGGGCGGGGGTTGGGCGATCTTTGCTAGGGCTTGCTGTGGATGGAAGACTGGCTGTGGACCCACCAACCCAAAGAGTGCTTGTTAAGCGAGTGCTCAAACAGCGAGGAAACAACAAGTGAATTCATTCGGATTCGGCATCCAAGCCCCTTTTTCCTGGAGAATGGTATTCTCGGGCTTGCTTTTACGGGGACAACACCTATTTGCTTTGTTTTCCATTTGGGTATCGACTATGGCGAAGCTTCGCCTTGCCGTAAATATCTCGAGAAGAAGTCCGCCTTTTCGGGCTCAGGGCCTAGGAACGGCATGGGTGTTTGTGTGTGTTTTTGGAGGGTGAAGGAAGCAAAGCTCTCTTTCAAACCAGAGGGGGGGGGGTTGAGGGGGGGGGGGCAGGTGGGGTTGGGGCATTGAGCAGGACGCTTGTTTTTCTTTGGACATCTGCTGGCCAAAAAGTGCCAGGCCAAGAGAGAGGCCCACTTTCCTGTTCTTGGACATGAGATCTGGGCAAGTTGAGTTGAATCGCCCCCTCACAAAGGAGTTTGGTTTGCAACCTCACCCATGATGAAGGTTACCGGACGAGCAACTCATATTTCAGATTGGTGAGGATTCTCTCATTTATCCAGTCGATTTTTGCCAGCAGCTCTGGCACTGTTCTACATTGCTTCAATGACATACCCATGAGCCTTAGTCTAGGCAGGTGAATCAGTATCATATATCTCACCCAGATGTGTCGAGACTGACGTCAGGGTGAAAACGGATCGGCAAAATGCCAGCCTAAACCAAGCCGTTTTTGCTCCCGGACTCTGCAGTAGCAAGAGTTAGAGAGATGTTGAGGCACGCGGGAGAAGCCACACCTACTCATTGTTTGAGCATGTTCCCTTCATGCATTCCTTATCCAGGGCCCCAACAAAGAACATAGGGCCACGTTGTTCTTGTCAAGTTGCACCGGTGCCATGTGTTTGAACCCAGCTTGGCTGCTCTTTGCTGCGACCTTTAACCGTTTAACTTGTCGGGCAATGACTGTGTTGCCCGCTAACTGGCAGCAACCAAGACCAACCCAGCCAGAACCACTCCTGTTCAGCGCCTCACCCTTACTGGCCAAAGAGCAAAAGAAATGGCTACATTGCAATGAAGGAGTTGGCATGCTCTTTGCGCTCGTTTGTCATTGATTGACATGTCAATGCTGTTCTTGAGCCATGCAACTTGCTCTGAGCTCGCTCCGCGGTAGCTCGGATCCAAGGTGGTATTCCTTCCGCAACTATATCATGGAGAAGCATGGGTACCAGTACACCATCACAGAGCCGCAATCCGAATATGTGCAGATTCATCTGAACTTCACAGACTGGCGCAACCACTGGGATGCCACGACAGGGCCATGGGCTCAGTTTAGCGCCGGGTTGACCATGAACCTTGTCATGTCAACAAGCCTAGGGGTGCTTCTCCTACAAATGGAACCTTTATTTGGTAGTTGAACCCACCAGGCATTGCTTGGCAATCAACCTGCAAAGGTGAGCGGCTTGCTTCGGCCAGATTGAATGAAGCACCAGATCTCCCTGGCCCCCGGAGAAGACCAATCTCCTTCTATGTGGTTATGAACATTGTCTTTTCCCCCTGTTGGTTTTACAAGGAATCCATCACTGGACCTGTGTTTGTTTTCGAGGGGACTTCAGCCAATGGAAGTTTCAGATCCCATGGCCATGTGTCCCAAGAGTTGCCCTGGGTTGGATTCAATCGCGCTGCAAGCGCTTTGCAGCTCGTTTTCAAGCAAAAAACCCACACAAGAAAGCAATTGACCAACAGAGAAAGCCAGCACATGGGTCCAGAGACCACACGAAGATATAGATTGCACTACATACACACATAATACGTACATACGTACATACGTACATACAGACATACAGACATACAGACATACAGACATACAGACATACAGACATACGCATACATTACATTACATTACGCTACGTTAAGTTACATTACGTTACATTACATTACACACTACACATTACACATTACATTACTTTACATCACATTACATCACATTACATCACATTACATCACATTACATAACATAACACAACATAACATAACACACATACATACATACATGCACGCCATGCACACATACATACATGCATGCCTGCATGCATGCATACGTACATACATACATACATACATACATACATACATACATACATACATACATACATACATACATACATACATACATACATACATAGTGTCGGACGTCAGACACGCGTATGACCGTGTAGCCATACAACTTTTTGTGGCACATTATGTATATTGTACACCTAAAACACATGCGCACACACACACAAACAATAACCCTGTTTGCGCAATATATGTATGTATATATATATATATGTGTATGTATCACTGCAATTTTAGGATTACTAACATAACATTGAGTTTTAATGTCTAGCTTGCCTCGGGGTGAGTCCCTGTTTGAAGCGCGCTTTGCTCGAAGAATTGCATGGCATGGCGCGGCCGGAGTGCGGACGAGAACGGAGGCTCGGAGGCGTGGAGGGAGGGCGTAGCGAACTCGGTGGGAAGGGTTGCATTTTGCGAGCAAGCGAAAGGCGATTGCCTGCTGTTCAAATCGGAGTCCTCTGCAATCTTTCACCCAGTGAGGATGCGTTTTGCTGAGACTCATTTGAGGACATGCCTGCCTCAATCGGACTGACAAACTGCGGGGAAGCAAAGACGCACAGTTTGGGCGGCACACCGTCGCCTTCCGGTCGGCTGAAGCCATCCCTTGCCTAAGCTCGAGCGCTGCCGAGTCTTTCCGCGCTTGCCATGGCGGACCTTGCGGCAGCCACGGTGGATGCAGGCGCCACAGCCTGGGTGCTGACGTCCACCGCTCTGGTGTTCCTGATGACGGCCGGGCTGAGCTTCTTCTACGGCGGGCTGGTCAGGGACACGAACATCATCAACACCATGATGCTTGGTCTGATTGACATCTCTCCTTTCCATGTTTGAAGCCTCATCGCATATTTTGGTCATAGAATTCCTGTCTGCCGATCTGTACGGGCGGAAACAAATCGAATTAGATAGTTAGAGGTGTCCAAGAGCAGCCAAGAGCCAAGGATGATGAGCATTGTGTCCATGGGAGTTGTGACCATGACCTGGGTGATCCTGGGTTTCTCCATCGCCTTCGGCGAGAATGGCCCGGTGATCGGGAACGCGGACTACGCACTCTTCATGAACCTGGACATGGCGCCTTGGGGCGAGTCAGGGCTGCCGGGCCTGTGCTTCGCCTGCTTCCAGATGACTTTCGCGATCATCGCCAGCGCCATCATCTCCGGGTCCTTGGTGGAGCGCATGCGGTTCAGCGCCTACGTGGTGCTCATCGCTTTGTGGTCCCTGGTCATCTATGCCCCGCTCTGCCACTGGGTTTGGGGCCCCGGCGGCTGGATTGAGGAGCTCGGCGCCAAGGATTTTGCCGGGGGAACTGTCGTGCACATCAGCTCCGGCGTGTCCGGCTTTGTTGCCAGCGGCCTCGTCGGCGCCCGCAGGCACGTGGAGAAGGAGCGAACCTTTTGTGCATTTCATAATGCTCACGATTGGTTTGGGGGAGGTTCAGCCTGGTTCAACCCGGTTCAACGCCTTTCATGCTTCGTGAGACCTAGGATTTTTTGATTGAGGCATGCGACTGCTAAGTCCCGAAAGCACTTCTGCCTCCGTTCATTGTTGAACTGTGACATTGTCTCGTCCAGAGAATCGATTCCTGCGCGGTGGTCGGTGAGAGATGCCGGCAAGAAGCCAGACAGTTGGGACCAGCTGCAAGCCGCAAGGCGCAAGGAGTGTTGGGCCGAGCGTGTCAGGACCATGGCCCGGCCAACGCGCCCTTCGTGATCCTCGGAGGCTCTCTGCTGTGGTTCGGCTGGCTGGGCTTCAACGGGGGCTCTGCCCTGGCGGTCACGGATGGCGTGGCCTCGCGGGCCGTCGCCACCACGCTCATTGCGGCGGCATCGTCCATGCTGACCTGGACCGGTCGACCGGTCGACCGGTCGAACGGTCGACTCGCGACTCGTGACTCGTGCCGACTTTGTTTGTCGCATGTGTCTGACGCGTCTTGCTCCTACTGCACGTTTCGATTGTCAGGATCTTCATGGAGCGGCTGCTGAAGGGCAAGTCTTCCAGCGTTGGCGCTATGGCGGGTGCCGTGGCAGGCCTGGTGTGCATCACCCCCGCAGCTGGCTTCGTGACACCCGGCTGGAGCATCCTCTTCGGGGTGTTTGGCGCTCCATGGTGCTATGTGTCCGTCGAGCTGCTGAACAAGCTCAACTTCGTGGACGTGGCTCGGCACGGTTTCGCCGAAAGGGTCCTACGTTCAGATTCCATCATGCCATGGTCCCATCATTCTTTAAACAAGGCGGACAGAACGTTTGGACGATGCCTTGCGCCTAGCGAGTGCGTTGAGTGAGGACACTTTGGACGCCTTCGGCCTGCATGGCATGGGCGGCATCTGGGGTGCGGTGCTCACAGGCATTTTTGCCTTGGAGGAGGGCCTGATCTACTCGGGCAGCTTCCTCCTGATCGGCAAGCAGATCGCAGGAGGGAACGGCTGGATACCTGGGCAGGTCCCGAATGTGTGGGCACGGGGGCAGGTCAGGGAAAGATGTGGCGGCTATGACGTGTCAAATCTCGGGAGAACGGTGTTTACAAAGATGAATTAAATCTTGCATTTGAGTTTGAATCAACATGACTTGGAGCAGGAAGATTGGCACATTCACAATGTCCAGACCTCTTGAACGATGCCAGGATGAACTTGAGCCGGAAACTGAACCAGCTTCCCTTCACATTTGGAATGATAGCCTTTTTTTTGCTTTAGATTTGCTGCAGATGCAGTTGGTTGGCGTGTGTTCCTGATTTGTTTGTTGCAGGATGGGCAAAGTAGGTCGCATCAGCCTCTATGCTGGGTGCTCAGACGTGGGTTGCTCCATTCTTAGTTGCGGAGAGGCTTGATTGCCCGCTAGGAGCCTTGGCCGGCGCGGCCTTCTCCGCTGTGGGCACGGCCATCATCGTGCTGATCATGAAGCTTCGCTTCCCTTGGTCACAGTTGATTTGTTTCGTTCTTTTGTCTCGGCCGGTCCATGTGGAGTGGTGCTACAATCTTTTGGATCTTCTTGGTGCTGCTCCGGTGTCTCATTTTTTCTGATGGCGAAGCTCTTCCGAGCCGCAGCCAAACGAAGAATGACTCAACTTTTCGGCTCCATGCAGAAACTGCTTTGACCCGAAAGGAAGTTGGTGGTGGATGTGCGGGTGCCGGACGACCACGAGAGGAGCGGCGTGGACGAGCACACCCACGGGGAGTTGTACCACAGTCCGGTGAAGGCCTACAAACCGCAGGAGTCCAGCGAAGCCTCCAGCGTGGTGTAAGCCCAGTGCGGCTCTTGGTCAGCCAGAGAGGCAGAGAGGCAGTTGGACGACTGCAGCGCAAGGCGCAAGGCATTGCAAAGGGGAACACACCCGGCACCATGCAGAAGGCTGGTGCGTAATTCGCAGGCGGTTGGCACAAATCAGCCGCTCCTCTTCCCTAATTGGCGGAGGGCAGATGTCAGCCAAGGAGTTGGCATGTTTCGTCCCTCCCTTTCAAAAGTCCCACATTTCCGATGGGATTTGCGACATGCTGAAGGCTGGAGGTCAAGGCAATGTCAGATTTTCGCACAATGTGCGGGCGGTTCAGGGGCACCGCTTGTCCCGTTTTGACTCCGCTGCGAGCCGCGCAAGCAGCTAAAATCGCGGCCGTCTTGTTGGACCTGTTTGCGACTTGTTACACATTTCATTGCAGACCTTGTTTGGAGAAGCAGCGGCGCTATCTTTCGCTTCTGCCGACCCTTCAGGCATCAAGGCAACCTTGGATGTCAGCATATTGGACGTGCCGGATGTGTCGGATTCCGTTTGGTCGGCTGAAGCCATCCCTTGCCTAAGCTCGAGCGCTGCCGAGTCTTTCCGCGCTTGCCATGGCGGACCTTGCGGCAGCCACGGTGGATGCAGGCGCCACAGCCTGGGTGCTGACGTCCACCGCTCTGGTGTTCCTGATGACGGCCGGGCTGAGCTTCTTCTACGGCGGGCTGGTCAGGGACACGAACATCATCAACACCATGATGCTTGGTCTGATTGACATCCCTCCTTTCCATGTTTGAAGCCTCATCGCATATTTTGGTCATAGAATTCTTGTCTGCCGATCTGTACGGGCGGAAACAACTCGAATTAGATAGTTAGAGGTGTCCAAGAGCAGCCAAGAGCCAAGGATGATGAGCATTGTGTCCATGGGAGTTGTGACCATGACCTGGGTGATCCTGGGTTTCTCCATCGCCTTCGGCGAGAATGGCCCGGTGATCGGGAACGCGGACTACGCACTCTTCATGAACCTGGACATGGCGCCTTGGGGCGAGTCAGGGCTGCCGGGCCTGTGCTTCGCCTGCTTCCAGATGACTTTCGCGATCATCGCCAGCGCCATCATCTCCGGGTCCTTGGTGGAGCGCATGCGGTTCAGCGCCTACGTGGTGCTCATCGCTTTGTGGTCCCTGGTCATCTATGCCCCGCTTTGCCACTGGGTTTGGGGCCCCGGCGGCTGGATTGAGGAGCTCGGCGCCAAGGATTTTGCCGGGGGAACTGTCGTGCACATCAGCTCCGGCGTGTCCGGCTTTGTTGCCAGCGGCCTCGTCGGCGCCCGCAGGCACGTGGAGAAGGAGCGGACCTTTTGTGCATTTCATAATGCTCACGATTGGTTTGGGGGAGGTTCAGCCTGGTTCAACCCGGTTCAACGCCTTTCATGCTTCGTGAGACCTAGGATTTTTTGATTGAGGCATGCGACTGCTAAGTCCCGAAAGCACTTCTGCCTCCGTTCATTGTTGAACTGTGACATTGTCTCGTCCAGAGAATCGATTCCTGCGCGGTGGTCGGTGAGAGATGCCGGCAAGAAACCAGACAGTTGGGACCAGCTGCAAGCCGCAAGGCGCAAGGTGTGTTGGGCCGAGCGTGTCAGGACCATGGCCCGGCCAACGCGCCCTTCGTGATCCTCGGAGGCTCTCTGCTGTGGTTCGGCTGGCTGGGCTTCAACGGGGGCTCTGCCCTGGCGGTCACGGATGGCGTGGCCTCGCGGGCCGTCGCCACCACGCTCATTGCGGCGGCATCGTCCATGCTGACCTGGACCGGTCGACCGGTCGACCGGTCGAACGGTCGACTCTCGACTCGTGACTCGTGCCGACTTTGTTTGTCGCATGTGTCTGACGCGTCTTACTCCTACTGCACGTTTCGATTGTCAGGATCTTCATGGAGCGGCTGCTGAAGGGCAAGTCTTCCAGCGTTGGCGCTATGGCGGGTGCCGTGGCAGGCCTGGTGTGCATCACCCCCGCGGCTGGCTTCGTGACACCCGGCTGGAGCATCCTCTTCGGGGTGTTTGGCGCTCCATGGTGCTATGTGTCCGTCGAGCTGCTGAACAAGCTCAACTTCGTGGACGTGGCTCGGCACGGTTTCGCTGAAAGGGTCCTACGTTCAGATTCCATCATGCCATGGTCCCATCATTCTTTAAACAAGGCGGACAGAACGTTTGGACGATGCCTTGCGCCTAGCGAGTGCGTTGAGTGAGGACACTTTGGACGCCTTCGGCCTGCATGGCATGGGCGGCATCTGGGGTGCGGTGCTCACAGGCATTTTTGCCTTGGAGGAGGGCCTGATCTACTCGGGCAGCTTCCTCCTGATCGGCAAGCAGATCGCAGGAGGGAACGGCTGGATACCTGGGCAGGTCCCGAATGTGTGGGCACGGGGGCAGGTCAGGGAAAGATGTGGCGGCTATGACGTGTCAAATCTCGGGAGAACGGTGTTTACAAAGATGAATTAAATCTAGCATTTGAGTTTGAATCAACATGACTTGGAGCAGGAAGATTGGCACATTCACAATGTCCAGACCTCTTGAACGATGCCAGGATGAACTTGAGCCGGAAACTGAACCAGCTTCCCTTCACATTTGGAATGATAGCCTTTTTTTTGCTTTAGATTTGCTGCAGATGCAGTTGGTTGGCGTGTGTTCCTGATTTGTTTGTTGCAGGATGGGCAAAGTAGGTCGCATCAGCCTCTATGCTGGGTGCTCAGACGTGGGTTGCTCCATTCTTAGTTGCGGAGAGGCTTGATTGCCCGCTAGGAGCCTTGGCCGGCGCGGCCTTCTCCGCTGTGGGCACGGCCATCATCGTGCTGATCATGAAGCTTCGCTTCCCTTGGTCACAGTTGATTTGTTTCGTTCTTTTGTCTCGGCCGGTCCATGTGGAGTGGTGCTACAATCTTTTGGATCTTGGTGCTGCTCCGGTGTCTCATTTTTTCTGATGGCGAAGCTCTTCCGAGCCGCAGCCAAACGAAGAATGACTCAACTTTTCGGCTCCATGCAGAAATTGCTTTGACCCGAAAGGAAGTTGGTGGTGGATGTGCGGGTGCCGGACGACCACGAGAGGAGCGGCGTGGACGAGCACACCCACGGGGAGTTGTACCACAGTCCGGTGAAGGCCTACAAACCGCAGGAGTCCAGCGAAGCCTCCAGCGTGGTGTAAGCCCAGTGCGGCTCTTGGTCAGCCAGAGAGGCAGAGAGGCAGTTGGACGACTGCAGCGCAAGGCGCAAGGCATTGCAAAGGGGAACACACCCGGCACCATGCAGAAGGCTGGTGCGTAATTCGCAGGCGGTTGGCACAAATCAGCCGCTCCTCTTCCCTAATTGGCGGAGGGCAGATGTCAGCCGAGGAGTTGGCATGTTTCGTCCCTCCCTTTCAAAAGTCCCACATTTCCGATGGGATTTGCGACATGCTGAAGGCTGGAGGTCAAGGCAATGTCAGATTTTCGCACAATGTGCGGGCGGTTCAGGGGCACCGCTTGTCCCGTTTTGACTCCGCTGCGAGCCGCGCAAGCAGCTAAAATCGCGGCCGTCTTGTTGGACCTGTTTGCGACTTGTTACACATTTCATTGCAGACCTTGTTTGGAGAAGCAGCGGCGCTATCTTTCGCTTCTGCTGACCCTTCAGGCATCAAGGCAACCTTGGATGTCAGCATATTGGACGTGCCGGATGTGTTGGATTCCGTTTGGTCGGCTGAAGCCATCCCTTGCCTAAGCTCGAGCGCTGCCGAGTCTTTCCGCGCTTGCCATGGCGGACCTTGCGGCAGCCACGGTGGATGCAGGCGCCACAGCCTGGGTGCTGACGTCCACCGCTCTGGTGTTCCTGATGACGGCCGGGCTGAGCTTCTTCTACGGCGGGCTGGTCAGGGACACGAACATCATCAACACCATGATGCTTGGTCTGATTGACATCTCTCCTTTCCATGTTTGAAGCCTCATCGCATATTTTGGTCATAGAATTCTTGTCTGCCGATCTGTACGGGCGGAAACAAATCGAATTAGATAGTTAGAGGTGTCCAAGAGCAGCCAAGAGCCAAGGATGATGAGCATTGTGTCCATGGGAGTTGTGACCATGACCTGGGTGATCCTGGGTTTCTCCATCGCCTTCGGCGAGAATGGCCCGGTGATCGGGAACGCGGACTACGCACTCTTCATGAACCTGGACATGGCGCCTTGGGGCGAGTCAGGGCTGCCGGGCCTGTGCTTCGCCTGCTTCCAGATGACTTTCGCGATCATCGCCAGCGCCATCATCTCCGGGTCCTTGGTGGAGCGCATGCGGTTCAGCGCCTACGTGGTGCTCATTGCTTTGTGGTCCCTGGTCATCTATGCCCCGCTTTGCCACTGGGTTTGGGGCCCCGGCGGCTGGATTGAGGAGCTCGGCGCCAAGGATTTTGCCGGGGGAACTGTCGTGCACATCAGCTCCGGCGTGTCCGGCTTTGTTGCCAGCGGCCTCGTCGGCGCCCGCAGGCACGTGGAGAAGGAGCGGACCTTTTGTGCATATTCATAATGCTCACGATTGGTTTGGGGGAGGTTCAGCCTGGTTCAACCCGGTTCAACGCCTTTCATGCTTCGTGAGACCTAGGATTTTTTGATTGAGGCATGCGACTGCTAAGTCCCGAAAGCACTTCTGCCTCCGTTCATTGTTGAACTGTGACATTGTCTTGTCCAGAGAATCGATTCCTGCGCGGTGGTCGGTGAGAGATGCCGGCAAGAAGCCAGACAGTTGGGACCAGCTGCAAGCCGCAAGGCGCAAGGTGTGTTGGGCCGAGCGTGTCAGGACCATGGCCCGGCCAACGCGCCCTTCGTGATCCTCGGAGGCTCTCTGCTGTGGTTCGGCTGGCTGGGCTTCAACGGGGGCTCTGCCCTGGCGGTCACGGATGGCGTGGCCTCGCGGGCCGTCGCCACCACGCTCATTGCGGCGGCATCGTCCATGCTGACCTGGACCGGTCGACCGGTCGACCGGTCGAACGGTCGACTCGCGACTCGTGACTCGTGCCGACTTTGTTTGTCGCATGTGTCTGACGCGTCTTACTCCTACTGCACGTTTCGATTGTCAGGATCTTCATGGAGCGGCTGCTGAAGGGCAAGTCTTCCAGCGTTGGCGCTATGGCGGGTGCCGTGGCAGGCCTGGTGTGCATCACCCCCGCGGCTGGCTTCGTGACACCCGGCTGGAGCATCCTCTTCGGGGTGTTTGGCGCTCCATGGTGCTATGTGTCCGTCGAGCTGCTGAACAAGCTCAACTTCGTGGACGTGGCTCGGCACGGTTTCGCTGAAAGGGTCCTACGTTCAGATTCCATCATGCCATGGTCCCATCATTCTTTAAACAAGGCGGACAGAACGTTTGGACGATGCCTTGCGCCTAGCGAGTGCGTTGAGTGAGGACACTTTGGACGCCTTCGGCCTGCATGGCATGGGCGGCATCTGGGGTGCGGTGCTCACAGGCATTTTTGCCTTGGAGGAGGGCCTGATCTACTCGGGCAGCTTCCTCCTGATCGGCAAGCAGATCGCAGGAGGGAACGGCTGGATACCTGGGCAGGTCCCGGATGTGTGGGCACGGGGGCAGGTCAGGGAAAGATGTGGCGGCTATGACGTGTCAAATCTCTGGAGAACGGTGTTTACAAAGATGAATTAAATCTAGCATTTGAGTTTGAATCAACATGACTTGGAGCAGGAAGATTGGCACATTCACAATGTCCAGACCTCTTGAACGATGCCAGGATGAACTTGAGCCGGAAACTGAACCAGCTTCCCTTCACATTTGGAATGATAGCCTTTTTTTTGCTTTAGATTTGCTGCAGATGCAGTTGGTTGGCGTGTGTTCCTGATTTGTTTGTTGCAGGATGGGCAAAGTAGGTCGCATCAGCCTCTATGCTGGGTGCTCAGACGTGGGTTGCGGAGAGGCTTGATTGCCCGCTAGGAGCCTTGGCCGGCGCGGCCTTCTCCGCTGTGGGCACGGCCATCATCGTGCTGATCATGAATCTTCGCTTCCCTTGGTCACAGTTGATTTGTTTCGTTCTTTTGTCTCGGCCGGTCCATGTGGAGTGGTGCTACAATCTTTTGGATCTTGGTGCTGCTCCGGTGTCTCATTTTTTCTGATGGCGAAGCTCTTCCGAGCCGCAGCCAAACGAAGAATGACTCAACTTTTCGGCTCCATGCAGAAATTGCTTTGACCCGAAAGGAAGTTGGTGGTGGATGTGCGGGTGCCGGACGACCACGAGAGGAGCGGCGTGGACGAGCACACCCACGGGGAGTTGTACCACAGTCCGGTGAAGGCCTACAAACCGCAGGAGTCCAGCGAAGCCTCCAGCGTGGTGTAAGCCCAGTGCGGCTCTTGGTCAGCCAGAGAGGCAGAGAGGCAGTTGGACGACTGCAGCGCAAGGCGCAAGGCATTGCAAAGGGGAACACACCCGGCACCATGCAGAAGGCTGGTGCGTAATTCGCAGGCGGTTGGCACAAATCAGCCGCTCCTCTTCCCTAATTGGCGGAGGGCAGATGTCAGCCGAGGAGTTGGCATGTTTCGTCCCTCCCTTTCAAAAGTCCCACATTTCCGATGGGATTTGCGACATGCTGAAGGCTGGAGGTCAAGGCAATGTCAGATTTTCGCACAATGTGCGGGCGGTTCAGGGGCACCGCTTGTCCCGTTTTGACTCCGCTGCGAGCCGCGCAAGCAGCTAAAATCGCGGCCGTCTTGTTGGACCTGTTTGCGACTTGTTACACATTGCAGACCTTGTTTGGAGAAGCAGCGGCGCTATCTTTTGCTTCTGCTGACCCTTCAGGCATCAAGGCAACCTTGGATGTCAGCATATTGGACGTGCCGGATGTGTTGGATTCCGTTTGGTCGGCTGAAGCCATCCCTTGCCTAAGCTCGAGCGCTGCCGAGTCTTTCCGCGCTTGCCATGGCGGACCTTGCGGCAGCCACGGTGGATGCAGGCGCCACAGCCTGGGTGCTGACGTCCACCGCTCTGGTGTTCCTGATGACGGCCGGGCTGAGCTTCTTCTACGGCGGCCTGGTCAGGGACACGAACATCATCAACACCATGATGCTTGGTCTGATTGACATCTCTCCTTTCCATGTTTGAAGCCTCATCGCATATTTTGGTCATAGAATTCTTGTCTGCCGATCTGTACGGGCGGAAACAAATCGAATTAGATAGTTAGAGGTGTCCAAGAGCAGCCAAGAGCCAAGGATGATGAGCATTGTGTCCATGGGAGTTGTGACCATGACCTGGGTGATCCTGGGTTTCTCCATCGCCTTCGGCGAGAATGGCCCGGTGATCGGGAACGCGGACTACGCACTCTTCATGAACCTGGACATGGCGCCTTGGGGCGAGTCAGGGCTGCCGGGCCTGTGCTTCGCCTGCTTCCAGATGACTTTCGCGATCATCGCCAGCGCCATCATCTCCGGGTCCTTGGTGGAGCGCATGCGGTTCAGCGCCTACGTGGTGCTCATCGCTTTGTGGTCCCTGGTCATCTATGCCCCGCTTTGCCACTGGGTTTGGGGCCCCGGCGGCTGGATTGAGGAGCTCGGCGCCAAGGATTTTGCCGGGGGAACTGTCGTGCACATCAGCTCCGGCGTGTCCGGCTTTGTTGCCAGCGGCCTCGTCGGCGCCCGCAGGCACGTGGAGAAGGAGCGGACCTTTTGTGCATTTCATAATGCTCACGATTGGTTTGGGGGAGGTTCAGCCTGGTTCAACCCGGTTCAACGCCTTTCATGCTTCGCGAGAACCGTTCATTGTTGAACTTTGACGTTGTCTCGTCCAGAGAATCGATTCCTGCGCGGTGGTCGGTGAGAGATGCCGGCAAGAAGCCAGACAGTTGCGACCAGCTGCAAGCCGCAAGGCGCAAGGTGAGTTCCGTTAAAAAAAAAAAAAAACCTAGTAGAGGACTAGTATTGCAGCGACCCAGGTTTTTGACACACGCAGCGAAATGAGGCCGCCTTGCCGCCTCTGAATCAACTTGATAGCGTGGAGCCCACCAATAGCAAAGTAAGTGGGAACGACATCTGAAACGACATCCCAGCGGCTTCTTCATACTTTGCGTACTACGCATTTCCTGACAAGTTGCGACTTCCCAGCCGGAGCTGCCGGAGCGGAGTTTGCGCGCTACGCTTGTATTGAAAAGTTGCGACTTTTCCAGCCGGAGCTGCCGGAGCGCGCTTCGCGTACTACACTTGTGCTGAAAAGTTGCGACTTTTCCAGCCGGAGCTGCCGGAGCGCGCTTCGCGTACTACATTGTGCTGAAAAGTTGCGACTTTTCCAGCCGGAGCTGCCGGAGCGCGAAAAAAGTTGCGACTTTTCCAGCCGGAGCTGCGACGCTTTTCCAGCCGGAGCTGCCGGAGCGCGCTTCGTACTACACTTGTGCTGAAAAGTTGCGACTTTTCCAGCCGGAGCTGCCGGAGCGCGCTTCGCGTACTACACTTGTGCTGAAAAGTTGCGACTTTTCCAGCCGGAGCTGCCGGAGCGCGCTTCGCGTACTACACTTGTGCTGAAAAAGTTGACTTTTCCAGACTTGCCGAGCGCGCTTCGCGTACTAACTTGTGCGCCAGTGCTGCGACTTTTCCAGCCGGAGCTGCCGGAGCGCGCTTCGCGTACTACACTTGTGCTGAAAAGTTGCGACTTTTCAGCCGGAGCTTGCGACCCGACTCTCAGCCGGAGTTGCGGAGCGCGCTTCGCCTACCACTTTGACTGCTTTCGCGTACTACACTTGTGCTGAAAAGACTGCGACTTTTCCAGCGGAGCTGCCGGAATTGCGCGCTTCGCGTACTTTACACTCTTGCTGCGACTGTTCTGGCGGAGAGCGCGCTTCGCGTACTTCACTTGGTGCTGGAAAAAGTTTGCGACCTTTTCCAGCCGGAGCACTGCCGGTGCTGAAAAGCGCGTTCGCAGCCGGAGCTGCCGGATGCGCGTGCTGAAAAGCGACTTTTCCAGCCGGAGCTGCCGGAGCGCGCTTCGCGTACTACACTTGTGCTGAAAAGTTGCGACTTTTCCAGCCGGAGCTGCCGGAGCGCGCTTCGCGTACTACACTTGTGCTGAAAAGTTGCGACTTTTCCAGCCGGAGCTGCCGGAGCGCGCTTCGCGTACTACACTTGTGCTGAAAAGTTGCGACTTTTCCAGCCGGAGCTGCCGGAGCGCGCTTCGCGTACTACACTTCTGCTGAAAGTGCTGCGACTTTTCCAGCCGGAGCTGCGGAGCTGCCGGAGCTTCGCGTACTACACTTGTGCTGAAAAGCTGCGACTTTTCCAGCCGGAGCTGCCGGAGCGCGCTTCGCGTACTACACTTGTGCTGAAAAGTTGTGCTGAAAAGTTGCGACTTTTCCAGCCGGAGCTGCCGGAGCGCGCTTCGCGTACTACACTTGTGCTGAAAAGTTGCGACTTTTCCAGCCGGAGCTGCCGGAGCGCGCTTCGCGTACTACACTTGTGCTGAAAGGCTGCGACTTTTCCACCCCGGTAATTTTGCACACCCTGCCTTTTTTCAGGGTTTGGGTGCACACTTCGCATACTACACTTGTACTGAAAAGTTGCGATTTTCCAGCCGGAGTTTGATGGCCGCGTTGCCTGCGCACGCTTGCCCGCGCATGTTTGACATGCTGCCTTGCAAGATGCCGTTGTCTGTACATCCCGCAGTTTTTTCCCACGGTTCATGCCGAGCCAGAACGACATCAGAACGACATCAGAACGACATCCACTTGCTTGTCCCACCCAGCAAACGCAGGTAGTTCCCCAAAGTGTATTTCCTGTACTACACTTGTACTGAAAAGCTGCGACTTTCAGCCGGAGCTGCCAAAGTGTCTTTCCTTTACTACACTTGTACTGAAAAGTTGCGACATTCGAGCCGGAGCTGCCGAAGTGCATTTCCTTTACTACACTTGTACGGATAAGTTGCGACTTTCGAGACGGAGCTGCCAAAGTGTATTTCCTTTATCAAATACACTTGTACTGAAAAGTTGTGACTTTCGAGCCGATGCTGCCAAAGTGCTGCATTTCCGTTCCTAAATGCTCGTACTTGAAAGTTGCGACGTTCGAGCCGAAGCTGCAAAAGTGTACTTCCTTTACTACACTTGCGCCGACTTTCAAGCCGGAACTGCTAAAAGTGCATTTCCTTTGCTACACTTGTACTGAAAAGTTGCGACTTTCAAGCCGGAGCTGCCGAAGTGTACTTCCTTTACTACACTTGTACTGAAAAGTTGCGACTTCGGAGCCGGAGCTGCCAAAGTGCGTTTCCTTTTCTACACTCGTGTTGAAAAATTGTGACTTTCCAGCCGGAGCTGCCAAAGTGTACTGAAAAGTTGCGACTTTTGAGCTGGAGCTGCCAGAGTGCATTTCCTTTACTTGACTTGTACTGAAAAGTTGCGACTTTCGAGCCGGAGCTGCCATTCTTTTTCCCTTACTACACTTGTACTGAAAAGTTGCGACTTTCGAGCCGGAGTTGCCAATGTTTACTTGCGATAGTTGTTGTTGCAAGCGTTGTTTCTTACAAGGATGTCAACAAAATGAGGCCGCCCCGCACGACATCATATCGTGGGTATAAGGAAAATTAGGGGGGTTTCCAAGAGAGCTCAGGTGTGTTGGGCCGAGCGTGTCAGGACCATGGCCCGGCCAACGCGCCCTTCGTGATCCTCGGAGGCTCTCTGCTGTGGTTCGGCTGGCTGGGCTTCAACGGGGGCTCTGCCCTGGCGGTCACGGATGGCGTGGCCTCGCGGGCCGTCGCCACCACGCTCATTGCGGCGGCATCGTCCATGCTGACCTGGACCGGTCGACCGGTCGACTGGTCGAACAGTCGACTTGTGACTCGTGACTCGTGCCCACTTTGTTTGTCGCATGTGTCTGACGTGTCTCACTCGAACTGCGCTCCTTCAGACGCAGTCAACTCTTTTCCATTGTCAGGATCTTCATGGAGCGGCTGCTGAAGGGCAAGTCTTCCAGCGTTGGCGCCATGGCGGGTGCCGTGGCAGGCCTGGTGTGCATCACCCCCGCAGCTGGCTTCGTGACACCCGGCTGGAGCATCCTCTTCGGGGTGTTTGGCGCACCATGGTGCTATGTGTCCGTTGAGCTGCTGAACAGGCTCAACTTCGTGGACGTGGCTCGGCACGGTCACTTTTCGCCGAAAGAAGGCGGACAGATTCCATCATGCAGTGGTTCTAAGGGGTTGATTCATCGTTCTTTTCAAAAACCGGCCGTTTCCCGGGTTTCCGGAGGTTTTCTAGAAAGGAGGTTCCCTGGAAAGAATGGGGAAGGTAGCACTAGAATGGTCCCATTACATTGTAAACAAGGCGGATAGACCGTTTGGACGATGCCGTGCGCCTAGCGAGTGCGTTGATTGAGGATACTTTGGACGCCTTCGGCCTGCATGGCATGGGCGGAATCTGGGGTGCGGTGCTCACAGGCATTTTTGCCTTGGAGGAGGGCCTGATCTACTCGGGCAGCTTCCTCCTGATCGGCAAGCAGATCGCAGGCGGGAACGGCTGGGCACTTGGGCAGGTCACAGATGTGTGGGCACTGCGGCAGGTGTACGAAAGTGGACTGCAAAGGGACTTGTCAAGCATCTAATCCTCTTGAAGTCACTAATATTGGCAGATTCATTTTGTTTTCAGTGCTGTCGTGCGATGTTATCACAAAATTGAGCCCGAATCGGTTTTCACCAACATCTGAAAGCAGACTCGTCATGTCTCAGAATCTGTCACATGTGCTTGTTTAGGCTTGCCGTGAAGAGCACTGGCCTCCCTTCTCCCATGTTCTCCTAAGAGCGGGTGAGACACGAAGTACCAACAGTCAATAGTCACACGGACTGAGTTCAAAATCAATCCTGAATCCTTCTCTCAGATGAAAGCCATTTCCACTTAGACTTGTTGTGGTGTTCCAAGTACAGATTGTTGACGATTCAGGGTCCCTCTCCCCAGTTTGGCAGTTTGCGCCATAAACAGCGCGACTTCACCGCCGATGCACAGGAGCCCTAGCTGGCGCGGCCTTTTCTGCCGTGGGCACGGCCATCATCGTTCTGGCCATGAAGCTTCGCTTCGGTCGGTCAATGTTAATGTTGATGTTTTGTTTGGGAGTGTCCGTGGCTAGTACGAACCGTCTCTGGATGAGTTTCTTCTGGTTAGACTTCTCATGTTCTCTTTGGTCTTTGGTGAGTGGATGCGTTGCTCCCACTGAAAGATTAGAGTTGGTCGCCAGCAACTCCGAAGAGCATGAAAAGAAGAATGGCTTCAACTTTATGTTAAGCTCCATGCAGAAATTGCTTTGACCCGAAAGGAAGCTGGTGGTGGATGTGCGGGTGCCGGAGGACCACGAGAGGAGCGGCGTGGACGAGCACACCCACGGGGAGTTCTACCATAGCCCGGTGAAAGCCTACAAGGGCCCCGTCAAGGACATGGTTGGACATCTTGATGTTTGTTTGTTTTTTTTTCTTTCTGTCATATTTCAATCGAATCCCATAGTGAGACTTTTTCGGATGGCAAATGTCAAAACTATCCAAACAAGACAGACCCACAAAAAAATGGTTGGTGTCTCCATGGGGTCCAATTTTTTCGACACCCTCAATCGAGACTTTCCAGAATGGGCCAGGAGTACCAGGCAGAGAGCGAGGGCTCCACTGAGGTCTGAGCGCAGGAGCGGAGTGTTTTTTGTTCTTCTTCTTTTTTTTGAGTCTTCACTTGGCCCAGTGGCGTCTGGACTTTGGGGTGTGCCGAAAGAACGGTTTGGCCATGGAAACAGACGACAAGAACTCGTCACCATTGATGAAGGCCGCTGTTTTGTGAGGATGTCGCTTCGGACTGCGGTGGGCCCGGGGAGAATGGAAGGTGGCAGTCCCGCACCAGGCACAAGGCAGGTGCGTAATTCACGGGGAGGCGACCAACCGCCCCTCTTCCCACTTGGCACGTGCCAGCCGAGGAGTTGGCACCTGCCCACTTTTAATGATCCCGACATGGGGACCCCTTTTTGTCCACCCCCCCAGGCCTCGTTTTTGTTGATACCTACTGATACTGACTGTTTGGGTCCAAACAAAGTTTGGGGGTAGAACAGAAAACCGGGTTCTCCGTGATGCTGGGATCTGCTTCTCGACGTCATCTTGGCTGGAGGTCAATGGACGTCAGATCTCCGCGCGGATTTGCAAGCCACTCGCGGGCGATTCAGGGGACTCGGCAGGGGGTCCTGACATACACGGAACCCTCGGCTCAGCGTGCCCCGTTTTGCCAAGAATTTGCCCGCTGAAGGACCTGCGCAGGCGCAAATACTTAGCTCTCGCCCTTTAACCCACACGAGCTGGATGGATTTCACGACCTGGCTGCCTTTCGTTTAATGAAATCATGACCTTTTCATGGCATAGCATGGGTCTTTGACGGAACCTTTTAGACACATAATCATGCTGGTGGCACCAACCCCTACGACTCCTTCCGCTCGTGCCTGAAAGGGGCTTGCGGGTCACATTCTTGATCGGATCAAGATAAGCTGGCCCTCCCAAGCGTCGCTGATTTTTTTTCATATAGTTCAACACAATGCGAACGCGGGCCCCAAGCCCCTCACAAGCAACTTCATGTTCCGTGTGCACTATTTTTGGGCAAGTATTTGTATTTTTGTTTGTTTGCTTGTTTTTCAGTCAATTGCCCTGGCCCCCTTTGCACTAGCAATAGTAAATCACTGAGACGGATACCAGGCTTTTCTTTTTGAACGTCCCGGAATAGCAACATGGGTATGGCTCAAAATTGAAAAGCAGGTGTTACGCAGGTTTTGGTCCATGTTTCCACTTACCAGGGTTTCATTTTGGTATCGTTTTTTGAGCCACAGCCACATGGCGACTTGGTTATTTGTTTGAGAGAGAGAGAGAGCGCGAGAGAGAAAGAAAGAAAGAAGGAAGGAAGGAAAGGAAAGGAAAGGCAAGGAAAAGAAAAGAAAAGAAAGGAAAGGAAAGGGTAATAAAAGAAAGAAAGAAAGAAAGGAAGCTGTCTCAGGCGAGCGAGCTTCCTTCTTTCGGTGTGTCGTTGTTGCAAGGGGGAACTGTGATTGCTTCTCAAAGTTAGTGACATTCTCAGGTGGTTTGTTTTCTCTGGGTTTCCTGCATTGCCATCCCAGAAGGAGGGGTGAAAGTTGAGTCCTCTTTGCTTTCTTAACCACATGTGTAGAAGTTACATCGATCAATTTTGAGAGGAGGCGATGAGAAAGGAACACAATCCTTCTACCCCAGCTCTTCATAGTAGACAAAGACTTGTCGTTGCCCTGGCTAGCGTTCCTTCGAGAACAAACGCATATTGTTGATTCATGATCAATATCTCGATTATGAGTTGTAGAGACGTACGTCATATATTATACATAGGTGTCAGTAGCTGTATTTACAAATGCACCCCGGTTACAGACACAGATGCAGTCGGAGTGCTTCCATGCCCCTGTATAGCAATCCACCAAAAACACCACCCTACGGAACATGGGGGACTCCTACACGTATGGCTATGCTAGCTGGGATCCACTGGGACATGTAACTATTTATTCCTATGATAATATATATAGAGCCATATTATTCTTATATGGTTTGTTTTGCAGCATGTGGGTTTTGGGGTATGTAGAACGCCTCATCGCTTTTGCAGGTCTTTGACCTCGGGACGCCTGAATCTGAATGCGCCAGGTGAGCTTTGGCGCCGCAGCACAGCGGAGGTGTGGGCGCAGGGGATGCGGAGGGCGGGCTCCGGCGCCCTGAGGGAAACCAAAAGAAGGAGGTTGACATAGTGGCACAAGAACATGTTTCTCTCACACGACGATTACAGCAGATGGAGACTGCTGCCACACTTAGGAAGCGGAACTTCCCAAGGCCTTGGTCGATTTTGGCATGGAACCCAAGTGATTGGATGGAACCCAAGCGATTCAACGTGGGCGCCTGGAACCGTGGAGTTTCCTGAGGCTGTGGCTCGCATGCAGTTCGGCCTGTCGGCCCTACACGTTGGCGAACTCTCATCAGCCCATGGAAAGCGAACCCCCGATTCCGGCAGAGAAACACACATGGCTCAGAAACTGGAACGCAAACCTCGACGAAGGCTCAGATTCTAAAAGCAAAGCTCTGAATGCCCGCGATCCCCTTGTGACATGTCTCCGAATGTGAGGCTTCGGCGCTTCCGCTGGCAACAGGCAGACGAGGGCTTTGCAGCTTGGCCAAAAGGGGCCAGGTGTCTTCCATGGCATATTTTCTTCAGTCCCAGCGATGGGCGCGCTTTCAAATTCAACTCATGTGTGTGTGTGTGTGTGTGTGTGTGTGTGTGTGTGTGTGTGTGTGTGTGTGTGTGTGTGTGTGTGTGTGTGTGTGTGTGTGCGCCTCGCTTCCTTTTTCCCCATGAGTTTGTGAATTTTAGGTGGCACCCTTTGGTGGCACCCTTTGGTGGCACCCTTTGGTGGACATGATTCAGGTGGGAGCCAAATATCCACCAGCCACTTGAGTTTGGTGGCTCCCGATTGCGTGGGCACCTGGCTTGGGGGGTACTTACACACCATGTGACGCGGGGAGTAGGCGACTCAGCGGCTATTCTGGGAGCCTAGACCATAGTTTCGATCCATCTATTTGTTTGAAGCTGAAGCCCAAAAAAGGGATGGGCTATGGTGCCAATTTTGCCATCTTTTTGTTTGGCAATGAGCCAGCTTTGTCGAGCGGTCAAACATTTCGTGCTGCCAGTCTTGAAGCTTAAATGAGCAAGGGCTGCTCCCTAAAGCGCCCTTCACAGTGAATCAAACACAACTTTGAGGAGGTTTCTTTTAAGGATCACGAGCAGTTGCGCAACTTGCTTGTTGGGTACCAATGAGACCCTGAGTCAAAAAAAGCTGGATCACTCCCGTGTTCTTTGCCAAGCGCAAGCAAGGCAAAAGGAAGCCCTTTGCAATAGATTGCCCGGGTCAAAAGACGCCAAGGCCTTTCACTTGTTTGTTTCGCCGGTGCGAAATGTGGAAACTTTGTTTAGCTTTCAGGCGGGCAGCACTTGCGCCTGGCTGCCGCGACGGGACTGAGAGCTGCGGTCTCGCGCGGTGGAAAGGAGTATGCCGCATGCGGTGAAGGGCTTGGCTGGCTCTCCAAACCGTAATTAGCCCTCCTCAAGGTGCTTTTTGCCCGCACTGTCCAAAAGCCGGTTTGTTGTGGCCCCAGTGGGACCTCTGTTTTTTTTTTTTTTTATTAATGTATGTCCACCCGGTGTGCCCATGACTCTTAGAAGAAAAGAACTCCGGGGGCGTTTTTTTTTTTGTATACCCAAAATTGGTTTGGGGTAATGCCGCCAATGTTGCAAAGGCGTCATGGCGTCATGGAGTCATGGAGACTGGAGCAGGTCGTGGAATTGAGGTTGCGCCTGAGCCGCATGCCCACCAGAGATGACCCCTTCGGCTCGCACTCCATGATGCTTTGGTCCGCTGCTCAGCGGGCCCTAGGAACTTCAGACTACAAAAACGGGATGGCCCGGTGAAGTCTTCAGGGAACCCTGCATGGGCTACGTGCGAACTGCTTTTGGGTCGCTTGCTTGGGGATGGGTTTTTGGATGTTTTTGGGGCTTCCCAAGCCCAGGCCCCTCCCTGCGTCAGGTCACATCTCAGCAGGAGGTTCCTCTTGGATTTGGGTTGCTTTTGGCTAGGGGTGTTTGTATGACATTCTGTCATCGCATTTGAAGGAGCCCGGGGGAACCCTCCGATTTGGCCGATGTGCAGCATGAGGCAGGATCAGTGCGACGCCTTCAACCTCACGGAGGAGGCCCAGGAGACTTGCCCTTCGGCTCAGAAAACCGAAAGGACACGGTGGTTGTCCTGACAAAATTAAACCACCAGGGGACCGCAGGTTTTGGTCCATGTTTCCACTTACTAGGGTTCCATTTGGGGTACCTATTCTTGACCCACAGCCATTTAGAAAAGGCTTCCTCTCAAGAGACTCCCTTCTTCTTCTCCTTGCCCTGTGCCCTGGAAACGGATGCTCCGCGCCCCTATCGCCTCAAAAAGAAAGGCAAACTATAACTACAACAAGCATCAAGACAGAACCGGTCACCAGAATCGACCTGACCGAGACAAAACCTGGCTGGTCGGGTGGCTCACTCGCCGGCCCTCTGCGCTTCAAAGCAAGGGCGGCGCACGGCGTCTGCATCTGCAGCAAGGGTCTGTGCCTCCATACTGCGTGCTTGGCACAAACAGTTCTCGGCACAAAAAGTTCTCGGCACCTTCACTGTCGGGCCCTGTGCGGCATGCCCGCAGCAGCTCGAGGTGTCCAACCACGCTCTGCGCAAATTCATGCAAAAATGCTTTGGGGTAAACTGCCTATTGCTGAGAACCGGCAAGCTCATGTTTTTCCGGGCGTGCGATTGTTGTTTGGCTGGCTTGGGAGGGACACCGACATTTAGGGCTCCCTTATTTGGACAACCCTCATGGCGAAGGTACAAAACCCTCGAAGGATTCAGACCAACAGGAAACCAGCCTTTGTTTGATGGTGCCCATTTGGTGTATTGAATTCCAGGACAACCCTGCATGAGGCCCTGTGGCAATCCATGTGTACGCGGACATGGCCCGTTGTGGTTGGTGTTTGACGTGATACCCATTTGGACAGGGGCTCACCTACTCCAAATATATTTGGAATCAAAAGTTGGACTCCGAAGACGCACCTTCTCAAAGGGAGACCAATGCGGCAACCGCCCTCCCCTCCCTCCCAAATCTGGGAAAGTGTCAAGGTTGGAGTTGTCTGCATGGCTTTGGAGGTCGCTCTGCCTTCATGAACCTTTGCATGGGCACAAGGGTGCGAAGTAGACCTAAGTTGCAGTGATACACATCCTGAAGACACACACACACACACACATGTATGGTGTCATGCTGGGACCTTGTTTTCGTTTGGATCACTTTAAGTAGGACCTCAGAAAAAGAGCGCAATTTGTCGACTCCCTGGGAGTGGGGTGTCATAACCGCTGCCAGGCCTTTGTGATGAAGAGTTTGTCGCATTCTGCTTTGTTGACTCGTGTAGTTCCATGGAACCGGCATTGCGGAATCTGATCTTCACACCCTTCACGGACAGAACGGCAGGCGGGCCACACGGGTTCGAATGATGCTCCCATGGGTTCACCATACGGGGAGGACTCCGAAGTTTGCTCAAGCAGAGATTCTCCCCAGAGCTGGGAGAGGAGCAATTGATCACCCCTGCGCTTCAGCTGAGGCGGCGTCTATGTGAACGAGACCGGTCTACTGCTCAAGGTGCCGCATGCCTTGAGCCGGATGGGAGGGAGCATCCCATGCCACATGTTGGCCAGGCAGAGAGGACATCCCGAGTACTGTTATCCACAGATTGAGGGCGCCAATCTTGTGTTTCTCGGATCTATACATTGTCTCAGGTGTACAAGTGGATTGGATGTGGCGAGGCGTTGTACTGCCCCGATGAATGTGGTCATAGCCGGGATTATGGGCTTTGGCCGTCCATGCCAGAAGTGGACCCTATAGAGATCATGGGTGGTGTTATTCCGACCTGGCAAGTTGAGTTGCACTCTCTTCGCGCTGTATTAAACCATGCCCAGACTCAACCAACCTTCCCTCAGCAACACAAGTTAAGTTTTCGAGGGTCTAAGCCTTGCCCACTCCTTTCTCGGTGCACGTACGCGATCAGGCCGCTCCGGATCCCGCCCAAAGGTTCCCTTTTGCCCACCAGGAGTGATTTGTTTGGTTTTGAATGGCTTCCCACAACTCACCGGGATCCCTTCAACAACAGAAAGGACTATGTCTGGTGTCCAGCTTGCGACCGTGTCTTCTTTTTTTCTTTTCTTTTTTTTCCGCCGCTCCCCTTTCGAAGGGGGTCGGACTTGGCTTTTTGTTTTTTCCTCCCAGGGTTGCCCCGTCGCCGTTTGGAGGCTCGAGTTCCCGGCGACCTTTTCTGTTTCCCGCTTGCGATGGGCACTTGGGGCGCCGCCGGCCTCGAAGCATGGACCCGCGACGCTGAGGCGCGAAAGGGGACGTGGGGAGTTCGGGTGGCTCGAGGCGTTGGTGGAGGTAGAACCGCCTGCTGTGCTTGTTAAACGCTCATGTGGAAAATGACGGCAGAGGGAACGAAGGGGGAAATAAGGGAGAATCATGCACTCGGCGTGAAGAGGAAATGGCCGTAAATGAACACATGTATGTGTATTTGTACATATGTATATATACACATAATTCACGTGATAGGATGTATCGTACGGAAAAGGCAAAGGTTTTGGTAGAAAATTGAATTAGAGCAGTCGCGGGACCCTAAGCGGGCTCAAGAAAACAGGTTCCGGCTTGGCATGCATCCCTTTTTTTGTTTTTGTTTCGTTCAAGGACCACACAATGGGCTTTCAGCAAGTGGCTTCGTTAGGCGAGGCGGGTCTCGGAAGGAAGGTTTCACGTGTTTACTTTTGCCGCTCAGTCAGAAGGGTTCCATGAAATGAGGTGCCTCCTCAAAACCTGGCTGAAAGTTGCATGTTGGTTTGCTCGCAGTCACCGGAAGAGGTTCTTTGAGGTGAAGCAGCCTATGCCCACACAGGGCGTTGGTTTGCTTTCATTTCACCACTCACCAATGCTATGGTTTCCCTCAGCAACTGGTGTGTTTCCCAGACCCCAAACACCATAGGCCCAATCCCTCGGTTGCAGGCAGCGAGAGCACCTTCGAAGAGCGCCAACAGCGCAGGAGGAGAGAGCGGGGAGGTGCACAAATGAGGGAAGAACCCCGATCAACAATCCCTTGTCATTCAAGGAGATCCCTAGGTTCATTCCAAAAAAGAACTGTTGATTCTCCGCTCCCACTGAGAACCACTGAATGGTATTGGAATTTTTGTTTGGGGCGTGTGCTCCGAAAAATCGCCGCGAAATGCCCGTGGCACGGGGTCTGGGCTCTGCGGCCGGTTTCGTGCTCTCTTGAACCTCATTGGTGGGAAACCAGTTGAGCCACGTTTCGGGCTTGCATTTTTTTGGGGGGTCGCGCCGGAAGCATGGCGCGAATTGGCACTGGGCACTTGATTGCCCGAGATTTCTGCAGAGACCACGACCCCGCGAATCAGAACAGTTCGCCTTTGCCCTGAAACAAGCCACACCCAGCTCGTGGCTCATGTGAGGCAAGTCTGCTCACAGCCCATAGAGGCCTGCTCAATGCCATTTGCTGAATTGTTGTGTTCCCTGGGGCTCTTTCCGTGGTCTTCCACTTGCTGAACATGGTTATGACCTCGACTTTCAGTGGGGCCCTTTGTTCAGCCTGTTTTTGGAGTGTGTTTCCCTTCAAGTCGACTACCGCAAGGCTACTGGGAGGTCTGGGCTGCTTGAGTTTTCGTGGCACCGAGGGCCCCATTTAGTGTCGGGCACTTCTAAACCGCGACTCTTGCCACCCCCACCCGCTTGACCATCATGTCTTTGTCTTGTCACTTGTTTGGGTGAAGCAGACAATTGGACCCCCTCTATATCATATATGAGCTTAGACGGCTCCTTGAAGGGGGGGGATTCCTGCTTTTCCTGAGTGAGGCGGTTGAACAGATAAATCCTTGTTACCGTTGCATGAGAGATCCATTTGCCAGGAGAAAAGCACGTCGAAGGACCACAGGGGGGCTTTGTGCATCCGGCTGTGCCCCTCTTTCAAAGTTTGTGCATCCGGCTGTGCCCCTCTTTCAAAGTAAGGTTCCCGGCAATCAGTAAATCCCTGGACCATCCTGGTCCCTATTCTCCTTGCGCAGTTGCAGCCGAGCCAGAAGGCCTGCTGAGACTTGAAAATGGGCTGCACCCCTTTGGGATGGCTTAAACAGAAAGCCAAAAGGAGCCCAATACCCGAAGATTTGTGCGGGAGAGCAGGAGCCCACGGGCGCGTCAGGTTCACCTGGTTCAGGTTTGCCCCTTTGTCACACAAATCCTTCTGGCCAGTGCGAGGGAGTTCTTCCTTGGCCCCGGTTTTTGCTGTGCCCGAACCTGCCTTGGAAAAAAACAGGTGCACTTTCAGCGCCAGTGCTTCGGCTCGAGAGGTTCGGTTTGGCTCAAATCGATTCAAAGACCACAGCGGATGAGCAACGGATCCCCCAACTATTCAGCCCATAGGTGCGACACCTCATTTTGAATTGGGCCTGAAGAAAACTTCCCGCAAGCAACCGGTGTGGTTTTGGGGTGAGATCAACGCTGCAACAGCATTGGAGAGATCATGCCTTGTGATTCCATTTCTCTTGTGGGTAACCAGGGAGACCACCCTTTGAACACGAAAAGGACATTGGCTGGTCACTGCAGCTGCAGCTGGGATCTACTGGGTAGAGTTTGTCCAGCCTCAGATCCAGCCTAGCATTGCATGTTGAAATCAGCCTTACGTCGTTTTTTCATGGATCTTGGCCCTTGAGACAAGCCAAGCATCGATTTTTCACACTTTTCACAAACCCAATCACCAGCATGCTTCGAACCCGCAGCTTCCCATCCAGAAAGCCCCGGACTCGGAACGGGGCCCAAGGGGTCCGTGACTCGGAACGGCCTCTTCCAATGCTGTTGCCCGACGCCTTCTTCGAGCGCTGGGACGTCCTCTCGGAGCACATCCGCGCCGCAGCACGGGCGAAGGATGCGCTGAACCTGCGCGCCAGCCACTTGGACCACAGGTGTCCAGCAACCCAAGGACGGGACTCCCCGTTTTGACGGGATCTCCCTATCTCCCTTGCCCTGAAACAGGGGATCCCTTCCAAAGAGAGAGGCGCAAAAGGAGGCAGATGTTCTTTTTTTGGAATGGCCCCCCTTTTGCTCAAAGGGAAACCAAAGATACTAAAGGGCATCCATCCTAGTGTGAGCACAAACCCAAATAAAATGGTGGAAGATCTGATGAAAGTGAACATGTTGTGGGATTCTCAAGACTACTTGTTGTTGAGGTTCAAGTTCACCACCGGTGTAAGGGCAAACATTTGGCCAGGGCTCATGTTTGGCTGGAGGGCAAAGCCATTTTTTGCACCTAATTTGCTTTGGCCGCGCCCTGGGCGGATCTTCGTGAGTCGCGTGACGTGTATGACACCCTGGGGGACGGCTCGAAACGAGGGCTTTGGCAAGAGGTCAGTGGAGTATCTCAGGAGATGACCACAAATGGCCGTGGGTCAACACCAATGGTACCATTTGGGCTAGGTGAATTCACCGCCCATTTTAGAACCTATTTTAGTGGTGATTGGGATATTCACTGGGGGGACGGGCCATTGTCCGGTTGAGGTTTGGAGCCGATCCGCCCAGCGGTTTTGTACATGAGAAACCGGGAGAGAGCACCCTTAGGCCATCTGGGTATGGGTCAAAATTAAACCAACAGGATATGGACCGCAGGTTTTAGTCCATGTTTCCATTTGCCAGGGCAACCCATTTTGGGTACCTGTTTTTGACCCACAGCCATCTAGCCATCTATCCACATCATCCAATAGGTGTCATCCAATAGGTGAATGCTGGTCAGGGATAGTTTTGATGTTTGCTCTGGTAACGAGGCGCAGCTCCTTTGTGGGACATGTGTCTTAGGTATGGTCTTTGAGACAGACACGTAGTTGTTGTTCTCCCCTCGAGCATTGGCCACACTCCAGCAGAACCTTTGCCGGACGGAGTGCCGACAATAGGCTGGCAAGGGGTGAGCATTGGACAACAAGTATAACCTCTCAAGGGGCTGTTTGAAAGGAAACAATTGAGACAAAACTGATAACACCTAGCTGAGAATGACAAGTGGGTGAGCTAAGCATGGTGCGATGGCTGTTGGCTGTAGGAGGGCCCCTGTTTCGGGAACCGCTCGTGCTCAGAGAGGTCATTGCTCCTCCAGCAATTTTTATCGAACGCATACACGCCTGCAAAAAGGGAGTAAGAAGAAGAGGAAGGGGAGTAGAGGACGAGGAAGGCGAGGAAGGGGAGGAAAGGAAGGAGGAAGGAAAAGGGGGAGGAAGTGGAGGAAGGGGCAGAAAGGGAAGCAGAAGAGAAGCAGAGCAAGCGGAAGTCAGTAAGACATGGAACTGAGGTTCCTTCCCAGGTTGGGGCAAATTGGGCAACAAGCAAGCCAACCCCTTCTCTCCGTGAAAAGCCGCACCGCCACACCGCCAAACCGCCAAACCGCCCTCCCTTTGGCGGGAGAGGCCTGCAGCGGCTGAGTGCGGACCCGAGCTTGCGTGCGGAGCGGCGCGGCGCGCCGGACTTTCAGCCGGTGCTCGAGGAGATCCCGGAGGCCGAGCTCTTCTTCGCGGAGGCGGGCTGCGGTTTCGGGTCGCGGGTTTCGGGGGCGAGCTGGGGGTTGGGGTGGGGGGGGAAGGGTGGGGGGGGTTGGGGTGCGAGACTGTCAGAGCCGAAAGTGCATATTGCTCAAGTTTGTGTGAATACTAAACTGGAGGCAAGGAAAAGTTGAGCACTTTTTTTTTTCTCCTTTTTTTTTTCAGGAGCTTTGTTCCAATGAGTCTCATGGGGTGGGGTGGGGCGGGGACGTCCAAAGGCTCAAGTGTTATCACCTGTTGAAACTGAGCTTTGCTCGCAAAAAGAGGCCCCGTGTTTGACTGACTGCAAGCCCGCTCGCTTTGCCCTTGACAAGAATTTAGGTCCTACCCACCCCTTCAGAGGCCGCTGCCCCTCCTCCCTTCTCTCATACATGCGTGCGTAGATATGCGTATGTATAGTACACATGAGGAAGCTCGTCCTCCCCTCTCCATCCGCCTTCCTAGGTGCTTCCGCGAATCTGCGACTGGGCGCTGAAGGCGGAGCGCTTGAAAGGCGCGGCGAAAGCGAGGGACCCTCCCATAGCTTGGTGCAGAACCTTCAAAGCGAAGGCCTTTCCAGGCGGAAGATCGTCTTCCCGAAGATTGTCTTCCCAGATTTGTTGGCGAGGGGGTTGATGAAGGATAGATACGGGTGCGCACAGAATCCTGTTCAAACCTGCGGATCTGTGCAAACCAATTCGTGACCGCACAAAGAAAGTAGCGAGCCGAGGTCGGACACCGCCGGCTCCTCCAGGCCCATTGAAGGTCACTTGAACGACTGTAGCAGGGCTCCTTAAAAGAAACTCATTTTGTAACCATTTGAAACAAGTTGCTTTTTAAATAGAGGGACACGACCATTTACAAGGCAATGTTCAGGTGTAGAATGTAAGGGTCCCTGTGTAGGTTCATTTTTGGGGTTGATCTGGAGGTTTGATCCAATGTTTGTTTCCAAGTAGGGAATGTGGGACTGAAGCCTTTTCACCATACGGGTGTTCTTAAACCAGGGCATTCCCTTTGGTAGCTAAAGCGCAATCAAGAGGACGACAGCCACCTGCACAGCGCGCTAAGGAACAACTTGCCTGTTGAGTGAACACAATTCAAGCGGTTTCTGGCAGAATTGGTCGTCTTTTTAGTAGGCCCACAAATATTCAGTCAGCTTTCCTGACCAGTCCACTCAGACAAGCAAATTTGCTCACGTCCCACTACTCACTTGTTTTGGCCAACATTGACTAACAAAAAAGGTCAAGTCCCTTGTCCAAGCGCTGCTGAGAACAGTCAAAGTTCCCGATGAGTATCCTTAAGGTCGTGCCCTCCATATGTGCGATACCACTGACCACCCATTTTACCTTCTAGACTAAGTCGCCCAACAGATCCTCATCAGAGAGGCACGACCTGAAGCGTACAACCGTGCAAGTCGGGAACAAAGAAGAAACTCGGTTACTGTTCAGAGTCGGACATAGTTTTTGTGGAGTTGGCCCAGCTTTTTAAAGCATCTTAAAAGCACATTGCACGGCGCTTTCTTTGGAAACCACAAGGAGCCCACCGCTTTAGGGCACCCATCGCCCGCCCGCCCCCCCCCCCCCCCCGTTTCCCCCCGGAGGCCGCGGCTTGGCGCGGCTCGGCGGTCCGGGCGGTTGCCGCTCGGTGTCGCTGAGCCACGGGGAGGCGGCCACGCTGCTGGCGCTGGCGTTTCTGGGGCTGCTGAGCGGCCGGAGCCTCTGCCCTTTGGCGCGGCTCGGCGTGGTTTCTCTTGACGTGGGGTCCCAAGGGAAGGGACTCGTGGAAAAATGCGGCAGAAGGAAACAGAAGCCCAAAATTCCCCGTTCAACAGCTCCGGACCTAACATGTTTGGAGGAGTCTCCTTTTGGAGGGCACCCCTTTTTGGGGTCCATGCTCGATTTGCAGGTCAGTAGTGCTAGTTCCCCCTGTTTGGCGACTTTCAGTGGAGATTCCAATGGATTAACCTTGAGCCTGTTTTTCTCTTGCGCTTTGGTCTGCTGAGGATTATAAAGCTGCTCTTATGAGCCGCCACACCACCACCCCAGAAAGCACCTCCAGTTCCGGTCCATGTTCAGTTTTCCCCCGCCACAACTCTGTTTGCGTATGGTGCGTGGTGCCGCACATGGCCAATTTCACTTGCAGTGGACCCAGTACCATGCGATGTCTGCGTGAGGTTCCCCAAAGACGGGTGCGCCTTCCCCCCCAACACCGAGAAGCTCCGCTGCTTCGTGAGCTACTTTCAGCATGTGGAGGAGGGTGAGGCCGGTGAGAGGGCTGCGGGGGGCACAGTTTCGGAGAGAAAGCCAGTAGAAATCCGACCGGAAACTCGCCGACCTGTACTTGATGGTGCTTGAAACGAATGAACTTGTTGAAGAAAGCAGTTGGACATATGAGCCGAACACAGCAGGCACTAGTCGTCGCGAGCTTGTAATTACCAGGCATCAGGTAGATAACATCCAACATTGCGTTTCAAAAGAAGCACCCCCAAACATGATTCAAACCACCAAAATGCGGCCCAAGACATTTAGAGTTTACGGCTGTGATTGGCACGTTGCCAACCTCCGATAAATCCAGTTTTCGTGTTAGTCAACCCTCTCTGCATTTCTTTTCCGCGAGGGCATCCTGTACATCAGCCGTGCGCGCCTGAGCGGTGCGTTGGCGAAGCTGGGCGACGCGGAGTTGCGTGCGAGCACGCGCCCGCTGGCACCGTGCATCGCAAAGGACACGGGGTGTTGGTTGTTGAGGGTACTGCACGGTGAACGTAGAAGGGGATTTCTCGGCCAATAAGTCATGTCTTCCCGCATGCAATCTACACTGCGTTTTCACCATGTGCTCAGTTTTAGGGTGCGCAGTTGTTACGGCCCGTAAAGTGCCCCTTTCGTTGTGTTGTGTGCCTTTTGATTTTGCTTTGCATACCCAAGAGGTGTCCCTCATGTTTTCCGAATTCAGGACCTTGGCACCTCAATCGCCGACTCCAAGGCACCGCTGCACGTGGACTTTGCCAACAAAAGCGTCGGCGGCGGCATCTTTCTGAACGCGCCCGGGGCCACGGCACAGGACGGCTTCTCATCTCAATAGACGGGTGTTTGTAGACATGTCCTTTCATTCAGCCTTGACCCCTTGTAAGTAAGGGACCTTGAGTGCAGAACTCCGAAAGGGGTTCCTTCCCAGGGAAATTGCCCGGACAGGCCTGTATCCATGCACAAGAGGGATACCCTTACGTGGGATTAAGAGGAACGGGAATTTATAAAAAGCATCCATAAGTTCTGGGCAAGCTAACGACTTCGTGAATGTGTGTGTGTGTGTGTGAGTCTGCAACTTCGTCCATGAAGGCCCTTTCTCGAGATTCCATTTCTTATTTCAGGGGGAATAACATGATTCACCCAGACAGGTTCACCACATGAACAATCAAGAAGCAGTTTACCACGAATTGGCGGTTGGGTTGGTGTTTTAGGGATTACGTGGTGTCTTCCCTTCTGCTCAGAAAACTTCCAATTTGAATGCTGAGTGCTGGATTGAAGGGCTTGGGCTCCACAAGAAAATGCAGACTTGCAGACTCCCCCGCCCTTCCTTCAGAAGGCAGCTGGGGCAAGGTGGCCCAGAATCAGTTTCGGAACTCCTTGAGGGTGTTTCTGG
>CAUJNA010003337.1:310000-317500 GCA_963377175.1 Effrenium voratum
TACATGGGTACCTGCCTGCCTGCGTGCCTGCCTGGGTACCAGCACATTTTCTTGAAGATAGGGGCTTCTTTGACGAGCATCCATATTGGAATTTGTTTTGCAGAGGTGCGCCAGGAATCTCATGATCAACCTGGCTCAGTAAAGCGAGTGATGTACCCAAATAAACTGGAAAGTGAAGGATCACAAGCCACAGGCCCCATTCAAACCCAGCCTACTCGCAGTTGCTGTCTGAAGCTGTTTGGGCCTTTCTTTCCGGAGTTTACAAACCAATTGGGAACCCAGGGTTCAGGATCCCCTACAAACAGTTGC
Organism: Effrenium voratum; assembly: GCA_963377175.1. Taxonomy (NCBI): domain Eukaryota; class Dinophyceae; order Suessiales; family Symbiodiniaceae; genus Effrenium; species Effrenium voratum. The sequence continues at coordinate 310,310 of CAUJNA010003337.1, forward strand.
TGTTTGAAGCGGGTTGGCGTTTCAGTTCGGAGTTTACAAAATTATGGAATCCCCTACGGTTCAGGATCCCCTACAACCACGTCTTGCTGGCAACCGTCCCTTGGCCCTGCAGGAACTGGGGCTGTGGCGCCTTTGGCGGCGCCAGCGCCGTGAAGCTGCTGCTGCAGTGGCTTGCTGCCTCCCTGGCCGACGACAGCGGCGAGGGCTTCGGCCTGGAGTATCACGCCTGGGATGACGCGGTGATCCTGGAGCTTCTCGGAAGCGAAAGGAGGAACTCCCCAAGAAGGGGACGGCGAACCGTCCTTGAAAAGCTCAGCGGGCGTTGGCATTGTTTGAAAATTGGATATGGAACCCCTAAAATCCGTTCAACCAAACCCAAAGATAAAGAGGGTATGCGAAAAAGAAGACACACTCCCCAAATGCATATCCTCATGCAAACAGGAAATGAGGGAGGGTGACCTTTGGATTGACTTAACTTGGGCACCCTTCGGTTGCGGTCTTCAAAGGCAACCAATAGGAAGACATCAACCGAGCCAACCAATCTACAGGTTGCTGTTGAGAGAACCATAGCCATCACCCACAAGATGTTTTTCCTTGACCCTGGTGGCTTGGCAGCGGGACTTGGGATTTCGAGCTTGCACGATTCACTCCGACAAGTCAGGGGCGTTTCTATTTTCATTGTTCGCCAGCTTCAACGCTTTCTGGACCGATGTTAGAGGGAACTTTTTCAGCCATTGTCCTTCGATGTTTAGGCGGGACAGCTTGAGTATCACTTTGAGAATTAATGTGAGGTGAGTTTTTTTCTTTTCTTTTTTTTTTTAATGGGGAAACAACGGGAGCCCTATAATCTTTTCGACCCCCAAAAGTGAAGGATCCGCTGTACAACGGTGATCAAAAACCTGACGAAGTGAAGGTTTATCAGGAGGCCAATTAGCTACGGTTTGAGGCAGACCAGTATATCGACCCCTTTTCTACCAAGGTTTCGATGTCACTTGGCAGGTTCCTGCGCTCGGACGCCGCGCGGTCGCGCCTGGCAAGTGCCACAGTGGGCCAGCTCTGGGCTGCGCTGGTCACAGCGGCGGAGCGCCAGTCCGAGCTGCCGAATGAGGCGCGAAGAGCGAAGCGCGGTATCCGTGCGTCCTTGTAGGCTTCCCTTTAAGGTGCCCCCCAAAAATGCTGGCTTTCATCTCGCTTTCCCTTTCAACCACCCTAACAAGGGACTTTCCCTTGGCGCACGCGATCTTTTGAGAGGGAGCATGGAAAACTCTAATGTCGCGAGGCGGTGTTCAAGGCTGTTGATCAGGGGACCAGTTTCATGCGCGGAGCATCCGAAAGGGATCCCAGTTGTTAGACCACATCTAGGGCCCAGGTTGAGTTGCAGGAAACTCAGGTCAGCATTGGTGCACCTGAAGGGAATTGGGGAAAAGCGGGAAAGGCCATGAAATTATGTTTGTGGTCACGTTTCCCTCTTTTTGTGGGGAAGACGTCATAGGTGTCATTTCTGGTTGTTTGGTTGAAAATTCATGGATTCCATTGGTTTCTTGTTGGTTTTAATCCTCCACCACATCTATTCTTCCAAAAGGAAGGATCAGGCAATTTGCAACTGGTTGGCCTCAACTTGCATGGGAGACAACCAACAATCGATACTGACACTTTCCAAACTTTTCCGTTGCTTCTCAATAGACCCCCTTGGGGTTGGTAGTATCTCGCTTTCTGACTTCATGAACTTTAAACTTTTTGGGAAGACCATGTTAGTCATATATATATAATATATATATATATACAGTTTGGACTGTTTTTGGGCCATCCACTCAGCAAGTGAGGTATGCAGAACCATGAGGGCTACGGTTTCGATGACAGCCACAGCGGTTGGACATGCCCAGGTCAAGCGCTACCCTGAGGACGGCGCCGAGTTTCTGCGGGCCGTGCTGGAAGAGCTCCCTTGATGGCTCAGGCACGGGGCGAAATGAGTTGTGGGCCAAAACCGTTTTGGGATCCCATTTTGGGGAAGGTGAGTTCACCCATTTTAGAGTCCCTATTTTGGTGGGGAAATTGGGATGCTCACTGGGTACAGGATTTTGACTCATGGGCAAATGAGTTGTGGTTGACGAGGGACACCAAAAGGTGTACAGAGAAACCAGCAAGAGCGGGGGGAGCCGAAAGGAGGTTCCTGATACTGGTGGTCGCATGTTCGAGGGATGGAGTTCGCTGTCAGGCACAGAGTGCGCGCCAAGATGGCCGGAGCGTGCGGAGAAAAAAGTGGGCGGCTTTCAGCGGTTGAGGCCAGCTCGTGGTCCAGCTTTGGAGGCTACCTTGAAGAGTCGAAGAGGCTCTCGTTGGATCCTTGAAGCGAAGCTTTTTTCCTATCGTAATTTGGATCTTTGAAAAGGGAACCGACCTCCTTTAAGTTGAGAGGGGGGCGTGCGGACGATTAATCTTAAACAACTAGAACTAAACTTCCCTTTAAGTTACACTTTGGTGGGTGGTTGGTTTACTTGGAATCTTGCAGGAGTCCACTGTATCGTCCAGAAGGGGTTTGGGCAAGGTTGCATGAACATTTTCCCTTAACCATCGTTGCTTCCATTTCGCAGCAATTGCGCCCCTTTCTCCCAAATACCCTTTGCCTTGCTACTGGGCAGGGAGAAAGCTCGCCGTTGGCAAAAGGGGCACTCGAGACACGCAGTGACCATCGGGTGTCTTTTTTTGGAGTTGGCCTTGGCGCGGCTCAAAAACACGGGGGTCCAAGGAGGAAAACCCACTCATTCACTCATTCGGGGGGTCCCTTATACCAAGACACGCCAATCCTGCTCCTCCCAGTGGACGGGGGACCTCTCACGGCGCGATCGCAAGGACTGGCTTGGAAGCAATTGCCCAGGCGGGCATCGGACTGTGGCAGCGGCTGGTAGGTGTCATCCGCCATCCCGCGGGGGGAGGGGGGGGGGAGAAAATCACATCGCGATGAATGACTCGGAGAGAAACCGAAACGCAAAGAAGCAAATTATGTTGTTTCTTTCGTTCTTGCTTGCCTTCTTTCCTTCTTTCCTTCTTTCCTTCTTTCCTTCTTTCCTTCTTTCCTTCTTTACTTCTTTCCTTCTTTCCTTCTTTCCTTCTTTCCTTCTTTCCTTCTTTCTTTCTTTCTTTCTTTCTTTCTTTCTGTCTTTCTTTCTTTCTTTCTTTCTTTCTTTCTTTCTTTCTTTCTTTCTTTCTTTCTTTCTTTCTTTCTCTCTTTTTTTTTTCTTCTTTCTTTCTTTCTTTCTTTCTTTCTTTCTTTCTTTTCTTTCTTTCTTTCCGCTCGTTCGTTCGTTCGTTCTCATTCTCGTTCTCGCTCTCGCTCTCTCTCTCTCTCTCTGCGTGGATTCCACCCTAAGCATCTTTGAACCCTCCAATGCAGAACCTCGGATGTGCAATGCACATTCCCGTGCCTCGCCCTTCACAGCACGTACCGGGGCCCCCAGGGACAAGCGTCGAGGGCCCGAGGGTCCGACGGGGGGTCTCACGCTGGACTGGGCACATGCACCGGGCTGTAAAAATCATTCGGACCAAACAACTCACTCCATGCAGTTCCTGCTCGGCAGCTTAACGCTCCTCGATTGGATTGCTGCGCATGGTGGGAGGATACAATTCTGGGGTGAGAGTGCTTGATCAAAGTGGCAAGGGGAAGCTGGAATCCTATGATTTCACCTGTTTCTTGTTGGGCATTGTCATGCTGGACATGGGGCGCCGGGTGCGCGTCGGATAGAGGTCGGATAGGCGTCGGATACCCCCGTCGGATAATCTGTCGGCCCCTCAAAACTGAGGGTCCACCCCGACGGATAGGCGTCGGATAGACGTCAGATACCCCCGTCGGAGACCCCGTTTGCTTTTGGCGTACCCTCCCGTCGGATAGGCGTCGGATACGCGTCGGATAAGAAATTGGGATTTGCGGCTTTCAGGGTGTTGCCATGCTTGGTAAAAACGTGTCGCAACCAAAGACGCAAGGTAGTTCGAACAGCACGGGGAGCGGGAAAAACCATTGAACCCCGCTCCATGGAGAGAGTCTGAGAGCAGCTGCATTTTCGCTGCGCATGAACTTGTTCTTTGTGTGTCAGACCCCTTCGGCCACTCGTGGGGCCCTTGCAAGACAAACCATGAGGGCCCAATGCCTCAACGGGCCCCCCGATTAGTCGTGATGCTTAGGGCAGAAGACAAACTCCATGCCTTTGTTTTCGTGACATTCTTACCGGAGTTGTTCTTGACGTGCCCTCAGGCGGGATTCTGAGCTCCTGACACACAGTCTCTCTGGGCATTCAGGTTCTACCAGCGGCTTATACTGGGGTACCTGTCTGATGGGGTTCGGCACAAAGGCGATGCGCAAAATTCTTTCTACAAGGGCTCCCTCGCTTTTCTAGGACTCTAGGGATTGGGGATCGGAGTTTGCCAATGCTCCATTTTGAAAAGCCCAGCGTAATGTTTCAGACCAGATTTATCGTAGAGTCGAAACGTGGGTATTTTTGGCCAGTCGACTCAGCGAGTCAGAGCATTGCGCGGCATGAGCAATTGGCTGCAAAGTCCTATTGAACTGCTTGCTGTCTGTGTCGATGCGCACGGGATTGTCTCACAAGGTTTGGGACGCTGTTTTGTGGTGGATTGCCTTTTTTGAGCCCCCCCGCTTCTGGAACCCGTGAGCAAAGGAGGCCGTTTTTGGTGATCCTGAAGAGGAACATGAGGGGTCGTGTTTTTTTGCCGAGGTCCTTGGGCCTGGTGGTTTCCTTGGTGAGAAGCATTGAAAGACTGATTTGTCAGGCCGCAGAGCAGCTTGGAAGTACCAGAGACCAAGGGAGGCTGGGGCTCTGGGGCGTTAGCTTTCGCGGGGTTGCATCACCGAGCCTTGAGAATACGAAACCACGCTGGTACCCTCGTTGCGGTTCTAGTGCGAATTCAAAGGCAAACCATTTTTTGGCGGAGGGAAGAACCCCGTATTGCCTTGTGCTTTGCGCGTTGTTTTGCTCATCCTTTGAACCCCAATGGCCCAAGGGGCGAAAGGTCGTCGGTTTGCATTCTCGGAAGGCAGGTGGTGGATGCCTTTTCCGTGGTTGCTTGTGGGCTTCCTGGCCAATCATATGGGGTAAAGCGAATATAGCAGGTTCGCGAAACGTCCGTGATGAAATTCAGACATGAGACGCTTGCCACTATCCTGGCAGTGATGCTAGAGAATGTGGAAAGCCGACGATACGACAAAACAAACCACAAAAGCAAGCAAACAGCCGCGAAAGCCAAAAAGCACCCGCCCACCGACGAGCGACCGACCGACCGACCGACTGACCGACAGACTGACCGACTGACCGACCGACCGGCCCTTCCACGACCCAGCCCGCCAAACCTAGAAAACACAAACTCGGGGCCCAAACATCCAAAGTATACACAAAAGGGTCTTGGGTAGGGTTTGTGTAGGGTTGGTGTAGGTGTGGGTTAAGGTGATGTTTTGTTGTGGTTTTGGCTGGGTTAGTGGGGTTTAGGATTGGTCTAGGGTCGTTGGAGTTTGGGATAGTTTTAGGCTGGTTGAGGGATGCTTCAGTGCTGGTCTAAAGCTTAGGGTTGGTTTAGGGGTTGCTTAGGTTATGTGTAGGGATTGATTTTGAGGCGGCTTAAAGCTGGTTCGGATTGGTGTAGGGTTGGTTTAGGGTGGGCTTAGGTTTAGGAAAGAGCCGCAAAACCCTTATACGGCCCCAGTCTCGACGTTTGACAAGACTTGGGATTTGAAGATCTGTGGTTTGCAGGTAGAGACGGCCACGTGTTCTGTTTGTTTGTTTTTGATTGTTTTTGTTTGTTTGCTTGCTTGCTTGTTTGTTTTGTCTGCCTTGCCTTGCCTTGCCTCGCCTTGCCTTGTGTTGCCTTGCTTGCTTGCTTGCTTGCTTGCTTGCTTGCTTGCTTGCTTGCTTGCTTGCTTGCTTGCTTGCTTGCTTGCTTGCCTGCCTGCTTGCTTGCTTGCTTGCTTGCTTGCTTGCTTGCTTGCTTGCTTGCTTGCTTGCTTGCTTGCTTGCTTGCTTGCTTGCTTGCTTGTTCTGTGGGGAACGTGCTGATTCGCACAAAGCCTAGCACATGCAGGGGGCATTGAGATATTACCTCGCAACGGGTTTGCAACCGCACCCGTGATCGACGGTCCCTTGCTTGTTTTCCTCATTTCAGTGTGTGAATAAAAGGTGTTAATGCGCCCTGGTCCGAAAGACTACCAGCTTGAAATACCTTTTGTCCACGATTCACGATTGTTGGAAAAAGGAACGTCCATAGGAAGGATGTGGGGCCACTGAAAAGCTTGGGCTCAAACCTCCAGTATTCTGGGTCCATTCTTTGGGGAGGTTTCCCCATGCCCGCTCCGAAGTCATTTTTCGGGTTGGGAGGCCAGCGCCCTGAGCACTACAGCAAAACAGCGAGGTTTGGTGGTTAGGAGAACCCTTTGCACCCAGTAAGAAAGTCAAAGGCCACGTGTGGCAGTCAGAATGGGCGCGGCAAACCTCCGAGTCAAACTTGAGCTGTAAGAAAGACAACGTTTTGTAGATAGCCCAAATACCAAATCCTCTCAGATCGATGCCAGGCACTGTCGGGGACGTGAACTCCAGACGTTACGAGAACGCGGCCCGGAAGCCCGGGCTGGCATTCACGATTCATTAGGGTTCCCTCAACAAGACCAACAAATGGTCCTGTGGCAGATCTTTCCAACGTGGGGTCTCAAACAGTTGCAGCCGTGCCAAGTGTTTTGTGGGTTGCTTAGCCTGAAGTGGCATGCAGCGGTTTAGGCGACTTTGGGCATCAAGAGAACAGGAGGGCGAATTCATCATTATTGACCCTTGTAGATACATTGTAGATCTTGTGTCGTAGAGACAGGGTGAGTCAAGGCGACACCAGTCGCCTTATTGCCTTTCTAGTCAGCCCAAGTACGCGGAACTTGTGAAACGCACGAAGTATGGCAAGCCCGCCCATTGAGGGAAAGGGAGCCTTGTTCCATGATGAAGATCCTTTGGTGTTGCTTCGCGTTCTTCAGGGCTATCTCGTCATAAAGACGCACGAAAACGGATGTATTTTGAACACGAATACAGCCCCCCCCCCCCCAAACAAAAGCAACCGCAGTGATTCAACGGTCTCACCGACCTGCAAAAGCTCAGCACTTGCACGGGGTTGGCCTTTAAACGCCTGCTGCTCTCGCGAATCGGCGCA